>CM053788.1:73140661-73740661 GCA_028749045.1 Cupressus sempervirens
CCATAGAGAAATGTTGCTACACCTCCTCAATATAATCAGCATGAGATAATGTCAATTTTATGTTTTTACCATTTTTACAAATTATCATACCAAGGATGTTTTTTTCTACCCCCAAATCCTTCACAGCAAATGAATGTGCTAACTGTTGTTTTAACCTCTTAATGTGATCCTAGTTAAACCCAACTACAAGCATATCATCAACATATAAACATACAATAACATAGTTGCCATCATCTAACCTCTTAAAATAAATAGAATTTTTAGGATGACACCAAGAATAACCATGTTTATTCATAAAACTATCAAATTTAAGATGTCTTTTCTGAGGTGCTTACTCCAAGCCATATAAAATTTTCTTCAATCTGCACACTAATTTCTCCTTACCTTTGATCTCAAATCTCTATGGTTGTACCATATATATTTCTTCATAAAAATCACCATGAATAAAAGATTTTTTAACATCAAATTTGCTCCAAATGCAAATCTTTAGTATGCACAATACTTTAAAATGTACGAATATAAGTCTCATCAAAATCAATGCCCTTTTTCTATGCATATCCTTTTACAACTAACTTGGATTTAAATTTTTTTCTTACCTCCAGCCTCTTCTTTCAACCTATAAACCCATTTATTTTGTAAAGCCCTTTTACCTACATGTAACTTACATAAATCTCAAGTCTAATTTTTTTAGCAAGGAGTCCATTTCTCCTATCATTGCAAACTCCCACTGAATCTTAATATCCACTTGCAAAACTTCAACATAACATTCAGGTTCACCAAAATATGTTAATAAAAAAATACAATGAGGGAGAAAATATTTTTGGAGGTCTACTTAACCTTGTTGACCACCTAACATTCACTTGGGTGTGTCGTATTTATTGTTCTAGTTGTTGCAAAGTATAAGTGATTGCCTGAACATCATCCTTTTCAATATCATCCAACATTATATAATAATTTTCTTTCTTCTTATGTTTCTACAACAAATATTTGCACAACACTTTCTCACTGAATATGATGTTAGGATTAACCTTAGATAAAAATAATAGTTCTATGCAAATATAACCAATATTAGAAAATAATAGATCACATAGAAGAGAATACAAGACACCAAGATTTAACATGGTTCACCAAATCCCTAGGCTATGTCCACCAACAACAAGTCCAATATTATTATTATCCAATGATTACAATCTACAATCTCTGCTCAATACTGTTGCAAGAAGCAATTTTTGCATCACACCATTACATTATGAAATCCCTAACCCTAAGCCTTTTTATACAAGCTTTTGCCACTTAAAAAATTAGGGCTAGAATAAGTTGTCCAATAGGAAAAATAGCAGGCGACAGCTTTTACAATATAAGGGCATTTTGGCTTCGAGGGCACTATGCACCTGGGGTGCTACCCCTTGACCTCATCTTGGTGGTGTTGGCCCTAAACTCCCATAGAAATAATATGGGGAGAAAACCATGCAAAATAAACCTCAGAGTCTGATTAGGCTCCATATCAAAACAATCTCCCATTGGAGACTAATTAGACTTCACAATAATAACCTACCACTTGGAGACTGATCATAGAACTACTAAACCTGTAGCTCCCACTGGAATATATAAAATCACCTTGGACTTTGTTGTTCTTTTATTCTATTCAGTTGAGAAGACCAACTGAAGTTGAAGAGGTTTTTAGCTTCTCCCTTGTAACTACCTTTGTAAACATATCTGCAAGATTATCATCTGTATGTATCTTCTCCA
Organism: Cupressus sempervirens; assembly: GCA_028749045.1. Taxonomy (NCBI): domain Eukaryota; kingdom Viridiplantae; phylum Streptophyta; class Pinopsida; order Cupressales; family Cupressaceae; genus Cupressus; species Cupressus sempervirens. The sequence goes on from CM053788.1 coordinate 73,142,411, forward strand.
ACTTTAACTATCCATCATCCAAAACTAATCGAATGAAATGGTACCACAACTATATGTGTTTCATCTTTGAAAGAAAAGCTGAATTTTTTGTAAGATGAATGGTACTCTGGCAATCAGTGAACAAATAATTATGTAACGCCACGCCAAGGGATCCAAAAGAATTAACCTAAAGTTTTACTAAGTTTGCCAAAAAAAAAATTTTAAAGAAAGAATAACATACACATCAAACATAAAGTAGTGGAAGTAATAACATATGATAAGAATTTTCCTTAGGACAAAATTCACCCAAGATCAAAGAACTCAAACACAAGTACAACAGTAGATCAGAAAGAGTATGATCAAAATATCAATAAGTATTTGATTCAATGTGAAAGTATACTCGGAGCACCTGTATATAAAGGCCTCTAGAATGCATAGGAATCAGCAACATGATGAGTCATACAACCAGGCACATGTCCACCAAATATGGGTTATCCTCGATTAAACATAGGAGTAAGTGTGATGATGAGACAATAAGCCTACAATGGTGTAGCATACAAAATAATGTTGTAGACACCATGTACTAAATTAGGAGTACGAATAACTATGTTGACTACATGACAACTCAATTAATGATGCAAACTCCAGTGTTATAGACACCATGTGCTGAATTAGAGTTGCTTACTTCTATGTTGTCAATATGACAACTCATGAAAGTATGAAAAATCCTAAGTGTCTCACCAAATAAATAATAAAATAATTCATTAACCTAAGTAAACTTAAGTAAAGTGTAAATAGTAAATATGTATTTACACCAACACCCCCTCCCCACTTAAGTGCAACTTAGGGGAATGTCCTTAAGCTTATGAAAGCTAGGATGAAATACATGATGGGTCCTGACTACTAGGCCAGGTTAGGTACCCATGTACATAATGAAATATAATCTCTCATAAAGTAAAGAAAGAGGGGAAACCTCATGGGAAAAAGCCTCCCCCAAAAAGAGAGATAAAAAGACAAGATGCATGGATGGATGGAGTGATCAAGACCCCCCCAATTACGACATACATCAAGTATATACAATAGTAAAGAATGAGAAGAACAAGACCTCATAAGAGGAAAAAGTCCCCCCCATGAGAAAGAAGAGGAAGAGATACAAGGTAGTCCCCCCTCCAAATTAAGAATGTTGAATAGTGAAATTTGCTCCAAGGTAGAAGCTAGTCCATGAATGTTGAATGATGTTCCTCCCCTTTGGAAGAAAAAATGACAAAGGTACAATCCCAAAGATGTATGTTGGCCTTGGAACCTGCTCACATGTCCTTGTGTTGATGTTGATGGTCGCCCCTTCCAACAGTGCTGAAAAGAATGAATGCAAATCTGGCAAGGATGTCTATAGAACATATCCCAATGAATCATCTATCTCCTCAACTAATAAAGAGACTTCTAACAATTATTGTTCATAAGGATCCACAATCATGTCAACCTATGAAGATCGATCATGTAGAGAATGGACATGAGAATCAGAGTGAGCCCTCACAACAACTATAGAAGGATTTGCTTCATCAAAGAGAAGATGTAAATCATCAATGATGTCTCCCAAGTCCACTATGTGTGACTCCAAAAACAAACCTAAAATGTCTGCTATGTAGTCATCCCCTATTTCTGAAGTTGGAAGAAAAGGTGTACCTTGCTGTGTTCGACCTATCACTGTGGCAATGTATGCATGTGGACTATTCTGATGTCGTGATCTCTTGTTGCAATTGTCGATAGAACCCCATGTATTTGAAAATGTTGAAGCACTATTACTGGTGTCACTATCAATTTCCATAGTGTATGAAGTGCAAAGAGGAGTAGAGGATAAGTTGGGTGAACTTTTCTCAAAGTGTACATCCTTCTCCACAAAGATCTCATGAGTCTCAAGATCCATAAGTCTATATGCCTTAGCACTGTCTTCATATCCTATGAAAGTACAAGGCCTTGGTGGTGGTGCCTTGCATCCCCTAGAAGATATGTTTGTCCATGCTAGACAACCAAAGACTCTAAAGTGACTCACAACTGGTTTTCTGCCGCACCATGCCTCAAAAGAAGTCTTCCCATCTAAGGCATTATGAGGAGACTTGTTAAGTATGTGAGTGGCACTGCTAATAGCTTTGACTTCAAGTGTTGGATCAAGAGATTTGGCTTGTATCATGAAACTTTCCATGGACTTAAGAGTCCTAATCCTCACAATTGCAACATCTATATTGTGTAGACTGAATGCTGGTAGATTCTGAATATCAATTCCCTCAAGTTTGCAAAAGTCGTTATGCCTTTTGTCCACATATCTACTTTCATTGTCCATTCGTAGAACTTTGATGGCTTTCCTTGATTTCTATTCAACATGAATCTTGAAAGTTTGAAGCTTGTCCAACATTTCATTCTTGTGATGAAGAAAATAGAACCATATGTAGCGTGAAAAGTCATTAACGAAAGTAAGGATGTAGTAGCCTTGGATGATTGATGTCACTACAAAAGGACCCATTAGTACCATGTGAACCAACTGAAGAATAAATGGTGATCTAGAAGACTTCCCTTTATCATACTTCTCCTCGAGATGCATATCCATCGAACATGATGAACACTCACCCTTAGAAAAGTTGATGTTAGGTAGACCTTTGACCATGTGTTTTGAGAAAAGTTGTTGAAGATAGTAGAAGGCAAGATGACCAAACCACTCATGCCATAATTTGATTTGTAAATTAGATTGAGTCAACAAGGCTTGTGAAGGAGACTAAGCACAAAGTGGGAGAAGGAATAAAGCCTCTTGTCATGATTGACTTTCTCCACTGCAACCAATGAATCATCTTTGAAGCTATGCACCATCACTGAATCTAGAAGGAACTCAACTTTTTTCTCATCTCCAAGGTGAGTGATTTGGTAAATTGAGAGGAGATTAGAGCTTAGGTTTGGAACATAGAGAATGTCTTTGAACTCTCCATTTTCCATCTCCACATTTCCTTTCCCTTTAACTTCCATTTTTGTATCATCTCCCACAAATATGTGTGGTACCTTTGATTGCTTCAATGAAGAAAAGTCTCCCTTTGAAGAACCCATATGGTAGGAGGCACCTAAGTCAAGAATCGATTCCATTGAAGAACTTGTGTTTGCTATAAGTGCTTGCCCTTTTCCCTTTGAAGTGGGTGGAGTTGAATCCTTGGAAGTAATTGGCACTTGAATTTGTTCTATTTGAGTAGGCTTTCCAACTCATTGATTCTCTTAGTCTTGCAATGATGCTCATCATGATTCATCTTTTTGCAATATGCACAAAAAAGTTTATCCTTCTTTTCATTACTTCCCTTCTTGTTGGAATAAGAATTGCCTTGCTGTGAGGAGGATTGTTGTGTCTCAAATTGTGATTTTTGCTTCTTTTTCTTTTTCTTATTGTTGTTAGAATTTCTTCCTCCTTGACTTGATTGGTTCTCATCACTAGCCACTAATGCTTTGGTCTTTGATGACGTGAGAAGTCCCAAATCTATCAAGATTGTTCAAGAATCAACATTTCTACAAAAGCATCAAATGTAGGCTTCTAGAAAGCACTTCCCATGGTTACCCTGTGAGTATTATAACTCGAAACAAAGGAAGCATACTCTGAAATTAGCCTCTTAGGATGTGATGGATTAGCTTTTCATCTTTCATGGGATTTCCACAATCTTTAAGTAGTGCTCTATACTCATTGGCTTTGTTGATATAATCTTGAATTGTGTCAAAGTTCTTTGGATCCAATAGAAGTAGGTTGCCCTCAATCTGAAAACCCTTTTCATCATCCACCTTACCATACAATGCTTCAAGTTTGTCCCATGCAGGTTTGGATTCCTTAAAACTGGAAATGTGGGAGAAGAGATCTCTATGTACACAATTTCTGGTAATTCCTAAAGCTTGTTTTCTTTTTTTTGCCAATCGACAAGTGTTTTAGCATCAGTGGGTTTGAGAATTGTTCCATCAACATAAAGACTTAAACTTTTTTCCATTAATCTACTCCATGCAATATCTGTCCATGTAGAATAATTGTGTGGAGTTAGAAGTGGACATTTAAATGAACCCATGATGCAGAAAATGAAAAGAGCACACAAGAGAGACACAAAACACAATACACACCCCCACTTTTCACTCAATCAAAAGACCCCCCCAAAAAATATGCTTTTGGCACTTTATATGTAGTGCATGTACAATAGGCCACTTGTCAAAATATACAAAGTGGACTTTTGTTTTTTCTATTTACAACTACCTTTTGAGGCCCAAATCTATTACTAAGCATTGTAGCTTGGATGTACAACAATTCTGAAAAGTATTCAAAGCAATACAATGCAAAAAAAGGCTCTAAGTTTGAAAGTGATATTTTTGTCCATATAACCCTAGAATATAAATTTAGATATGGAAAGTAGACAAAAAATAATGCACTTTCAAAAAAAATAGAACCTAAAAATGTGTCCAGATGAGCCTGTACGGAGCGTTTGAAGTTGCAAAATGTAGGATTGAACAGGTATAGTCGCCAAAAAATGCAAATTTTGACAAATCCTTGCACCAAAACTAAAAAATAACACTACCACTAGAAATTTCAAGAAATTATACCCAAAATTTTAAAAAATTGCACTTGATTTGGAGTCTAGATGACTGAGTTATGGCCTCTCACAGTCAAGCTGTCAAATAAAAAATGCATCTAAAGAGGGGTCTGGGCAGAAAACTACTAGCTTAAATTTGATATTCAAATGATCATTACAGTAGTTGAAAAATGCCTGGGAATGACGGTCAGATAACTATCAAATTTAATCTTGTATCTAGCTGACGTCAGCGAAAAATAGTCACCCTAGATGATGTGGTAGGGTCATACTCTGATGTGGTTGTATGGCGAGCTAACTATATCAGTACAGATGTATGGATAGGTATAGCTAGAGCTGACATGTCATTGTTGATTCACCCAATGACATAGTTGGGTTGGTGGTTGGGTGTTGACTGTACTCGGTTGAGTTGTCCAACTGGCACTGCGAAGTGTGCAAGTGTGCAGATGGTGGAAATTCACATTGTAGAAGGAGAGGCTAGCACTGCAGTGTGACTGACATGGGAGGTAGTCAAAGATGCAAACTCTAGTGGGGAATCTCTTTCTCTAATGTTTTGTAGTTAGGGCTAGAGAATTTGAGGTTGTCGGCAACGAATACTGTTCACCGAAGATTTAATGCAGGGCCCAGAGAAAGGGGTTGGCGAAATACCAACCAAAATTCAAAAAAGTCACTGCTAATGTGGGGAATTTAATCCCACATTCATGTAGTTGTGTGACTATTGAGAGTTTAAAAAAGTAGAATCCGTAGTATGGAAAATAAAAGGGCTACCGATATGAGGCCTTCCCGCTGTATGTGACCTACTATATGTCATCGCTCGCTGGAAAATTGGAAAGAAATGTTGTTGGAATTTGTATGTAGTCTAGTCAGTGAGGTGTGGAAAATATTCTCTGCAGTATAGAAAGAATATTTTGCGCAAGTGCAGGGTCAGGGTGTCACTGCCTAGTGCATGTACCAAACAAAAAAATTCTTTGTTGTCCAAAGGGCAAATTTTTTTCTAAAAAATTAAATCTGAAAAAATTAGATCCAAAAAAAATTTAAATAGATCTAAAAAATGACCATACCTAAGTTACAAATCGGGGCCTTTGGGTGTTGATTTGTAAAAAAAATTGCCTCGTGATAGACTTTAGGCTAGGGTAGCTGAATTTATAGCCAATTTTCACTGAATCGACGTTCCAAACGCAATGGCAAGGTCTGTTATAGCTCTAAATGCTTCCAATGACTATGGTACTTCAGATTTGAGCCAAGGTGTTGAAGCAACAATGGTCTTGAATGGCTATGTGTAGAGAAATTCTCCAAGCTTTGATACCATGTAAGAATTTGCCTTAGGGCAAAATTCACCCAAGATCAAAGAACTCAAACACAAGAACAATAGTAGACTAGAAAGAGTATGATTAGAATATTGATATGCATTTGATTAAATGTGAAAGTACACTAGGAGTGCATGTATATAAAGGCCTCTAGAATGCATAAAAATTAGCAACATGATAAATCATACAACCAGACACATGTCCACTAGATATGGGTTATCCTCCATTAAACATAGGAGTAAGTGAGATGATGAGAGGATAAGCCTACAAAGGTGTAGCATGAAAAATAATGTTGTAGACACCATGTGCTAAATTAGAGTTGCTTACTTCTGTGTTGTCAACATGACAACTGATGAAAGTATGCAAACTCCTAAGTGTCTCACTAAATAAATAATAAAATAATACAATATAATAAAATAATGCATTAACCTAAGTAAACTTAAGTAAAGTGTAAATAGTAAATATGTATTTACACCAACACATACAATCATACAAAAGAAAACATAACAAATTACATTCCTAAAGGATCCCAAGATGTTGGATCACATTTAAGTTTAATTAATACTAAGTATAAAAAATACCACATCCACATGAAAGAATAATTATAAGTCCAAGTCCATTTAAATAATATACATTTGTTCTGAATGCCACTTGTGATGCAAGAGCATCAAGCTTGAATTTTGGTGGAGTTATGCTTTTCATGGTTAGGGATGTGTTGGAGACACATTAGAGAATCTTTTCTCATGATTGCATAGAGATTGAATGGATTGAGTTAAAGTTTGAGTCGTTTTACCTTGCTTCTAGAGATATATTATTTTGGTGCTTGTTGCAAGCCATGTAATTAATTTTTCACAATTAGTTAGAGGATGAAAATTTCAAGGATTGAAGAGGAACTAGATTTCTACCTATGGTTCGAAGCACGAGTTCTAATTCAATCAGAGCTAGCAAATATGGCAATTTTATGCGAACATCAATTTTGGGCATTTAATTGTTGTTGCAGGCTGACTTGTGGTATTTAATTTATGTATTTGTATTTAATTTGTGTTATGGGCCAACTTGTGGCTTGTATTGGTGTAATTAGGGGTTGTGGGGAAGTATTTATTCATTATTCATCCATCTTGGAGAAGAGGAGGTAGCTAAAGAGTGAATTTTTCCTGAGTCTGTGGACAGAGTGCCAAATATGAGGCAGTTTACGCTTGGATCTTGGATGAAGTTAGAGCAGAGCTAGTAGTTCTAGCTTGGCAAACAAGGAGATTGCTTGGTGGGCTCGTGAACACAAGTTTAGATCTTCCTTGAGGGTTTCTGCCAGAGTGTGAATCTGGACTAGCTAGTGTTTGGATTGGAGCTTGAGGGATCTTATAGAGCTATTACTTGCTTTGTATTTGGCCATAACCAAGAAGGCCTTAGAGCCAGGCATATTGCATGTAATCAGTTATATTTTATATATCAAGTATTATAATTTGGTATCAGATCTTGCATTATTACTTCTTCTTGTTGTATTTCTGTTGTGTGGTTATATTGCTGGGGCCTAGGACATCTCCTTTGGGAATTCTCCTACTATGCACTGCATCAGATGGTATCAGAGCGAAGGTTGTTCCTAAGTGTGTAGACAGATCGTCGAAGCTAAGGCAGTTTGCACTAGGACTTGGTTTGGAGAAGTAGATCTGAGTTGATCTTGATCTAGTGGTGGATTTTCTTTATGGAGTCCTAGATCTCTTGGTTGTGAGGTGGCAGATCGTAGTTCTGACTTGCAATTATAGAGGTCTTACAGATGGATCAATGGATGCAAAGATGGAAGACTGATCTTGTTGAGGCATGATCATAGAGAGTTTATGGATTACAGATCCATGGTCCTAGACTTGTGATGAGGTTTTTGATTGTTCATGCGAGTTGGCAGGTTGTGATCTGACTTGCAAACAATTTGAAGTTGTCAAAAGGAGCATGGGAAGGATTTGTTGCAAAAGATTTATGAAGATCTTGGGAGATGGCTCCAAGAGGATTGGACCCTAAGATGATTGCAAATCTTCGTGATGTGGTGGAGAGGAGGTTTTCTAAGATGTTTGCTTAGTTTGAAGCTAGCTTGGCTAATCGAGTTAAGGATGGGGTGAGGAAGGAATTCCATAGATGTTTGTGGAGCTAGAGTGTACTGATCCAGAATAGAGTTGTTTGGCTGGTTAAGAGACTTGTTTGTGAAAGAAGATGGCATAGCAAGGTTGAGTTTGGTTTTGTTGATCAAATTGTGGAGTCTAATATAGAACTTGCAGAGTAGCTAGAGGTTGTTGCTAAAGATATTCCTAACCTTGTCAATGTTGGGATAGAGGTTGGTTTTCATGATCAGTTGGTTAAGTCTAACATGGAAATTGCAGAGAACTTGGTAATAGATGATCTGGTTGTTGCTGGTGATGAGTTGTGTGTTGCAGAGCATCTTGTTGTGAGCAATGAGATTGCTAGGGTTGTGAGTTTGGCATGTGTTGATGGAAATCTACATGTTGCTACTGATATGGAGTTTTTTCTTTTGATGTGGAATTTGTTGCTACTGGTGTGGATTCATTAGTTGCTGATGTGGATGAGGATATGACATTGAAGCATTATGTTCAATTTATTCCTAGGAGTGAGCATACTGATTGGTTGGTTGAGATTCTAGTGTTTGACAAAATGATGCAGATGTGGATGATGAGCAAATTGGTTTTCTTGTCCCTATTGGAGTGGCAACCTTTGGTGAAGATGAAGATGGTTTTTGCTCTTTCTTTGGGCATCAAAGTGTGGGACACACTTTTCTATTTACCTGAGGAGTTTGATGCAGGAGCATCAAGCTTGAATTTTGGTGGAGTTATTCTTTTCATGGTTAGGGATGTGTTGAAGACACATTGGAGAACCTTTTCTCATGATTGCATAGAGATTGAATGGATTGAGTTGAAGTTTGAGTCATTTTACCTTGCTTCTAGAGATATATTATTTTGGTGCCTCTTGCAGGCCATGTAATTAATTTTTCACAATGAATTGGAGGATGAAAATTTCAAGGATTGAAGAGGACCTATATTTATACCTATGGTTCAAAGTATGAGTTCTAATTAAATTAGAGCTAGTAGAAATCACAATTTTACTCAGACATCAATTTTGGGCATTTAATTGTTGTTGTAGGTTGACTTGTGGTATTTAATTTATGTATTTGTATTTAATTTATGTTATGGGCTGACTTGTGGCTTGGATTGGTATAAGTAGGGGTTGCAGGGAAGTCTTTAGTCATTATTCATCCATCTTGGAGAAGAGGAGGTAGCTGAAGAGTGATTTTTTCATGAGTTTGTGGATAGAGCACCGAATGTGAGGCAATTTACAACAGGATTGTGATGGAGTTGTGAATGTGTGGATAGAGCATCGAATATGAGGCAATTTACGCTTGGATCTTAGATGAAGTTGGAGTAGAGCTAGTAGTTGTGGCTTGGAAAATAAGGAGATTTCTTGCTGGACTTGCGAGCATACGTTTAGATCTTCCTTAAGGGTTTCTACTAGAGTGTGGATCTAGACTAGCTAGTGTTTGGATTAGATCTTGAGGGATCTTGCAGAACTATTACTTACTTTGTATTTGGCCGTAATCAAGAAGGCCTTACAACTAGGCATATTGCATGTAATCAGTTATATTTTATAAATTAATTATTGTAATTTGGTATTAGATCTTGCGTTATTGCTTCTTCTTGTTGTATTTCCATTGCGTGGTTATATTGCAGGGGGCTAGGATATCTCCTTTGGGGATTCTCCTACCTTGCGCTATGTCAACTTGGTAATAAAATTTGGAATTCTCAATCATCCATTGTACATGTCATAAGGTATGAAAGGCTAAAAGAATATACATTTATAAAAATATATTACATCATCCCTCTCCGGATCCATGAAATGAAGTACAATACAATAAGTGAAATCATCCATCATAAAGATATAACCATCCATCATAATACACAATGATAGAATGAAAGGAAATGTAGACAAATAACTCCAACCATGGCATCAACGGATGGATCTCAATGGTAAGAGTAAAAAGCACTACCACCCAACCACATGGTAACCTAAAAAGGTGCACTCCCACTGCGCTAAGGAGATAGTCTCAAGTCCCAAACATGATATCAATCCAAAAATCAAAAGTTATCTCTAAGTCCAAGAAACCATAAAAGTAATTTAACTCAAAGGTTCCAAGATAAATCGACATCTAGACCCAAAGGCAAGCATAAACATGTAGGAAACCTACTATGTAAGTGGGCAAGTCTCATCACACGAACCAATGCTAGAGTTACCCTGGCAGTCTAATTTGACCTCGACCCCCTAGTGACTCTAGGCGGCACTATTATCCTTTCGTACTAACAAGGCATACTAATGATGCATGGTCACAACCAAGTGTTCTCTCTACTCCCATCCTAGTCTATACCAACACTCGAGGCATGGGCAAGAACATACAAAGACTCTTATTAAGTTCATTTTACTCTCATTTAGTGTAGTGTTTTCACTTATTAAACAACTCACAATGGGTTACCTTGACAGCCACTTAGGGCCTAGGCCTCCATTGCAAGCCATTCTTGACATTACATATAGATAACCTACCCTAAGCTCATGAAATCACAAATCAAAGAATCATATAATATCACCTCAGTCCTATACAAGTGACTAGAAAGCATCAAAAGATAAATCACAGTAACCCATCAGTTCTACAAGCAACTGGAAAGTATCCCAAAAAATTGATCGAAGACTCAAAATGGTTAAGTCAAGTATGTCATAACATCCATCTTGTTATCCCACAATAACAGTAAAAACAATAACCAACAATATAATCAAACTCATAATAGAGCATACCAACACATTACCATGGTTGAGTTTAAAAGATCAAAGATCAAATCAACATAATACCACAATCACAAAACTCCCAAGCCTCTGGTAGATGTCCTAAACTGGTCAACACTCTAGTCAACCCAAACCCAAAACATAGACAACATATATACAACATAGTAGTTTCATAGTTTGGTTTGATTTTGAAAACACTTTGTTGAGTTAATAGTAACATTTCAGTTTCCAGTTTAATGTATGTTTCAAACAGATAAGATTCACAGTTCACGCTTACAATTAACCCATTCTTGTATTTAAATAATTGCATAATTACCCCTATTCGATTACAAGTCAATTGTTCCAGATAATTTAAGGGGTAATTATTTATTTAAATTATTAAAATAATAATTATTGATTTTTAAACAAAATAATTTACAATTTTATTAAAAATTAGAATTACTAATAATAATTAATAAATTTTAAAAACTTATTTGAACAACTTCCATTATTAATTAAACTTAATTAAATTAATTAATAATTATATAAAATAATCCATATTAGTCTTTCATTAACTATTTATTAAAAATAATAAATATTAATAAATTTATTAAATAAATAATAATTTAATATTTAATATTATTAATTTTTAATAAACAGTTTCTAAAAATTAAATTACAAAAAATTATATATAATAAAAAATGACATAAACAAAAGTCGATAAAGGCCCGTTGGCCTTGTAACTTGTGGCGGTAGGTTACATTGTTATCGTAGTCAGCAATATAACTGTTGCTGCAAGCAGCAGTGTACCTGCTATCGTGACCCATTAAAGTCGACAACAGGTACAAGGTGGTGTGGGGTTTCCCCACCCCTTCCAAAATTATATATATTTTTAAAAATTTTGTTTTTTGATTGTTTTGTTTCATTAAAAAAATTATATAAATTTTAAAAAACAAAAACCATCCACCATATTAATTTATATATATTTTTATAACAGTTTTAACAATTCACTAATAGGGCAAATACGACCAACCACTCGAATTTTCAATTTAAAATATCTTTTTTAATTCAAAAACCTTCCCAGTTTAAATTATAATTTGTAAGATTACTGAACGAGGATTCTATGAAATTTCAATATTTACGTATACAGAAGTAATCAACATGCATAGCAGTAATTTACAATATTGAAATATTTGTCTTGAAGAAATATTTAGATAAACATTTCATAGTCACAAAGAAGAGAGGAATAATAAATAACATAATTAACTATGCAAATCAAAACACAAGAATCTACCTGGTTCTGATTTTACAAATGCAAACACCCCAAAAGATTTGTGAGAAAAATTTCTTCTCTCAAAACCTTCTCTCTTAAAAATTTGTTCTCCAAAATTCACGATCCCTTCCCAAAACTTTTGTTCTTTGAAAATGAACCCTCCAATATTGATAAGGAGTTCTCTCCTAAATTTGGGGCACTAATTGTGTGATTACTCGAGAGGACTCCTTGCTTACAATTCCCTAACTATTTATTATCTTTCTTTTATGTTTTCATGCGCGTTTATTGCAATATAAAATATCTTTATTTAAATTCACTTGACTTCTCTTTTTAATTAATTTATAAAATTTTAATCTCATGCATACTTTATGCAATCTTGAAATTCTTTAATAAATTAATATATTTTCCATGCTTTAATTTATTTTTGAAGCGCTAATTGATAAAATATTTACCAACTTAAGTAATAATAATGTTTAGCATTTATTAAAAAATGATCTCCTAAATATATTACTATTAAATTAAATAAATATTACACTACAAAATTAAACTTATAATTTTATCTTTAAATTTAATTCTTTTTATTTAATTAATTTTCCAATTAATTAAATATTAAAAATATCATAATAATTTTTGATTAAAATCAATCATTAATTTAATCTTTTATTTAGACTTAATTAACAGAAAAATCACCAAAGACCTAAAGGACAAAATATGAAAACCCATCATATAAAAACACATACAAGATCAAACTAAAGGGTTATAATCACGAATTGATGTCATACAACGCATTTAGAAGGTAAACATCTTAGATACTTGTCCTAAATTTTTAGGACAAATGGGTTTAAAGGTTAGGATTTGGACTCAAGAATTTATCTCCCCTCTCTTACCATTGAGATAATGCGATGGGTACACTCATCTTGGCAACTCAAAGAAGTCGATACCCGATACTTGCAATCTGCATAAAATCCACGCATGTACAAACACATATTTACTAAGCTAAACAGGCAATGGCGGGAAGTGGTACATCATGTAGATCCTGACTAGTAGGTGACTACGACTCCCTTCCTTAACCACATCAGAAACATCATACATAAGGAAAATATACATGCACACCATACACATGCAGTATGGGGTAAGTATCCATAAGAACACACATATGAGAATTCATCTAACTAATCATCATCAATAATTGAAATCACTATAATAATAATCATCCATACATGAATTATAGAGCACCAAGTAGTCTCATCATAAAATCAACTAAATGTGAAACAATATCTGATAGTCTCAAAAATAATGCTACTAATCATCAAGCATAAAATTGGCCTAAAAGAGTTTGGCAATAATAACAAAAGGTAAACTAGGGGCAAGCACTACAAATTATCCCTTTGTGGGTGTCCCAATTCTTCCATGAAAAATTGAAGCTATATCATCTCCTCAGTTGCCTCTGTAGCAGCAACATACTCTGTCTCTGTAGTGGATAAAGCATTAACCTTTTATAATTGAGAAACTTGGCTCACTATTGCCCCACCAATAGTAAATACATAACCTGTAGTACTCTAATTGGTATCAATATCTCATGCCAAATCTGAGTCAACATAGCCTTGTAATCAGCAGTAGAGCCCCCAAAATGTAAACACTTACTGGATGTTCCTCTCACATATCTAAGAATCCATTTAACTGCATGCCAATGCTCAATTCCTAGATGACTCATATACCTTCTAATAGCTCCCACTACATGTCCAATATCTTGCCTAGTACATACCATAACATACATTTGTAGACACCTAAATCTAATTACATCACTAAGTAATCATATTTAGTCATCTCCTAGGACATTATTGATTAAATATTTATTATTTAATTAATTAATCACCATCCTCTAGTTAATTAATTAATTTAAATCACTATAGTCCAATTGATAAAATAAAAAGATAACCCAAAATCAATTTATCAATTAAATCCTTATTCCTCTATTAAATTAAATAAATTCTCAAATCTATTTAATTTAATCAGGCATATCCCCATTTTATTAAATAACTCATTTTAATAAAATATCCAAACCCCTAAAACATCTCTAAACCATATCATAACCCCTAATCCAACCCATCTACCCATACTAAACCTCGCTTTGCCACCTAACTAACCCATCCCATCAAAGCTAAGCCACTTGCGCCCTAACCCCCTTCCTGAACTAAGCCTAATCCCCCTCTTAAACATGTGAACAACTTTAAGCAAGAGTTAAGATTTGCTAACCCAAGCCAAAGTCAACAAGTCTCCCTTATCCTCTTCCATCCCTATCCAAGAGCATTAATGGCTCTTACATCCCTCTTAATGGCTCTTACACGCCATTAATGCCTCTTACATCCCTCTTTATGACTCTTACATGTCTCTTACACACTCAACCTCTCTCATTACTCCCTTTGACCAACCCTTATCCCATCCCCTCACACTCATCCTCCTTGTGACAAGTGTCACTCCCCTATTGGCTCTAAACAAGCACAATCCATGTGCTTCCCTTTGAATGCATCTTAACCCTCTCTCACCATTCTTCCATCCTTGCATCCTGACCACCCATATCTCTACTTCTTGGCCTATAAATAAAGCCCTTCCCTCTCATAATCAAGAATCCATTGTTATGTAACCTTATAATGCTCCACTAACTACTCTATCATAGTCATTTTACACCATCATAATGTTGAAATCCATCCCTACCCCCATTGCTAAAACCCTCATCCATATACCTACTTGGTAAAAACCCCTATCCTTCGGAAGCTTGTGCACAACATGAGCATACATCCCCATCCATCAGGGACATATCTACATCATCGTAGGTTATACCATAAGGAGCCTACCATTCTCTGTTTGCTTTCCTTCATGGTGATAACTTTGGTCCTATCATAAGTGTTAATTGTTTTAGTATTGTGAATGCTTTTGTTTATTAATTAGTATTCCTTCATGACACTACTAAATTTGGTGATACATTTTGGCACACCTGGTAGGAGCCTGCATTCAAGTCACTATAATCACACTTTTGCTCATTAATGTTTGAACTAACCAAACTGATGTTTTGTGCTTGTTTGTGCACACAGATGGTTTTCTGACATTTTTTACAGGCACCAAGTTCTCTTATTAGAAATCACGCTCTCGGCCATAAAACAAAATTCCAATTTCAGCAACATTTTAGGAGCCCTTTTTTGCAATCTCACAGCCCTAAAATCACGAATCTACGACCTCGGGATCGCAGCCTAAACCTGCAGGAATGCGTCCACGTGAGGGTAGGATCGCTCTCTGTTCCAAACCCCATCACCATGTGCAACTAAAAACACCCCCTCAATTTTGCTGAGCAATCCTTCAGTAGGAACGCGAATTTTTATTGGTGGGACCACTACAAAAACTTGCAAGAACACTTGACCAAAATATATGAGCCCAGACAAATCAATTTTATCCTTTCGCCATCAATCCTACAGATAAACTTGCTAGCAAGAACACACTCTCATAAACCTGTGGGATCATTGTTTTGCGGGATCGCTCTGTTACTTTCTTCCCACGACCTATTTTTCTACAGTTTCACCAATTCTCTATACTACAATCCTGCCACCTCTTGGTTGTGTTCCCACGCCGTGAGATCACTGTTTTACCTGCAAGATCATTGCTTTAACCTGCAGGATTGTTGTTTTACTCGTGGGATCACTATTTACCTCGCAAGATCATTGTTTTTTTTTTTTTTTTTAAGTATAAATCAAATTTTGACTTTTGGTGGTTATGTAGGATAGGGATAATTCTAAGCATTTTTACGCCTATAAAAAAGAACAAAAAAAGTTAATTTTTTTTTCCCATAGTTAAGCTTTGATTTTGAGGATTTTTATGTGACTAATCAAATTAATTTTTTGTAGCATTGCAGATTGGAGCATCTTCAAAGCCTAACCATGTTTTTTGTAGGTTTTTCTTAGAATGAACTTGCATGTTTAAACAAATCTTTCATTGAATGCATGTCACTCAAATCAATCTTGAATGTCATGGACTAAAATCAAGTTTTTTATTGGAATGCATGATTAAAACAATAAACCCAATCTTGAATGCCAAGGATCAAATAATCATAGCTCTATCTCACACTTCAACTTTGGGGCTTAAAAAGAAATCACTCAATCTTGAATGCATAAATGAATTGACTCGTTAACTCTCTTTTTTTTCAAATTTCTCATGTTCATGATGCTCAAATTTCTTATGTTGACGAACTCTTGACTTTCATTATGCTGACGATAATGTCAAGTTGGAAAGAACATTGTATGTCATAAATACGAGTGTCTTCAATTGCTAATTACAAAGTCTAAATCATCAATTGGAAATAATCAAGTGTCTTTTAAACCCAAGATCACTTATGTGGTCTTGTTTTACACTTTTTAGGAGGCCTGCTTGGGGATTTCATCACCCCTTAGGATGACCTCAATTCTAGTGCTTTGGTGGAGTATAAATATCAGGAGGTGAATCAAAAGACACCTCTCTTGGAAGCATAATCTTGTCACTCTTGGCTAACCCCCAAAGAACTTTATACGTTTGGGAAGTGAAGGTGGAGATTTGGGTTACCTTCTCTTCCTAGTTGTGTGACATTATTTTCTTTTATCTACAGATTTGGGCCTCACATATCTTGTGTCTATTGATGACACGTCTAGCTAATCTTGTATATCCCAACAAACATCTTATAGGACTATTGATGTGTTTGATGTGCTTGAGTGTTCAAAACCCTCCCCATGTTTTAGAAAAAATCAAATCTTTTTGCTAAAGAGATCACGTGTATATCCTTTGAAATGGTTGTTAGCAAGTCCATTCGCAACAACCCAACTATTAGTCAATCATTCAACCCAAATGAAAGGCATACTTAGCGTAGTCACTGCTTCATCCAAGATTCATCCAAGCTTCCAAGCTTTCCTCTAGTACCATCATTCCTAAGGTCTTCCAAAAAGTCTTCCTTTTCTCTCCATGTCTTAACTAGTAACATTTCATCCCTACCCAACTCACCATCAAAACATGATGTCACAATCCTATTACAATGAGTTTGGTCATCCCACCTTTTCTCCCACTCCATTCTATTCCAACGATGATGACGATCTCATCAATTATGATGGATATATTGAAATCCTTAGAGATATTCCTCCAAAATCCAAACATTCCTTCAAACTACTCCATCATTCCTCCATGCATGCCCACTAGTACTCCTTAGCATGCCTTTGACAAGGTAAATCCATTATTGTGCTCATCCTTACCTCCTTCCTATATTGTGCCCACATATTCCTCTTATACATTATTCATATCTCCATCTTCCTCCACCTTCAAATCCTAGTCTCCACCATTCCATAACAATTCTAGTAGCTACATCCCTAGTCTAAATCCACCATCCCAACATCCTCCAAACCACTTTCCAAATCCTCCAACCAATCCTAGTCATACAATACATCACCCTAATCCTCTTACCCTTCCCAATCCCACATGTGCATCTCCAAAGAATTTTACAAGGAAACCCAAAGAAAATACATCTCCCACACCCATCACTCCTCTTACATCGTCATATCGCTATCATCCTTATTTCATCCACCCCACTTATCAATCCCCTTCCATCTCCTACCTCCCATCCATCGAATCCCTCCAAATCCCATCCACATCTTGTCCTCCTCGCATTACCCAAATCCCATATAATAAACCTAATGAGTCCATCCCCCATCAACCCATCCCCATTGCAGAACCTCCTACCCATCCATCTACCTCACTTAAAGAAACCATCCACACTTCTCCTATCATACCATCCACTCACATCCATTCCAGTCAAGATCTTGTCTAAAAGCATGTTGAAATATCCCATGGCACAAATGAAGATCCCACCATCCCACTCATTCCCCTACATAATCCACTTCTACCATCCCCTCCATATCCAAATCCTACCATCATACCTACTTCATCTCAAGATCCATTTCCATCAACCCATCCAACTCACTATCCTATCCTTCGATCCCCTCTACTTCATGATCATACATCTCCCATAATCTATGATGATAGATCCATAGAAGAAGAACTAACTATCATATTTGAAGCTTCCACTCCTTCAGCTAGTAATGGACACACATCTTGTGTTCCAACTAATGAACATCATATTGAAGAAATAAATAAAAGTGTATCTCTAGATGTTGGTATCCCTTCTATCCCTGCATGGTCCCAAGTCCTTCCATCTTCACACCAAAGTTCCATACATCTTGTTCTCCATCTATTTTTGGCCCTTATCCTACTACTTCTTTTCAACCCTCCATTTTGGGCCCATATATCCCTTATCTAAATCCCCCACCCTTTCCATCCATTTTGGGCCCATATATCCCTTATCTAAATTCCCCCACCCTTTCCATCCATTTTGGGTCCTTATATACTTAATATGAATCCTTTATCTCCTCCATCTATTTTAGGACTTACTCCTTCCTCGTTTCCATCTGTTTTAGGCTCATATCCTTCATTCCCTCCATCCATTTTTGGCAATTATATGCATCCATATCATGTATCCCAATCCATCATTCCATCCCCTCAAATCAACAAGCTAGATCATCAAAGGCATTCATCCTTGAATCCCTTCCAACCTCCAACATCTATAATTCCATCTATAAACCCTCCATATCCTCCATGCTCATGTTCCCATACCATGGCTAACAAAAGCATAATGGATGCCAAAATAAAAAAGCATAAATCCACAAATCCACAAAAATCTAAGTCTCAACATGTCCCTTTTAAAATATATGTTCCAAAAGAGACACATTTAATCCAAATCAAAGAAAAAGTCAAGAGGCCACAAAGGCCCAAGTTGAAAAAGTCAAAAATCATGTGGAAACCCAGGATGCTCATAAAAGAAATGCATCTCAAAGAAAAATCTCAGTTAGCATCCATTACCGCTACTCATAAAGCCTCATCCATTCATACTTTATCCAAATCTCTATATATACATCCTTCATTCCCCCAATCCACTATTAGTCCATATGCTTCTTATCTTAAAATTCCCATCCTCCATCTTTGAACTTTACTTGTAGTCCTTATATTTGTCTTTCTCCATTTTCTCTTTCACCTCATTCAACATCATCTTTCTCGCTGCTTCATCACCTCTCAAGGTGTGTGCCAATGATGATCTTTCCATTTTCCTCATCTATTTACCCACAAGTCTTATGTCTTCCCATCTCTTATCTGCCAACTCCCACTTACCATTCCACTCCTTTAATCTAATCTTTTTTCTCCATCCTACCAACATCTAGGAGTCAAAATGCATCGAAAAAATCAAACAAAAATGTCAAAAAAAAAAAAAAAAACAAAAACAAAACAAAACAAAAAGCATCCAATGGTGAAAACTTGGCAATTCAAGTTCCTTGGACAAGTACCATGATGAAAACTTGGCAAAGAAGTGTCATGCATAATCCCTTTATCCAACTACTCTATATAGTTGGGGGCAAGTTCCATCACCCACCATACCCATCTCGTCCCACCATACCAACCACATCTTATCTATTTCACCTACCAGCCTCCTTCAAATCTTAATAAAAATAAAGTCCACCACCAAATACATGCTTTTGGTCATCCTTTTTGACATCCATTTCCCATCATAGTTTGTATCCACCTATCCTTTATCCACCCATTATTTCATCCATATCATCCCTCCATGAGCCTCGTCCACCCATCATGAGTTACCCTCTACCTCATTCACCTTTTACATCGTAGCTTCCATCTATCTCCCTCATCCTCTTGTTGAAAAATCTTCCATCCTATCCCACCCCTTATAAGACCTCCTCTTGAATAACCTATGATAACATGGGGCACTATATTCCTTGGAGATTTTTTTGTGTCCATCTTTCCATCCTCCCCATTCTAGCTTTATTTTCATCTTGTTATCCCTAAAACTAGTCATCCCCTTTTCTTCTATCCTTGCACTTCCCACCATCTCTCCATCTTTCCATCACCTAGTACATCCCTTGTCATTGGTATCTAGCACTAGGCTATCCCCATATCCCCCAATGTCATCCATTTGTATCCTCATGCTCCTAGAAATCTACCATCAACTGCACCATCTCATTGCACATATTTTTAACTCATCCAATCACCTTCTTAATCTTCTACAAAACCTTGTTGAAAGCATTGGTCACACCCCAATCATCATCATTGGGATCCATCCGTCCCCCTCCTTGTTTTCAAATATATCATTCCCTTATCCACATCACCCCATCCACATTTTTCCTCTATCTCCTCATTGTGAGCTTTTTATCTGTTAATCTTCTCATCCCAAGCTTTTCATTCCCTCTACCTACTCATCCTAAACTTTTTCTCTATCCTCTCATCTTGATCTTTTTTCCCGCTATCTCCTCATCCTGATCTTTTTTCCCGCTATCTCCTCATCCTGAGCTTTCTACCCGCTATCTCCTCATCTTGAGCTTTCATCCGCTATCTCCTCATCTTGAGCTTTTTATCCACTATCTTCCCATCCCATGCTTTTCATCCCCTCTATCTCCTTATCCCGAGCTTTCCCTCTATCTCCTCATCTTGGTCTTTTTTTTGCTATCCTATCATGCTGAGATTTTTGTATAGTAATCCCTTGTAAATACTTTGGTCTGTCAGCTATATATTCCTTATGTGTTTGTCCTTAGCTTGGTACCATTGTATATCTTTCATCTCTTCGTGTCAGCTCATGGTTGATTGCAAATTGTAGTTCTCTTGGTTAGGTGCTCTAATGAATCCTCATACGAGATCCCTTGTCATCAAAATGTTGTCCTAAAAAGTTATAATTGCACAACTCATCCTAGTCCTCAATATTACTGATAGATCCTTGCAAGATGCATCCTTCCTCTCATCTGATCTTAGTTTGTCAATATCCTGTCCTACCGATCTCTTTGCCAAAAGGTTAACTTTTTATGGATTTACATTTTCTTTTGATTTATTTTCTTTTTAGGATTTCAAGTTTGGTTCTTAAAGTATCTCTTACAAGCAATTTGAGTTGTTCCCTCCTCAAGATCATCACAATATTTTATGTCATGGTGTGCTACGAATGGGGTAGTTCGAGAGCAAGGTTTTGATCTAGTCGCTTTCATCTTCTTTTTCTGCTTGTGAGTCAGTCAGATATGACCCTTGCATATTACAAACATGTGATCACTTGTGATTACATAGTGCACTTAGGAAATATCATTTGCTTGTGAGTTACCCAATATCATTTCCACTCTGATTCCTCTGAGATTCATTTGTGATGCTGGAGCAATCCTTGCTTGTTTGTTTCATGTTAGTCTTATGTAATATTGGTGCAAAGGCCTTGATGTTCTTAGTAGCATTGGCATATCCCCAATATTCCTATATCAAAATAAGTGTTCAACTATATGGTGGTGCTCCCCTTTGGAAAACCCCCACGCTCAAGCTTTAATAGATTACTACACACTTCCATCCTATCCTAACATGTCATCCTATCCAAGCATCCCATCCTATCCAAACCTCCAATCTCATCCATGCATTTCATCCTATCAAAGCATCACATCCTATCCAAGCATCCCATCCAATCAATCCTACCATCATGATCCAACCAATCTATCAATTCCATGGTATTAAATCCTGCATCAATCATAATCATAGCTCCTACATCATTCATAATCATAGCTCATGAATCAATCATAATCATCTCTCCTACATCAATCATAATCATAGCTCCCGCATCAAATCATAATCATAGCTCCTACATCAATCATAATCTGCCCAGCCTTACCATCTTCCAAATCACTTCCCTAGGCTCAGTTTTCAAACAACCAATCACCCTCCCCACTCCCCCTATAAGAAATGTTCTTAACCCTTGGTTATCCTTGTGCATAAGGTTTTCCTTTGTATCATTCTCCCCTAGTGAGAGTATGAGCTTCCTTAAACCCCCTCTCTTAGCCACTCTCAGTCCTCTTGCTTGTCTTAGATTCTCATACTTTTCAAGAAGCTGTCAGCCCTCGCCTTCTCTCCCCGCCACCTTCTTGAGGGGGCATCATGTAGTTCATTCTCTCCTCTTCTATTCAAAATTGGGGCAACCATGTTGCTTCAAAAAGTCTTCTTCGCGTAGTATATATTTGAAATTCTTTGAAATGTTGTTGTTCTAACACTATGTCAAAGATGGGCAAAATGTAAACACCAAAATTTGATTACATCACTAAGTAATCGTATTTAGTCATCTCCTAGGATATTATTGATTAAATATTTATTATTTAATTAATTAATCATCATCCCCTAGTTAATTAATTAATTTAATTAACTATAGTCCAATTGATAAAATCAAAAGATAACCCAAAATCAATTCATCAATTAAATCCTTATTCCTCTATTAAATTAAATAAATCCTCAAATCTATTTTATTTAATCTCATATCTCCATTTTATTAAATAAATCATTTAACAAAATATCCAAACCCCTAGAACATCCCTAAACCCTATCCTAACCCCTAATCCAACCCATCCACCCATACTAAACCTCACTTAGCCACCTAACCAACCCATCCCATCAATGCTAGGCCACTTGCCCCCTTACCCCCTTTCTAAACTAAGCCTAATCCCCCTCCTCAACATGTGCGCAACTTTAAACAAGAGTTAAGACTTTCTAACCCAAGCCAAAGTCAACAAGTCTCCCTTATCCTCTTCCACCCCTATCCAAGAGCATTAATGGCTCTTACATCCGTCTTAATGGCTCTTACATGCCATTAATGCCTCTTACATCCCTCTTTATGACTCTTACATGTCTCTTACACATTCAACCTCCCTCATTACTCCCTTTGACTAACCCTTATCCCATCCCCTCACACTCATCCTCCTTGTGACAAGTGTCACTCCCCCATTGGCTCTAAACAAGCACAATCCATGTGCTTCCCTTTGAATGCATTTTAATGCTCCCTCACCATTCTTCCATCTTTGCATCGTGACCATCCATCTCTCTACCACTTAGCCTATAAATAAAGCCCTTCCCTCTCACAATCAAGAATCCACTTTTATGCAACCTTATAATGCTCCACTAACTACTCTATCATAGCCATTTTATACCATCATAATGATGAAATCCATCCCTACCCCCATTGTTGAAACCCTCATCCATATACCTACTTGGTAAAAACCCCCATCCTTTGAAAGCTTGAGCACAATGTGAGCATACATCCCCATCTATCAGGGACATGTCTACATCATCATAGGTTATACCATAAGGAGCCCACCATTCTTGGTTTGCTTTCCTTCATGGTGATAACTTTGGTCCTATCATAAGTGTTAATTGTTTTAGTATTGTGAATGCTTTCATTTATTAATTAGTATTCCTTCATGGCACTACTAGATTAGATGATACAACATCAAGCTTCCTAGAGCTGAAGCATAAGGTACCTTAGACATCTTATCCTCCTCTTCTTGTGTCTTGAGACACATCTCCTTAATCAACTTCAAATGACCTGGTAAAGGTGTGCTAACAACTTTAGCATTCTCCATAGAGAAATGTTGCAACACCTTTGCAATATAATCAGCCTGAGATAATGTCAACTTCTTGTTCTTCCTATCTCTACAAATCTTCATACCAAGGGTTTTTTTTGTTGCCCCCAAATCTTTCATAGAAAATGAATGTGTTAACTATTCTTTTAACCCCTTAATGTGATCCATGTTAGACCCAGCTACAAGCATATCATTAAGATATAAACATAAAATAATGTATCTAACATCATCCAACCTCTTAAAGTAAACATAATAATCTAAGTGACACCTACAATATCCATGCTTATGCATAATCCTATCAAATTTCAAATACCATTGTCAAGATGTTTGCTTCAAGCCATATAAACTTTTCTTCAATTTGCACACTAAGTTCTCCTTACTTTTGACCTCAAATCTTTGTGGCTGAGCCATATATATCTCTTCATCCAAATCACCATGAAAAAAGGTTGTTTTAACATCAAGTTGCTCCAAATGCAAATCTTCAGTAGCCACAATACTTAAAACAATGCGAATAGAAGTCATTTTAACAATAGGAGAAAATATCTCATCAAAATTAATGCCTTTTTGTTGTGCAAATCCTTTGACCACTAACATGGCTTTAAATTGTTTCTTACCTCCATCCTCTTCTTTTAACCTGTAAACCCACTTATTCTGTAAAGCATTTTTACCTGTAGACAACTTGCACAAATCCCATGTCTTTTTTTCAGCAAAGAGCCTGTTTCTTCTTTCATTGCAGACTCCCACTGAATATTTGTATCCACTTGCACAACTTAATCATAACATTCAAGTTCACTAGCATCAGTAAGTAAAATAGAATACAAGGAGAAAATATTTCTAGAGGTCCACTTAGCCTTGTTGACCATCTAACATTCATTAGAGTGTGTGGTATTTATTGTTGCAAATCATGAGGAACTTCTGGAACATCATCTTTTGGAGTATCATCCACCAATACATAATCATCTTATTTCTTCTCATGTTACTGCAATAGATCTTTTTACAACACTTTCTCATTGAATATGACATCCCTGCTTCTTAAAATTTTACAGTTTTCAAAATCTCAAATCCTATAACCAAATTCATTAATGCCATATCCAACGTATACACATTTCTTTCAATTAGCTTTCAGCTTGGTTCTATTTTCAGAATCTATATGAGCAAATGTTTCACAATTGAAGGTTTTGAGAAAAGAATAATTCACCTTCTTACCAGTCCATGCTTCCTCTGGAATACCACAACCCAAAGGAGTAGAGGGACCTCTATTAATCAAATATACAACAATATTGATAGTCTCCACCTACATGTTTAAGGAAAACCCTGCATGCAAGCTCATGCTTCTTGTACACTCCATTATAGTCATGTTCATGTGTTTAGCAACTCCATTTTCCTGTGGAGTCCTTGGAATAATTTTTTGTCTAAGAATACCACTATTGGAGCAATAATTTTCAAATTCATGACTATAATACTCACCAACATTTTTCAGATCTAAGACATTTTAATTTCTTACCAGTCTCATTTTCAACCAAGCATTTCCATTTCTTAGAAGTTTGAAATACATCATATTTTTGTCTAAGAAAATAAACTCATACTTTTCTAGTTGCATCATCAATAAATGTAACATAATAATGAGAGCCACCAAGGGAAGATACTTGAGCTAGTCCCCATACATTTGTATGAACCAGCTCTAATCTCTCACTTTTCTTTTTGTTCCCAATCTTCAAAAAACTCACTCTCTTTTATTTTCCATACACACAATTTTTAAAAAAATCCATATTAACACATTTTAGACCTAGTAAAACTTTCTTTGAATGAAGTACTTTCATACTTTTCTCACTCATATGCCCAAGTTTGTTGTGCCATAATGTTGTATCAGAATCTACAACATTTGTTTGTTATCCCTCCTCAATTGCAGCAACTGTTCTCAAACATTCATTTTTCTTTGAAACAATCAAAGTAGAATGAATAGTATGACTTGTACAAGGATATAAGGTGCCTAATTTCACATCTTTTTCTAATACAAGGGAACCTTTTGAAACTTTCCAATTTTTATTATTAAAAGTAACTACACAACCCTCATCACCAAGTTTCCCTACTGAAACTAAATTTCTACTCAATCTTGGAACATGCCTTACCTCATGTAGTAGCCAATGATTCCCATTCTACAACTTAATCTTAACTTTTCCCTTTCCAACAATCTGACAAGGTTCATTATCCCCCAAATAAACAAGCCCAAAATCCCCTTGGACATAATCAATAAAATAACCTCTATGAGGTGTAGCATAAAATAAAGCACCAAAATCTAAAACCCATGAATCATCAATACTTTCTAAAGATAGAAGCAAAGCATCCTCTTCAAATTTTTTATTTGCCACATTTTCATCTTTTTTCCCTTCTGGTTTATCTCCTTCATTTTTCTTTTGAGTCCATAAATCTTTCTTCTTATGCCCTGATTTACCATAGTACCAACTATCTCTCGATCCTTTGGATTGAGACCTCTTCCCCTTTGACTTTCCTCTTGATTTCCTATAATTTCTGGAATTATTTACTCTCTCAGTTGTTCTGCCTCTGCTTTGTGCATTCAAAGAACTTCCTAATGTAGATCCACCTGAGGTTTTGCTACAAGTTTCCTTACTCAAGATAGTACTGATCACATCATCAAATTTTAGGGTATTAGATCTAGAAACATAATTACTCACAACCATTACCAAGCCATTCTAGCTTTCAAACAAAGAACACAAAATTGAGAGAGCCCTAATTTCTTTATCAAAATTAATACCCACAGAAGATAACTGACTAGTAACAATATTAAAATCATTTAAATGATCTGCAATAGATCCACCTTCTGTCATTTTCATATTAAATAAATGCTTCATGAGAAATACCTTGTTTGAAGTGGAGGGTTTTTCATATAGTTTTGTTAGGGTTTGCAACAACTCTTTCATCGTCTTGACTTTTATAATATTAAATGTCAATGACGGTGCCAAGCATAATCAAATGCTTCCAAGTACCTTTCTGTCCAAAATCTCCCAGTCCTCATCTGTCATAGTTCCCTATTTCTTGGATTTTCCTTCCAACAGCTTCTATAAGTCCTTTTGATAAAGATAGGAACCTTCATTTGCATCTTCCATAACTGAAAATTCTACCCATTAAACTTCTCCACCTTTAGCTTACCCTCATCTATCATTGTTCCCACTCAATCGTGAGACCTTCCTGTGGAGGATTGCTAAAAAAAATGACGATTGTATGGCTAAAAAAAATGACAATAATGTGAGCTAAAAAAAATGACGGTTGTCTAGCTTTGATACCACTTGTTAGGATTAACCTCAGACAGAAATAATAGTTACATGCAAATATAACTAATATCAGAAAATAATAGATAACATAGAAGATTTAACACAAGACACTAAGATTTAGTGGGGTTCACCCAATCCCTAGGCTATGTCCACCAACAACAAGTCCAATAATATTATTATCCATTGATTACAATCTGCAATCCCTTACAGCTCAATACCGTCGCAAGAAGTAATTTTTGCATCACACCATTACATTATGAAATCTCTAGACCTAAGCCTTTTTATACAAACTTTTGCCGCTTAAAAATTAGGGCTAGATTAAGTCATCTACTAGGAAAAATAGCAGTCGATGCCTTGTACAATATAAGGGCATTTTTGGCTTCGAAGGCGTTGCCCCCCAAAACCCCCACAGGGGTACTGCCCCTCAACCCCACCCTATACTATGACAGGGAATGTACTTGGGGCATTGCCCTAGAACCCTACAGAGGTGTTGTCCCTTGATTTTGTCTTGCGGGTGCTGCCCCCAAACCCCCATAGGAATAATATAAGAAAAAAACCACATCAAATAAATCTCCAAGTCTAATTAGGCTCCACATCACAACATATGACATCCATGTTGACTGCCTAACATTCACTAGGGTGTGTGGTATTTATTGTTGCAATTGTAATGAAGCATAAGTGACAACTGGAACATCATCCTTTTGAGTATCATCCAACATTACATAATCATTTTCTTTCTTCTTGTGCTACCACAACAAATCTTTGCACGAAACTTTCTCATTGAATATGACATCCATGCTTCTTACAACTTTGAGATTTTCAAAATTCCAAAGCCTATAAGCAAATTCATCAATGACATATCTAAAAAAATACACTTCTTAGATTTATCTTCTAGCTTGGTTTTATTTTCAGAATCTATATGTGCAAATGCTTCATAACCGAAGGTTTTGAGAAAATAATAACTCACCTTCTTACTAGTTCATGCTTCCTCTAGAATACAACAACCTAAAGGATTAGAGGGATCTTTATTAATCAAATATACAATAGTATTGACAGCCTCAACAAACATGGTTAAGGGTAGCTCAACATGCAATATCATGCTCCTTGCAGACTCTATTATTGTTTTGTTCATGTGTTCAACCACTCAATTTTCTTGTGGAGTCATTGAACAATTGTATGTCTATGATTACTATTAGAGGAACAATAATCTTCAAATTATTTATTGCAATACTCACCACCATTATCAAATCTGTGACATTTTAGCTTTTTACCACTCTCATTTTCAACCAAACATTTCCATTTCTTAAAAGTTTGAAATATATCATATTTCTGTCATAAATAAATGTAACATAATAATGAGAGCCACCAAGAAAATATACCTGAGCTAGTCCCCATACATATGTATGCACAAGCTCTAACTTCTCATCTTTCTTTTCCTTCCTAGTCTTCACAAAACCCACTCTCTTTTGTTTTCCATACACACAACTCTCATAGAAATCCATATTGACACATTTCAAACCTAGTAAAACTTTCTTTGAATGAAGTAATTTCATACCTTTCACACTCATGTGCCCAAGTCTATTGTGCCATAGCCCTGTATCAAAATCTACAACTGTTTGTTCTCCCTTATCAACTATAACAATTGTTCTTGAACATTCATTTCTCTCTGAAATAATTTAAGTAGAAGGAATAATAAGACCTCTACAAAGATATAAGGTGCCTACTTTGACACATTTTGCTACTACAAGGAAACCTTTTGAAACCTTCCAATTTTTATCATTAAAAGTAACTGTGCAACCCTAATCACCTAGTTGTCCTACTGAAATTAAATTCCTACTCATCCTTGGAACATGTATTACCGCTTGTCTTAGACAATGATTCCAATTATGTAACTTAATATTAATATTTCCCTTTCCAACAATATGACAAGGTTCATTGTCCCCTAAATAAACAAGCCCAAAATCTCCTTGGACATAATCAAGAAAATAACCTCTATGTGGAGTAGTGTGACATGAAACCCCTGAATCTAAAACCCATGAATCATCAACACTTTCTAAGGAAAGAAGCAAATCATCCTCTTCAGATTTATTACTTACCACATTTGCCTCCTTGTTTCCATCTTGTCCATCTCCTTCGTTGTTCTTTTGAGTCCAACAATCTTTCTTCTTATGTCTTGGTTTTCTACAATACCAACAATCTCTTGGTCCTCTTGATTGAGACCTCTTCCCCTTTCATTTTCCTCTTGATTTCCCACAATTTCCATAATTATTTCCTCTGTCAGTAATTCTGCCTCTGTTTTGTGCATTCAAAACACTTCCTAATGTAGATCCACCTGATCTTTTCCTATGAGTTTCCTCACTCAGAGTAACACCGATCACATCATCAAATTCTAGGGTATTAGATCCAAAAACAAAGTTACTCATAGCCATTACCAAGTCATTCCATCTTTCAAGAAAATAACACAAAATCAAGAGAGCCCTAATTTCTTCATCAAAATTAACACTTATAGAAGATAACTAACTAGTAATCATATTAAACTCATTTAAATGATTTGCAAAAGATCAACCTTTTTTCATCTTCATATTAAATAAATGCTTCATGAGAAATATTTTGTTTGAAGTGGAGGGCTTTTCATACAACCTTTTTAGGGTTTGCATCAACTCTTAGGTCATCTTCACTTTTGTAATATTAAATGCCACCAATTGTGCTAGACATAAACAAATACTTCCAAGTGCCTTTCTGTCCAAAATATTCTAGTCCTCATCTGTCATAGCAGTCAGTTTCTTAGATTTTCCTTCCAATGGCCACCATAAATCCTTTTGATAAAGATAGTCCTTCATTTTCATATTTCATAATTGAAAGTTTTTCCCATTAAACTTCTTAACCTTTAGCTTACCCTCGTCTTCCATTGCTCCCACTCAACTGTGAGACCTTCCTGAAGAGGATAACTAAAAAAATTATTAAAACCTTGCTTTGATACCACTTGTTAGGATTAACCATAGATAGAAATAATAATCACACTTAAATATAACCAATATCATACAACAATAAATTGCATAAAAGAGAACACAAAACAAAAAAACTTAATGTGGTTCACCCAATCCTTGGGCTACATCCACCAACAACAAGTCCAATATTATTATTATCCAGTGATTTCAATCCACAATCCCTTACAACTCAATACCACTACAAGAAGTTACAATCTCATCATACATTATGAATCCCTAACCCTAAGCCATTTTATACAAGCTTTTTTCTACTTATAAAATGAGGGCTATAATAAGTCTCCAAAAGTGAAATACCACCAAACACCTTTTACAATAGTAAATTCATTTTTGGCCCCCAAAAAATCTCGCGAACCTTGTACTACAATAGGGAGCACACCTAGGGCTTTGCCTTAGGATCCCGCAAGGGCCCATGCACCTTGACCCTGTCTTGGGAGTGTTGCCCCCAAACCCCCATAATAATAATCGAGGGAGAAACCACGCCTAATAAAGTGAGAGAAATCAATCTTCAAGTTTGATTAGGCTCCACATCACAACAAAAAATGGCTAGTATTCCCACATATGACCCAAAACACAACTTGAACTATTGATTTGTGCTCATCAAACAGACAATGGATCCATTTCCACTTTCACTTGTCATAGGTCCCATTATAATTCATATCTAGTATTTTGTCTAGTTTGGGACTATGCCACTTGACACTTTATCCTCCCATGGGTTGAATCATATATAAATAATTAAAAACAAGTTAATAACCATACTAGTAAAATAATATAAATATTTAACCATGTCCAACTATGTGAATTGTATAAATGTTTAATAATTAACTATATATTGAGAAATGTTTAACTATGAATTTAAAATGTAAATCAATGTTCAAAATTCTATTATTTTGGTTTTAGTCAATATTCCAAGCCTAGAAATTAGTATCAAGGACATAAATTTAAAGTCTTTATATGACATATAATTTATTAATATATTAGATTTTATTTTGCCCAATTAAAAAATTTAATAAAAGTATGTAATAATTTAATAAATATACACATATCTTCTAGCTCCAAGTAGTTTAATTATTTTTTTATCAAAAATATTTCTATTTGTGATAAGTCTAGTATGGTAACATGGTTAGGGTTAACATTAGAATTAGGGTTACACTAATTTTTTGTTATGTTGTATTGTAGTTTCATATTGTTAATGATTTAGAAAATCACATACATTTGTTTGGTTCATTTTTAGATTGAAAAATTATAAATAGTTACTTAATGTTGAATTGTAATTTCAATGTTGCCCACAAATTATAATCCACAATTTTGACCACTTGATCACAAACTAAATATGCTAAGTGCACCATAATGAAACTGAAAAAATTATTTACATTCTTTGAAGGAAAATTGAAATGAATGTCAAAGATGAATTTTTTTCATTAATTCATCCAAAAATTTACATTAAGTACTAGTCATATCCCCTCCAAAACCTAAAAGCCAAAATAAGAGGGATTACAAGTTACTAGCTAACAAAACTAGTTAGCTTGCCACTAGGGTTCTTCTAGTGTGATGGTATTAAAAAAGGCAGAATGGAAACACTCCAATTCAAAAAAATAAAGGTAGAACACATGGTGACATTAATGGGTCATGAAGACTTCTAAGGACCTTACTTTTTGGATTCATCTAAGAAGAATTATCAAGAGAAGATAACCTTAGAGAATTATTTGACCCATTTGTAGTCAAAATCCACTAAATCTTGGTGTTGACATTGTATTTGTTATCAATTTTTAGGAACTCTTAGCCAAGCATCATGAAAATAATTTTTTTTTTAAAAGACCCAATCTTCTTACAAACTAAATCAAGGACCATGTTTGGGATCATGCCCAAAAGGGATTTTCCCCAAAAGGGATTCTAGTTATACATGGATGTGCTTCTAAACTGAATTTGAGTGTCCTTCTCTAGCTCCACAACCAAATGACCTAAAATCCTAAAAGTTAAAACCAAAGGTGGAAATTCAAAAATCCCAAACCTTAAAAATAGAGGTAGAAATTCTAAAGGCCTACAAACTTAATCCTTAAAACTAGAGACAAAAATCAGAATTTGAACCACTGGCATCTTAGATGCTTTATCTAGCAAAAGTAAATTAAAGAAGATATAATCAAGATCATTTATAAATAGCCACTATTTGATACTTAGAAATTTATTATTATTTAACTAATCTTATTAAATCAAATTTCATTCAATTTTTGTAGTCTTTCACATCTACTTGTGAATCTTTCCCATTAATGCATGAGAGTGAGGAATTGGTTATATATTTTGTAGTAGCACAACTCTGGAAGTCATGCATGATGAGTGGGTGACTATTAGAGAATTTTATTGTCCACTATCACTGACAAGCCATTTATTTCTTACATGCTATCATGCAACAAAAATTATAGTCCAATGCCCACATTAACGATTGACTAGTTGGAATCGACAATCATGGATAAGGTGCATTCTAAGATCTTATATGTATTTCCATTCCAGAGACTTCCTCAAGAATTATGTTTCCTTCAAGAAATTAGGGTTGAAAAGAACTTTAGCCATTGATCAATGATCATTGACAGTCTCAAATAATACACTTAAAACTATATAATGATTGATGTTAGATACACATCAATTCTTAATTTGGTTGTAGTTATCAATACTATTGTGTAGATACTGTGGACAACTTGGAAACAAATAAAGGAGATATTAACTCAACGTGATTCTGCAATAATTACATCTTTGATCAATTGTCATTTAGCATTAGCCCTATATGACAAGTCACCATTGTTGAAAATTGCCAATAAAATATTATTTTTCCCATAATTTGTGAGTGATTAGCAAATAAAATTAGACATTTTTCAATCAGCATATAAAATTATTTAATAAAATTAAATTTATTTTCCTCAATAAGCAAATAATATGGCCAATAATTACAAAGCTTGTCCTTCCAAACCAAAACATTCACCTCATACAATATATCTGCACCCCCCTCATTAATGTATTATTCAACATGATTTTGGTGAATTTCCATAAACAAGAATAAAATCATTAGTATTTTTTTTCTAATTTAAAAAAGAAATTACATTCAATATGAATTTTTTCCCCCAAATTAATGTTTGATTTGTCAAAATTTTACACTTTATTTATTTTACTTGATTTTATTTTTTCTGGGGAGAAGGGGTTAAAGTTATATTTGCAAATAGTTTAAAAGTTAATACATGCTTAACTCTTAATATATGCAAATTCAACTCCCTTCCTGACTTCTCTCAACATTTCAATGTGTTTAACAATAAAATTGTAAAGAACATAAGATATTGATGTTAACATTGTGTAGTTAGAGTATTTGTATCATAGGGATAACATGATAAATTATGTTTTGTGAAATTGCAAGATTGTGCATTTCAGAAGATTTTTAAAAACAACAGGATATCATGTACATACATATATACTATGCAAAAAATTTACACACAAGACAATTAAAAATATACTGGACACAAATAAACACAAAAAAAACATAAACACTCAACAAGAGAGATAAGTTAAAGAATGTAAAATAAACATTTTGATAGGTATGACTGGTAAGCTACATTTTTCTAGAGTACGTACATTATTTAAGATCCATCATGATTATTAGAAGCCATGCTGCAAGATAATCGTGAAAAGGGTGGGACATAAGATTATCCATAGAATAAAAAGTTGTGTTATGTTAGATGGTGTATATGTTACCAAACCACAAAAGAGCATAAAGCTTATTTTGAAATATAAAAAGTAGGATACATTGTACATTGTGGGATCCCCTCTTAAAATAATTGAACAATACTCTTAATGTAGCATACTTTTATGAAGAGAGAGAGAGAGAGAGAGAGAGAGAGAGAGAGAGAGAGAGAGAGAGAGAGAGAGAGAGAGAGAGAGAGAGAGAGAGAGAGAGAGGATGTTGTATTAGAAAACATGTAGCATTGTGAATATGGAATGATGCACCACAAAATAGAGGGACATTACGTTAAAAAAACATCATCACTTGTATAGGAAAACATTCAAGGATCCATAGACTTGGGGTCAATTTGAACATATGGCAATCATGAATATCACTAGAGGAAGGAGTTGTAAAGTCATCATTCTCCAATAGTAGTAGAACAATGAGTACAACAAAGGAAAATCACACAAAAACAAATAATTTTCTCAGGTTTTACATCCAAAAGAGGCCTAAATTTGCTTCGACTTTTTTTTGCATTTTCCTTAAATTCATAAATGCAAAATAAAAAATAAAATTGAAGAATGCTGATACAAATAGAGGAATTAAGAACATTTCACATTTCTTGTAATAAATGCATCTACGGGGATCTCAGGGATCCTCTATATAGATAAAAAAATATAGATAAATAAGAACAATGGAACACAAAATAATCATTCTAACATATATATTTTACATATATGAATGTTTTTACTTTAAATATCATTTTTAAATATAGGTCAAAGGGCATTAAGCTTGTAAAGGAAAATTTGTTAGACTAGAGTTAGGTTTCTCACTAGCAACAAGAGCTAAATAACTATGTACAAGTACACCATGATCCTAAACTTCATGTTGGGAAAGTGTCAATAATCTTTTAATAGCATATAAAACACCAAAATACCCAAGAAAAATTCAATCATATTCTCCTCATGAGTGAAGGTTAGTGAATCACAATCAAGCTATGAAACAAGGGTTCTCATATTACTAATATGTTGGATGAGATAAGTGAAAATATTAGAAGAAGTGGGGACTTGTTTTATAAGAACACATGCTTAGAAGGATACAAAGATAGTGGAGAAGGTGGATTTAACATTTGCTTTTGGTATGTTGTCATTACAAAGTTTTCAGATGTTAGGTTGGGAGGTTATAGGGTCAGATCACATCAACGGTGGAAAGATAAAACATCAAGACATGCCTTTTTTGGGGTGCTACAATGGAGGAAGGAAGATTATAGAAATGTTGAAGCAACCTTTTTGTTAGGCATATCTAAGGGCTAAAATAAGAGATGCATGCCAAGAAAATTTTGAATGAGGGTAGGTTCCATCAAAGAAGTTAGGAAAAATTACACCTTGTTGGGGTGATGTTTATTAGGGTCATGATGAAGATGAAAATGTGCTACATTTAGTGACATTTGGAGGTGGAGAAAGAGGAGGATGAAAAATAACATCTAGAGATGGTCACGTTAGAGGAGGATGCTCTATGCCAAACATCTATGTGGCAACTTGTTTTAGAGCCAATAAACATTGATGATGCTTGCATTGACATGCATGGGAAGAGGAATGTGATCGTTATATATTGTTTACATGAATTTCTCCACTTCAAAATAGGCAGAAGATTAGTATTGATGAGTAGAGGTAAAGAGACCTAGGTTGCATGTGGTTTGACCTATGCCACACGTGCCTTTCTTCATAGGGGTAATCAGAGAGATGTGAGGTACCAAATGAAGATGAAGGGTAGGTGGTGTACATGAAAAATATCAATTAATAGCTCAATTTCTCTTCCCGCCAAAAGGGTATGTCCAAGAACACCAAGGTAATTAGAGTACATAAAACCAATGGTGTGGATATTGACAATATGGGCTCTTTTTCTCTGTCATATTGAAATGTGGAGGAAATCAAAGCACTATTGAAGGATATGATTTGTAAAGGGAACAAGATTTCTACTTGATCAAGCATTCTTATTCTTGGCAATCAAACAATTACGTGCACATAGTTGGGTTACTGAAGGGGAAGTTATCTCATGAAGAAGAGAATGCACATATGACTCATAAAGGAAACACAATGTCTACCCAATTGAGCATTCTTATTTTTAGTCATCAAAGAAGTAGGTGTACATTGGGATAGATAAATATTTCTATATTTGGGTACCTAAAGATGAAGTGACCACATGAAGAAGAAGAAAAGCCTACAAAAATAATATTTATCTTTAAATAATTCTTGAATAATAAATATGTGATTTTGCAAAGGTCCAGGAGGTATGATGTTAGTAAGCCCTGAGAGAGAAGAGGTTTATATCTAACATGTTGGCTATGAAATGTATAACTGTGAACGAGTCAAATCCAAGACTAACAATAAACATAATTTATATGCACTTGGGTCAGCTTGGACAATCAAAATGTAAAGCCGAAACTCAAAAGAGATAAGTGGTCATGGACATACAAATGATTTTCTCTAAATAATCATTCTTATGTCTATGAAATCCATTGATAGATACAATTTCTTTCACTATGGAATAAACCTTGATAGCACAATTGAATATAACACATTAAATATTTACTTGTTGAAATAAGTAGGCATTTCAAGAGGACCATGTTATATTCAAATGGGTAAATCACAATAAGAGAGTGATATGGTAGGTACAATAATATTACATCTTATAGCTTGAGATGATCAAGAGTGAGTATCTACAATCTTTATCATATCTCAAAATGGAACATGAGATTTAGAATCAAGAGTAGAAAAATAGTTTGAAATGAATTAGTTGAAAGTGACAAGAAGTTTATGGGAATTTGTAAGTTTTGGTTTAAAGATTTTCTATGATTTTATTTAGATTTTCTTTTCTACAAGGTATCTAAATAAATCCTTCATCGATGTGATTTGTAGTAAAGACACATACATCCCTCAACTTCTTGTTGAATAACATGATGGAATTTGTAGAAATATGTTGGGTCACAAGAAGTAGGGAGAGGTCTAATAATAGGTTTTGTGATTAATTTATTCTCAAGAAAGCTTGGCATCACACAATTCAAAGATTTCAACAACTTTGTGAATTGTCCACACTTTCTTCCCATCTCATTATCTCTTCCCTCTTTCAATCTCTCCCCAGTTCTCCTTCCCTTACTTCTTGTATCCCCTTATCCTCTTTATGTTTATTTTTTTATCTCTACTTCTCTATCTATTTAACTATCACTTGATTTATCTCTTATCCCTTTATCCCTCTCACTCTCTATATCTCCTAGAACAAAAAGGTCAACGTATATCCCTTATTTATATGACAATTTTTATAAAATTGTAAGAATACTATATTTCACTAAATTATATTATCTATTCTCCAACTAATATTTATTATATCACTTTTCTAAACCGTATTTTTCAAATTAATTAAGTGTTGATTCTTCTCTTTATATTTTTTATATGACTTTTTAAAATTGGCAAGTCTTTCTTCTTTCCCACGCAAATATTGAACTACCCCATCACCACATCCTTCACAAAGGAGGTGACGAGGTCGAATCTACGAGTTGTCACAGAAACCCTCTTTCGCTGAGGCAGTCATGTTTTCTAATTCCACTCCTCAGCATGTCCAGCAAATTCCACAAATTTCCCCACCGCCCGGTCACTTCGAATACCACAAGTACTCAGCTGTCAAAGGCACTCTGCACCCCTACAAAACAAGGCATGGCTTTAATGTCAACAGCCATTGAGAAAACATCAAGAGCGCCTTTTGCCATCGCCGGTTCTCATTCCGCGAGCACAAATATCTCCCTGGAAATGATCTGCAATCACCAACTTTATAATTCGGTACGCTCTCCGTCCAGTCACCTCTTCTATAAAATCACAAGGTTTTATTACTCAAAAGCACTTGAAGATTACATCAGAGATATCAAAGAAACCCTAGAACCCTACGATGTCTTGAATATGATCAGGTTTCAGAAAAATCCCGAAATAGCCCTGCAAATTTTCCAGTGCACTGCAAGAATACCGCAGTTTAAACAACTCCGCGCGAGCTACAACATTTTAATTGATAAGTTAGCTAAGGCTGAGAAATTTCATTTGATAGAGAGGCTCCTGGAAGGTTTAAAGAGGAGAAGAAAGCCTGGATTAATGGTTGTCGTCATCAGGCTATATGGACGGGCAAACATGCCCGAAAATGCCTTGAAAACTTTTTGTCAGATGACGGACTATAACTGTAGGCATACTGTCACGGCGTTTAATTGTCTTTTGAGTGCTCTTGTGAATTCAGAGGAGTATACTACTGCAGAGAAAATGTTCGGCAAGATAAGTCTTTTTGGAATTTTGCCAGATATTTATAGTTTCAATATACTCATCAGGGCTAAATGTGGGTTAAATTTAGTGGATGAAGCGTGTGAAATGGTGGGCTTTATGGAGAGACTAGGAGTGAGTCCTGATACTGTAACCTATAATACACTCATGGATTTTTTTTGCAAGGCAGGTGAGTTTGGAAAGGTTTACGAAATAATGGGCGAAATGGTGAAGAAAAACTGTAATGGCGATGCTGCCACATATAATATCTTTTTAACTGCATTTTGTAAGGAAGGAAGGATGAGTGAAGCTATGAAGCTTTTGAATGTGATGATTCGAAATAGATGCGCTCCCGACATAGGTACTTATAACACTTTGCTAAGGGGCTTTTGCGGGACTGGTATGGTAGAGCTTGCAGAGATGATTCTTAGCGAGATGCCGGAGAAAGGATGTAGGCCTAATGTTTTCAGTTATTGTATTTTGATTGAAGGTCTCTGCAGAAAAGGTAGGGTAGATTCAGCATACGAGGCATTCCGTCTGATTTTGAAGAAGAAGTGGGTTGTAAGTGAGGATGCATGCATGATGATGGTTGAAGGTCTGTATAGGAGAGGGATGTTTAAAGAGGCTGTTGGAATGGTAGATGAGATGAATAGGTGGGGTTTTGTTCCAGATACAAAAACATGGGATGCATTGGTGAAATCATGTTTTAGTTCCTGACTTTGGATATCGGTCTTTGAAAAATATTGTATATCTTTGTTTGCTCTCCATGGGTTGTGCAGACAATCGGGCTGTGGTATAGCGGCATTAGAAGACACTTATTGTGGCAATGAACGGTGCTGAAAACCCAGCTGATATGTCCCTGCATCAAGCGTTTCTTTGTGTCCATGCTGCCTGGAGAATGTGGCAGTGAAATTGACATTAGGCGAACCTTTGATTTGAGAGCTGTAATTGCTGGCTGGCTTCCCAGCTTAAATGAAATGCTTTAGCTCAGTGAATTTTACAGAGGTTCCATATACCTTAATCCAATGATGTTATGTGAAGGCAGCAACTCAGATCTCCTCTGAAGAATTTAAAGTGTAGTGGGAGGGGATTTGCAAATCACATAATTAATTGGCCATTTTACCTAGCACAGAAATATTCTTGAGATTGACAGGCAGACGATTTTGAGGGGCATGTATGTGGAGCCCTTATTTTTCCCTGGTTACCATATTAACAGTTTCACGTCCCTGTCTTCCTAAGTTTATCTTTACTCTTGTAACCAGGACTACATTAAACCGTATCACGGTCAGTTTGATTTTCATGATAAAACTCGTTGGCCTCATTTTAGGTTTCCGTTGACAATTTAGCTGTACTTCCTTGTATGAGGCTGATGCAGAACCTTACCTCCTTATTCAATCAACTCCAAGAAAACACTGATCGGCCTTTCTGCAGTTGAGAATGTATTAGTAACAGCAATCAATACCCACCCCATCCCTCTGCTTGTTTAGACATCCAGTGATGACTCTTTGGTTGTCCTTTATAGTTGCAAAGTTATTGGGCAACAGATTGAAGGGTCGATGAGTGTGTCCTTGTTGAGAGGTTTGGAGCTTAATTGGTTATAGGAGACTGCTGAGGATGTCATTTGCATTGACCATTGCATAGTGGGTTGTGGTTTCCTTAGATTTGGGTAGCCTTACAGGATGTGCTTTATGGTCTTCAACAGAGTCGAGTTTGGGTGCTAGAATTAGAGGGTGAGGGGGGTTGGGAGGGGTAGCAGTAGCACTATCCCAAATTCGCAGATTTATCAGTTAGCATCTAATGATCTTCACACCTAAGAGGAATTGGTTAGTACAGAGTGTTTTGGCTTGTCAGATTATAGTATATGGGAACGCCAGTGTTGTTCCTCTGGGAGAAAGAAGTGAACAGGGGATGCCCTGTTCTAATAATGAGGCCAGCAGTAGAAATAAATCTTGTTGGACGGTCATGAATACAAACTATGCTGGATTGAATAGGAGAAAATTCAGATGAAATATTATCTTTACTTTTTGTAAGTGCATGATCAGTATAGCTGGTGTCAACAAGCTCAGATAACTGGCAAAATGGATTGTTTGCCTTTGAAATTCTCATCTAAATTTATTGTAACAGGACCTTGCATATTAGGATTTTGAGCTTCTTTTGTGTTAGCAAATATCTTTTCGGAGCTTCTTCTTTTCCTTTTTTAATGTTTGGAGAGTTTGATGATTGGTTCTCAAACATTTGTAACTGCAATAAAAGATGTTCTCCTTTGAACATCTATCCAGTAAATGGAGGATTCTCTTTATGCTCATCATCTCTTTGATTTTGGAGCTCCAAATGTTCATGTCAAATCTAAATTCAATAGTCAATTCAAAACACTTCTTTCAGCTTCCTATCAAGAGAGTTCTGTAGGATCTGTATGCTGTTATGGCTTGGGTTTGAAGATGAATGATAAGGATATGACATCATACAGGCGGGGTGCATTTATATTCATCTCTGAAATGTCCTGAAAAATTCAAAGCTTTTTCTTCATATCATCTATTGGGATCCTAAGTCCATAGCTGTGACTAGCAAGAGGTTGTTAGCACCACAATTAATGTGTTATGATCCTAATATGATATATCATATATGTATACATGATATAGTCCTAAGTATAATAAGGGAACTCACTTGTGGCATGCTTTAACATAAATCCTCCTAGTTATGAAGGGCTATGCCCCTACATAGTTAAGTCTATAAATAAGGACGAGAACTCTCTCCCATATCATCTAACATCAAATTCTTATCTTATAATTTGATTATTGGAGGTCACCCCCTTCAAGTGGTTTGCTATATTTCAGTTTTTCGCATTTGTTTCCAAGAAAATCATAACAAATAGTATTAGAGCTATGATTTCAGACTACTTTTTTGTTTCCATCATAACTTTCAAGTCATTGTGAATTCTTTTTTATTTTTTTGAGTTTTGAGGTACATTTAAATAAGCTCTCAAGAAAATCAAGGGTAATTTTTATGAATTTTATTGATATTTTGTCAGAAAAAAATCTGATTTTGGGAAAGCCCGACAAAAGATAGTTAGGGTTAGTTCTTTGTAATTTACTATTAGATATAAAATAAGGTTCTTAATTTAATAGAGTTTGGTCCAAACTTAAACATCAAATTCAAATACTTCCATATCTTGGTAAATCAAGTGAAACCACCGAGGTGTATATAACCATAATAAACCAAATCAAGGGATAGGAAAACCTAATCAAGACCTAGAATCGTGCCTACTAAATTCAATTTCACACCATACCAAATACTTCAATGGTTGACATAACCTTACAATATTTTTAATTATGATATTACTAGTTGAAGATGAGTGATAGACAAAGGACACATGTTTAGTAGGCAAGATTTTAGTAAAGACTTAACAACTTTCTATGAACAACCTTGTATTGTTAGCTAATTAAGCTGTCTAGCCAAATTTAATGCTGAGCATTTGAGATTGACACATGAAGCTCCCTTGGTGACACCTTAACAAAGGCTACAGTTGTACATCAAAGGACTTCAGGACCAAATTCAACGTGATGTTTATGTGTTGGAATCCTGTACAAGTAGGAAAGCTATGGAACAGGCATTGCATCAAAGATGAAACTAGGCAAATAACTTACTAAAATGTGACTAATCCTACTAGCAAAAACTGGACAAATTCTTGAATCTAAAAGAAATTAGTAATCATAATTATCATTGAGGGATAGCAGAAAGAGAAAAAAGGCCTAAGTTGGAATTATGATAGCAAAAGGACCAAATAAAAAATTTAAGATTGAGGATTCCAAAGAAAAAGAAAGCACTACCATCTCCACATATGCATTGAATGGAATAAATACATAACAAACACTTAAATGTAATTGGTAATATTAAAGATCAAAATATAAAATTTTTGGTGGATAGTGGTGGCACACTCAACTTTATATATATAGTATTATCTTGTGATCTCAATTGTTTTATTTATCCAATCTAGTTTGTACTTTGTGATAGTTGATGGAAAACAACTCTCTTGTGGCAGTAAAGGCCATCATTTTAAACTCAGAATGAGAAATCATCAATTAATGCCCTTTACAAGAAGGCTACCTATTTCTCAGCATACATCATTAAACAGTCTTGCACCTTAAATTAAGATGATTTTAGAAACATCTAATTCTTCATAATGTAATAAATAACCAATTATATTTAGGGTTTGTCCTCACTACTTCCCTAACCTAACATAGAACGATAGAATGGCTGTGCTAGAGCACTTGGAAACCATTGACAAGCAGACTTCCTAAGATTTCAGGAACATATGTTCATACCCATCTCTAGAGTTCTCCCTCAAGATTTGAGAAGTACATGTCCTTACCCCGTCTTGGGACTTATCTATCTTCCAAGTAATCGCTCCATCCCTCTCTACACAAACCTCCTATCTTACAAAGACATTATCAGAAGAGTAAGGACTAAGTCGTTAATTGTATTAGTTTTTCCATGTATTACAAATGTATATGCATATAAGTGAAATTAAGCATGCATGCCATATAAATCCGAATGCCAGTATTATGCATATATTCGAAGACCACAATATATATATATATATATATATATATATATATATATATATATATATATATATATATATGAAACTGCTGTGTATTTCATTTCTTATTTAATCTGGTCTGTCCCCTTTCCTCCAATGAACCTCTTGCCTTTATATCTCTCAATGAGAAGGAGAGGTCATACCTTTATATCATAAATGCCCTTTGGCAAGAAACAGAACCTGAAACAGTGCAATTCTTGTTCTGCCCTTTGAAAGGGACACAACCTTTCACAAACAAATCTACTCTTCTTATTTAAATCAGATCTGTACTTCTGAATCCTTTATAATTATAGAACAAACACTTATTCCCTTTTTTTCCTCGATCCTTTTTGGATTTCCTATCTCAAATGCATCGTTGTCCCTTTTATATCTTCCCATATGAGGGAGGGGTCACAACTTTTCATTATTTTGCCCATTCGAAAGAGTCACAACTCTTGACCCTCAATTACAATTTAATTATCTATTTTTCTTAGGAGAATGTTATCTTATCATACTTTTAATATTTATTTCTAATGATCATTTCCCTTAAATTAAATGATTTCTTATTTTTTGTGGGAAAACGACATAGATTCAGAATTTTTTGCTA
Source organism: Cupressus sempervirens (assembly GCA_028749045.1). Classification (NCBI taxonomy): domain Eukaryota; kingdom Viridiplantae; phylum Streptophyta; class Pinopsida; order Cupressales; family Cupressaceae; genus Cupressus; species Cupressus sempervirens. The sequence continues at coordinate 73,185,342 of CM053788.1, forward strand.
TCCTATTAAGGGCATGGATGTAGATTTGAGTGCACAATTGGTTAAGCAATCAGAAAAGTATCTTTCAATATTCAAGACTTGTCTTTTAGGATGCGTAGAAAAATCTACAAGCTTTTGTGAATAAAATCACCACCAGGCGAAATCATTAGCTCCCATAGGATGGGAAAGTTGCTTGAGAAAAGTTCTTTTTTCTTTCCTCGGTTATAATTTTGATTTTATTAAAAGATAAAGTAACATTACTTAAAAGTAGAAGAGCTTATCTAAACCAGCTTCAAACATATGATGGAATCATAGCCATGAACAGTCCATCCCAGAAACCGACCACTGAACTTACAACACAGACTCATTCCATGAAAACTACCTCTACCATTAACTAGAGTTTTACGATGTAAACCTGTACAATGCTCACAGAATTGGGCATTCAGTAATGCCCTTACAATCCCAAAACCAGATCACAAGTTGAACAATAATTACAAAAGCTTAACATTTACTGTTTTGTCAGATAAAATTTTGGCATTGAAACCCACAGACCTGCTCTTTACATCAAACTCATTCAGTCCTGATTGTCTTTGCAATTTGCCGTTATGCAAGATTATCCGCATTTGGCCTTGATTCCTGCCCTAACCAGACCTTTTGAACAAACCGTTTCCCATCAAAGCTTAAAACAAAATGGGCATTAAAACTTCTGCCCGAATAGTAGCCTTTCAAAACACCGGACCTTTCTTACTACTAACTTGAAGAGTAGCATTAACACTTCCACAAGCAAGCATGATAAACAGAGACTAAGAACTCTTTCCACAAGATCTGCTGTAAAAAAAATGTAAACAAAATGGTCTCCATGAATTGGCCTCATTCTGCCTTTTCTGCCGATCCTCACCTCGCCAATTGCATTCTCAAAATGAAGGGGAATCCTTGCTAATTTGTTCTTGTTCATTAGGGCACTCTGTTGCCCCTTTTCCCCATTTACAATTTACAAACCAAAATTGGCAGTTCCACCTACTGCCCTAAAGAGTGAAAACTCACAAAAGTAACCAAAACAAACATGCTTTCCCTCACAAACACCAGATACTTTAAAATTTGTGTAAAAAAAGATAGCAAACATCACAGAGAAACAAACGACCTACATAAAACCAGCACAAAATATGAAAAAGTGAAGCAAAACCTTGCTTCATCTGAGGGCGTGCAGGATGAAACCCTGGATCCTTGCTCTTAACATTGCATTTATTTTGGCTTCTAGCCAATCTTCTTCCTCATTATTTGCTTCTTCTCTAACTCTCTACAATTCTTGTTCCTCACTAGCAACAGTCCACCCAGCACGAGCTTTCATTTTAGTTATGTCCTTGTCAATGATATGTTGCATATCTAGTAGATTGAGTGTGTACCAAGCCTTTCTTGTCTCTTTGAATCTTTTACGCCTCAAGGTTTTCATCAAATCTCCACACAAATGGAGTGTATTTTTGTACCTGGAATTTTTTCAATCCCAATCTGCTTCTCAGCCAATTTTATTCCAATTCCAGGGATTGAGGCATCTAAAATCTCCTCTAAACCTAGTCAAGCATCCTCAGGAACCAATTGGAGCATCATGAACCTAATAATGTCCATACCTTCTCCAAGTTGTAACGCCCATGCCAGAATCATTGAGTAGATGTCCGTGTTGGTGCAGTGTCTATTTTCCAGCTAGTAGAACATTTTACCAAGCAACCAATCTACAACATCTGCCAATCTGGGGTGTGTGAACTTGAACATTTTGTCTATCCTATTTCTTTTTCTACAACCATGAAATGAGTTCTGCTGCTTTCGACAATGAAGGGTGAAAGGTGATTCCATTTCCACAACACCAAAAAAAAAGAAAGTATGTTGAATCTCTAAAATTGAAGAGACTTGCGAGCAAGAGGGCACACACTACACAGTTTTAGGGTGGTGAATGATAGCATGGAATAAAAGCATGTTCCATCCAACATTGTACTTAAGCGGAATGGCAATCTCTAAGTGCCCCCATTTGCATGCCACATTTATGAGTTGAGAGAGGTGTCTTGATGAGGGAAAGAGAGAATAGTTGTTAAGTTGGTTTATTCTTCCCAATGGACATCAAAATAATTCTTCATGACGATTTAAAAAATGTTGAGATTTAAAACTCAATTTGACATTGTGTTTGCTTCTTTATTCCCTATCTTTTAATGTGTGTGATCTTATAATCCTCCAAGGATGATAATTTTATTCTGAAGATGTAATTTTGAAGGTGCCAAGCCTCCATGTCACCTTTGATAATGACATAAATAATAATTAGTGAATCACCTTCAACATGCAGCTTTGTCACCCCTAGTTTCTTTGATGCTTTAATAGCCAAAAGAGCCACTTCAGCTTCAACCACATTGTTTGTACCATCGTGAAGATGCTTACCACTTTAGCAATGAGGTTGTCCCTAGCATCTCTGATTATGAATCATGCCGCATAATTTCCCCATTCCTTTTAGAAGCACTATCAAAGTTACATTTCCACCACCCTTCTTGGGGTCTTTCCCATTGGATCAACTCTGAAGCTAAGAGGGGAGAAGGATGAATCCCAAAACACCCATACATGAGTAAAAGGGTTTGTGGTGATCTAGGTGCAACTCAAACCTGAGTTGACGCATATTATTAGGATCATAATCCTAACACTATGCATCATGACTTGCCTTAACACCAACCCAACTATACACTCGCCCTTAAAAGGGTTTGTGGTGACCAAGTGAGATTTGAATCAGAGTTGATGCATAACACTAATATCATTAGTCTAACACTATACCTCACGACTCACCTTCACACCAACTCGACTACACATGTGCCCTTAAAAGGGTTTGTGGTGATCAGGTGAGATTCAAAGCGGACTTGATGTGTAGCATCGAGATCATTAGCTTAACACTACACCTTACAACTCACCTTCACACCAACTTGGCTACACATGCGCCCTTACAAGGGTTTGTGGTGACCAAGTGAGATTCGAACTGGAGTTGATGTATAAAATTGGGATCATTAGTCTAACACTATGCCTCACGACTCGCCTTCACACCAACTCGGCTACACACGTGCCCTTGAAAGGGTTCGAGGTGACCAGGTGAGATTCAAACTGGAATTGATGCATAGTACTAGGATCATTAGCCTAACACTATGCCTTGACTGGCCTTCACACCAACTCAGCTACACGTGTGCCCTTAAAAGGGTTTGTGGTGACCAGGTGAGATTCGAATTGGAGTTGATGCATAGCATCAGGATCATTAGCCTAACACTACGCCTCACGACTTGCTTTAACAACAACTCAGCTACATACGTGCCCTTTTGTTTATGGTGACAAGTTGAGATTCAAACTAGAGTTGATGTGTAGCACCAAGATCATTAGCTTAACATTATGCCTCACAACTTGCCTTCACACCAACTTGGATGCACCCACGCTCTTAAGTGTTTGTGGTGACCAGGTGAGATTTGAACCGAAGTTGATGTGTAGCACTGGGATCATTAGCCTAACACTACCTTGCGACTCACCTTCATACCAACTTGGTTACACATGCGCCCTTAAAAGGATTTGTGGTGACCAAGTGAGATTCGAACCAGAGTTGATGCATAGCACCAGGTTGCATTAGCCCAACGTTACGCCTCACAACTCTCCTTCACCCCAACTTGGCTACACACACACCCTTTAAAGGTTTTGTGGTGACTAAGTGAGATTCAAACCAAAGTTGATGCATAGCATCAAGAGCATTAGCCTAACACTATGCCTCACAACTCATTTTCACACCAACTTGGCTACACACACACCTTTGCTCAAGAAAAGTTCTTATTATGGCGGGGCACAATTACATTTTATGGAAGCACATAATATGATAACTCAAGATCAACCAAAAATTGAAGAGATCAATTAACATCATCAACAAGTATTTTAAGAAGCCAAGGTTGTGCCTCGAATTAGAGACTATAATCATGACATTGTACTAATAACAAAACGTGTTATTTATCCCATCAAAGTTCCTATTACCCTTGTGCTCATGCGTAAGAAAAATGAAATATCTCACTCCATAAGAAGCTAGATGAGATCACTCATAAACAAAACTTTAATGATGAATTGGAAGATAATAAAATCTATGCCAAACAATACAAATGTTTCTTTAGGGTGAAAGAAGTAGAATACTCGAGACTTTTTGTATCAATCAAAGGTTTTAAGATATACCATAAGAAGAGAATGTTTTTGGCTCTAACAAGATATTAACGAAGATGTGTTCATACATAACATTGTAAAGAGAAGCATTTCCTTTGGGAAGATTTTAAACTGAATGTTGTAAAATTTGTGGTGGAATGTTGGATATGACAACAAAATAAAAGGGAAAGAACAAACACTTTGGGTCTCCTACAAATATTTGGTATCCAATCAAGAAGGGGTAGAAATATGAAAGGATTTCATTATACGGTTTGCTACTCGTGGATGGATTCATTAAGTATGCATATTTTGGTAGACTCCCATGTTTATTTCCTTTTGATACTATGGAAGAAGTATCCATACAAAATTTACAAAAAATTCACAAAACTTGTAAAACCAGATCGCAAAATATGACCAGCTCAAATTTCCTTATTAAGTGGAAGAATTTGTCAATTAAAGATGCAACATGAAATGATGAAAATCTTTTACAAAAGATTTTAGAGTTGCTAAATATTGCGGCAATGATTTTCTAAAGGGGAAGGGATTGTTACGATCTTGATATGCTATATTACTAAACATAGTTTATATATTCTAAGTGTAATAAGGCTAAGCACTTGTGGCTTGGTTAATCTTAATATAAATATTAGTTAATACAATAATCCCTCTTAGATAAGATGATTGGATATGACCCTACATAGTTAAGTGTATAAATACGGATAGTAATTCTCTCCTAATATTATCATACCATCTAATATTGAATTCATATCTTATAATCTAATCATTGGAGGTCACCCCTTTGAAGTGGTCTTCTGTATTTCTGATTTTTGCATTTATTTGTAAGAAATTTCATAACTTAATGTAGGAGGAATAATGGCACTGTTTCAAGAAACGATGTCTCTTACATTGCAGTTGACCCAATCTATCCTAGACCAATCTAGGAAATTCAAGTTCAAATATCTTTTTGATGTTGGCTACATTGTGTGATTGAAAGGCTTCCTTGCATGTGCTTTGCCAGTGAATCTTCAATGACTTACATTAAACTAACTAAAGGATGCACCTGCTACTTTGATTTGAGCTGCTGCCTAACATCTTCCATATTCTCAACTCGAAACTTACTGACATTTTTGCGTAGAGTTTTAAGCCTGTTATACATTATTCTTGTGTCTCTGCATTTAGGAATTGAAACATGTAGATGCTTTAGACCTTTCCTTTGTTTTTACTCACTCTTGCAAGAGAGACTTATTTTGTTGCCTTGTGACCATGTCAGCAGAGCGTTAGGTGGACAAATTCACCTTTTATCCAGTTGAATTATGTCTTGTCGTTTATCTACATTTGAATGAGTTTGTAATGGATTAATCGTGGTTCAATTCTAGGGGCATAATGAAAGATGAGCCAGATTGAACAGGTTGCAATTCCACGCTTCCTCTTATCTGTCATATTTTCTTGGAGTGAAGGCATCAGAATTGCTGGGAATTGGTGGCTAAGGGATGCTTATATTTGGAAACTTGGGCAAGCTATGTTGGGAGGAGATCATTTTATTTGTTTTTCTGACATTGGCTAGGAAAAGCTATGTTCATGGTGGCCATGTTTAGCAGCATTTCATGATTTTCCTTATTTGTCTGCTAGCTTTGAAACCACCATTGGAAGGTTGGAGTGGCATCATATTACAATTTTTTGTGCTGTGGCTTCTCATGTTTGAGTGGCAACAGTCACAAGACAGTCTATCCACTTGATTAGCATATCTCCTTTGATGCCCACACACAGTTTGTTGAGTCAAGGGAAGTCAATTCATTAGTTTTTTTAATGGTATCTTGTAATTGCCGATTTGTTTTGAGATTTTTATTGTCTTTTGTTTTGATTTGGGGAAGAACAATACACAAATCACTTTCAACAGTTGGCTTTGCTATGTGCAAGGCTATAACTACTTTTCTTGTTGAAGAGCCAGGGGTTCGACTATATAATTTTTTATTTTTCCTGTGTACATCAAGCTGCTACTACTGATTCTGAGGCTGACCTTAGAAGTCTGTCCATAACAGATCAGCCTAGGCTGTTATTGAAGATCACATTTAACTTGGATTTATGACTTCAAAATCGCACATGTAATTAAGGAAGCAGACCTCTTGTCGAATTGGGACCTATTCTTTGCAAATAAAGGGGAATTTCGAATTGAAGATTTTTGTAATTTGAAATAAATTTTCAATTTGAAACTATAACATAGTCAGATAAGTAGCCATTATTTTTTTTTAAAAAGAGAAAATTAACAAAAGTTGGCATGTCGGATAGTGGCGTTGTATGAGTGAAGTGATTTAATGCTAGTGGGTTGGCCGAAATGAGAGTGAGCTGAAAGGGAGGACATGGCATTGAAAGTGGTGTTCAAAAAATTTGGTAAATCTTTCCAAAGTTGCTAATTATTTTAAAGTAGGTAATGTGCGGAAGGGTCACCTTTACAACAACAAAGCAACAACATCCTTTTTACGAGTTGGTGTCGAATAAGAGATTCAAAGGAATGTGTTTGTTTAATGATCTTGACCAATTAAATGTGTAACTTTGATCTTAGGGGATATGTTCAATGAGATCAAAAATAGGCACATGACAAACACAAATGTTTTCTCCATGAACATGGCTTGGGGTCTTTAGTTGGGAGAGCCAGTGGAGAATGCATGGATGATTATGAAGGCCATTGTACCCGCAACGTTTCTTGGAGGAATGGTTCAATTCTTGAATGGGTTGTGCCAAGGCTAGGAATGAATTACAATGATGACCCAATGAATGCAGAGGTGGATGACACCATTCACTCCTTTTGTTTGGCGGTTTGATGAGAGGAAGTGTAGAGACGACTTCAAATAAGTTTGTTGAGGTTAGATGGGTCTCAAATTGGTGTTCAATGCATTTGGGCACAAAGATTGAGGAAATGCAGAGAAATGTTAGGATAAGAAAATTATGCCAAGAAAATTGTAATCGTTGTGAGCTAGAAGGTTGAATGTTATAACTGCTTTACATTTTATTGTTCATAACAATGTGTGTTCTTTGTAATTGTTGAGGAAACAATTGCTTAAGGTTAGGGTTTTATTTTGCAAGCCTAGTTTTGAATTGCTTACCACAATTAGGGTTGGGTAGGTGCTTGTAGATGGTGTTAGTGGGTGATACTATTGTTGGATTTTAACCCAGAAATCAGATAAACAACAAAAACAAATAATCATAAAAGATGCAAGAGACACACAGAAATATCTTGGGAAAACCCTTCGAGAATGATAGGAAAAACCCAGCTACACACAACGAAAGATCATTTTATTGATAATATGGATATATGTGTACAATGCCTTTCATTTGAAGCGATACACACACACATACACACATATAACACAAGAGATACTCTTCATGTTACAACCAAAGGTCTCTTGAATTTCCAAAACACGGCTCTCCACATTTCCATGCCTCAACAAATGTTGAATGACATGTCTTAATATTTAATATTACAATTAATCATAAATGTCCTATTCAGCTGAAGCTAACCATAACAATATTAATGCCCAGAGATAAAGATCTCTTTTGTGACTACAATCTTCAACACTCCCTCTTAGCGAGATAGAGATCTTTAGCTGAATAGTCAACTCAAGGCTGCAACCAAAATGTCAATGATAAAATCTCAGCACATGGATCCTATTGAATTCATGGAATCACTCAACATGAAAACCCTGCAAGAAACACAACTAGCTTTCATTGTGACGTTGTCATGGAATCTCTCAACATGACACTAAGAGGACAATTTTCATTGCTATAATCATGTAATCATTCAACATGACATTAAGAGGACAATTTATTCATTGCTATAATCATGTAATCATTCAACATGATAGAGCTGTTACAATTACTCATAATCATAAAATCACTCAACATGAAAAATATGCCCAAAAAAAAAAATACTACCAGCTTTCATCGCATACTCTCTCAATGCGATGTTGTCATGAAACCTCTCAACATAACATTAAGAGAACAATTTTTTAATAATCATGGAATCACCCAATATGATGTTGTCATGAAATCTCTCAACATGACAAACTTGCAAAAATCACAATCACCTTTTCAACATGATGTTGTCATGGAATCGCTCAACATGACAAGTTTGTAAGATTTACAACCAAAATTTTATCACGGACTCTCTCTATGTGATACGGTCGTGGACTCTAGAAAACACGACTTCTAACTCCCATCATGGAACCACTCAATGTGATGACATTACGGGATCTCTCTCTACATGATGTTCACTATGAATCTCTCATAAGTGAAAGAGTTATCATGTTGTTCTTACAACTTATTATTAATTTCACATGAAAAAGTAGACATAAAACTCCAGTTGAAACTCTTTTCCAACAAGTCTCAAAATCTACAATACCAAAATATTAAAAGAATTATAAAAAGGGAAGGGATATGATAAAGATCACCTCTCGCCCCCTCCCCCTTCTCAACCAAGAACTACTCCCTCTGAAGTTGAACATCTCCCTCTAAAGGTCATTGTTGTTGCATCCTCCCTCTGAGGCTGAATCTCAACCTCCGAATACAAAGGAATCTTGTCTCATTGCTTCATCCTGTAACAAAGAGAGATTATCAAATCAACCCATCATAGAGATAAATTCTATAAACATAAACATTCTTAGTGATGTAATAAACATAATACTAATGAAAAATTTGTCTCTGATTGTCATATCAGATTTGAAGTCTTCTATATATGAAAATTAACATTTATAACTACACCCACAACACTGAATGTTGCAGAGTTGAATGTAGTCCATTTAGACACAATTTTTCCAGAGTCAATGAGCACGCCCTTTTTGGATATTGTGTGGTTTTGCATATTGGTTCCATCCCACGCCACCATTCCATAGTCACTGATTAGACTGTCATTACCACTGAAGCTTTTTAGAGGCCACATTCTATTTCAATGCCTCTATTCACACAAGATCTTCAAAAACATCAAGACAAATAGTCCGCTAGATATTCAAACCACTTGTGCCGACTATATTTCAATAAAATAAAAGTGAAATAATGACTGCACATAATCAAAACCGATATACCACTGCAGATGGAAAAGAAGATTGTGATTTGAGCAGAATAACACTAGTTCTTTTGGCACGCGATACCTCCTTTCCAAAATAACTGACACCACTATCTTTGGTCTCCAAAACATTCAAAACATGAACGTTGGACACATACCTTTAATCACCGACAACTGCTATCCTTCTAGATGTAACGCTTCTGATCTGACAAGTAAAACTTCTCCAAAACATGATCCTTTTCGCAAAGGAAGCTAGAATTGTTATTTACAAAGAAATAAGGGGTGATCATTACATAGATCCATTGCATCAGAATACACAAGACAATAAAAAAAGAACTGTCAACAACGAAGGCACTTAATAATGTGAACCAAAAAATTGATTATGTCAAAGGATGCCAGACCAATGCAGATACGATGAATCGCCAGAGGACCTTTGAGTCGGATATGAAGAGCACTTTCCAAAATCAATCAAACAGAGAGATATTAAGTCGATCATAAGACTAGACATCAAACCTGTCAATCCTTAGCTTAGAAATTATTGCTATCATAGAATTTCTTAAGAAATTCAATCTCTTCAAAATTGTTGACAACACCTATCTTTGACGGTATTTTGCCCTTCTTGACCAAGAACATATTGACCAGTGATGTGATGTCACTGCTTTGAATGATCGAGAGTTCTTGAGATCTTCATCACCTTTGAAAACAAGCATATCAATAACCTTTGGATTGGTCGTACCAGCGTGCCTGTGGGATTGGGATGAGATAGTTGAGCATAATTCGGAAGTGGTCACACCAGTGTGCTTGTTTCTTGGCCTCTATTAGTGTCTTTGAGCTTCCCACTATTACCACCTATCTCATTGGGGCTGCCATTGCCCTTAGCTAGTTGGAATGCTCTCTACTCTTCCTTTTTGTCAATTGCTTCCAATGACTTTCATTTGTTTGTCCCAAACATATACATATCAAAAATTTGACTAATATTGGACTTGCTACAGTATTCTCCTTGCAATAAATGTTCTAAAATAACTGTGATTCGACATATATGCCAAGAGAACAAACCATACAAGATTTTAACATGAACCGATGAAATCAGTTTTAGAACATGAACGAATGAAGTTATAAAAGAAATTGTAAGAGTAGAGAAATGAATAAGTTCTCTCACAGCTACCATAATGATCACATTTTTCCTTAAACAATTTCCTTATTGATATTATCAACCTAGGCTCTGCTACGATGTTGGATTTTAACCCAGAAATTAGATAAACAACAATAACGAATAACCAGAAAAGATGCAAGAGACACATAGAAATATCCTGGGAAAACCCTTTGATTATGAAGGGAAAAACCTAGCCACACACAACAAAAGATCATTTTATTGATAATATGAATAAATGTGTATAATGTTGTTCGCTTGAAGCAATATATATAACACAGGAGAGACTCTTAACATTACAACCAAAGGTCTCTTGAATTTCCAAAACACGACTCTTCATATTTCCATACCTCATCTCATGTTGAATGACATGTCTTAATATTTAATAGAACAATCAATCATAAATGTCCTTTTCAGCTGAAGATAACCATAATGATATTAACACCTAGAGATAAAGATCTCTATTGCAGCTACAATCTTCAACAGCTATGGCATTTACTTTTCTATGTCAAAATGCTTTAAACTTATTAATGAAATTATCAATCTGTTACCTAGAAAAATAAAAGATAATGCAAACTTTGCCTCTCTTCTTGGTGGAATTTTTTTCCCACAAGGTTTCTCTATGAAAATCCTTCGTTTTGTTGATCTTATGTTTTTGAGCAGTGCATTATTGCTGTTATGTTGTGCTAAAGTTAATCATTATTTATTGTTTGTATAAGTTCATATTAGATAGGTTTGTTAAGCATGGTTTCTAGGCTGATTTTTCACATCATAAAGAAGGATCTAATCTTGGATTTCCACATTAAGGCAACTTTATCTTTAGATTTGCTTGAGTTTCAGATTTTCATGTTGTAGCTATCCAAGCCTTAGATCTCATCCTTTGATAAGTTTATCGGATTGAAGATTCATCTTCACAATCTTTGATATTGAACATTTTTATTTCCTAATAATAAGCGAAGTGTGATGGTTGCAAATGAGCATTTGTATGTCTTTAGCATCTAACACCACTGCCTTCGCCCTATCTATCTTTTCAATGTCCTCCAATGTATTGTTTAAAGCATAGTTGAAAGTTTAGACTCGCCTCAAGCACAACAACCCAAAAAATTGGGCTCAAACTCAAACTCGGGGAAAACTCGAGAAACGACTCACCCCCCAAAAAAATCGTTGTTTTACAAAAAAAGCAAAAAAAATTAATGCATTCAGATAATAGAAGAGCCATAATTGAAACATTACATGTCATATGATCTCTAGACACTCAATATTTGAAATTCCATCATTCATACTCGTAGTTTCAAACTATAAAATGTATAGAAACAACATGAATATATAAATGTTTACAAATTTACATTTAATGATATGTCCAACTGTGGAAAACACCAAACTGAAGACAATATCTTTCTCTTTCTTCTCTTGATATAACTCAAATTCTCAAGCCTTGAACAATAATTAATAACAAATAATAGACTTGTTTTGAGCAATAACAAATAACAAATAACAAATGAAGAAAAGTGGAAAAATCAAGTTTTAAAGGTGTCTAGGCATTTTCAGTCTGTGGTCAGAGTCCATTTGCAAGACTTGGGAGTCCCAATGTTGGACTTGGGGGATTCCTGAGGAAAAAAGCAGAGTTCAAGTAGAGGACTCAACTCACGAGTCCATGGCGAGTCCTTCGATTTTTCAAAAAGAAAAGAACAACAAAAGAAATAATTGCTTCAGTTGTAGCCAGCTGAATCACTAGGCGCAATAGTGTTTGGAGCACGCTAGGATAAATGCGCTGTTGTCCAATGAGGAAAAGATACCAAAGATGGGAGTGCTGCAACTTCTAGATATGTTGCAAGGGACAATGAGTCTGAGTTCTATCAATGCAAATCAGCATGACCTGCATTCATTCTTTGGGAATAAGAAGGTGCTAGAAATGGTTGAAGATTAACACATTTAGATAACGTAAGAGCTATAATTAAAACATTACACATGACATATGATCTCCAAACACTCAATATTTGAAATTTCATCATTCATACGCAATTTCAAACTTAAAAATCTATAACAACATAAGTTTTTAAATTTTTACAAAATTACATATAATGATATGTCCAAATGTGAAAAACAACAAACTAAAATCTACATCTTCCTCTTTCCTCTCCTAATATAACTCAAATTTTCAAGCCTTGAACAATAACAAGTAACAAATGACAAGTGAGACGAAAAGTGAAAAAATCAAGTTTTAAAGGTGACTGGGTAGTTTACAGTTTGCGTGAGAGTTTGTCTGCAAGATACGGGATGCTTGTTGTTGGACTTGTGGGAGTCCTAAAAAAAGAATCTTGAGTTCAAGTGGAGGACTCGGCTCACAAGTTCCTGGTGAGTCATCTCGCTCATGGACTTGTGAGTCCGAGGAAAGTCCTCCAATTTTTCCATTTTATGTTTCAATGTATGTACACGACATGGGATCCAAAAATGTTCTTTAAGCACTCTATACCATCAATATGGCTAACTTACATGACTTGAATCAATTAACTACCTATACAACATTTTACATGACATGACTCCAACCTCTGCTATGGCATCTTACAAATTTTAAAGTTTTAAGGTTGTGTAATGACAAGTGAGATGAAAAGTGAAAAAATCAAGTTTTAAAGGTGACTGGGCAGTTTACAGTTTGTGTGAGAGTTTGTCTGCAAGATACAGGAGGCTTGTTGTTGGACTTGTGGGAGTCTAAAAAAAGAATCGAGAGTTCAAGTTGAGGACTTGGCTCAGAAGTTTTTGGTGAGTCATCTTGCTCATGGACTCATGAGTCTGAGGAAAGTCCTCCAATTTTGCCATTTTATGTTTCAATGTATGTACACGATATGGGATCCAAAAATGTTCTTTAAGCACTCTATACCATCAATTTGGCTAACTTACATGACTTGAATCAATTAACTACCAATACAACATTCTATATGACATGACTCCAACCTCTTCTATGGCATCTTACAAATTTTAAAGTTTTAAGGTTGTGTTTTTCTTATCCTTGAACAATTAATAGCTACAAGAAAATAAGAGCCAATTGAACTTGTGACAATAATATTGATAGGTGGCCGATGTTTGATATTGGTCCACCCATTCATGATGATCGAAATCCATCCCTTATCCATGTCTATCTCATATCTTCTATTGGTACAATCACTTTGTAATTTTTTTTGTTAGAGGGCGGTGTGTAGCTTATGTTCTCTAGGTGGACAAATGAAATGGTATAGCATGAGCATAAAACAACTTAGCAATAGAGGAATCAACCACATTTTGTGACAAAATGATAAACATATTTGCAACAGTAGTGCTCATGTTCTTTCCCCTACTAGAAGTAGAGCTCTCTCCCTGGTGAGATGCAACATCCATGGACATTGTAGGCAATGATGCACTAGGTTGCCTCAATCTTTTCAATTGGAGTTATTATCTCACAAACTTTCACCAAGAAACTCTCGTGTAGAAGCCACTATATTTGTTTTTGCACAAATGACAATACCATACTTTACTGACCCTTGGATATTTTTTATTTTCTTTATCAACTTTTGATGCAAATTGTACCAGAGGCTTTTTGGGGTTAAATGGGCCTTCTGCATAGGTTTTTGATGGGTAGGGAAGGATATTCAAATGGGTTTGAACCTATGCCCCATTGAGTTTCCAAGATGGGGACGACAAGGGACAACATGGCATGTTTTTGATAAGGAGGTACTTTTGGACCAATTTTCAGGGGAGAGTATGGGATGAGTGTTTAAAAAATAAGGGGAAAATTTATAAATGTAGATTTTCTTTTTAAAATATGCATATCATCACAATGATAAAGCATTTATCATGGATTTGTAGAAGCTTAATACATAGCATTAGAATTGAATTGAGATTTCACATGAGAATTGACAAGCAAATTGATAAAATTCAAATGCCTTCATTGTTGATGTGCTTACATATTATACTAGATAATTAGAATTATAGCGAAAATACCCAAAATCTCCAAGTTTCAACTATGAAATACATATTCAATTCTAAACTTGCAAGATGAAATGGGGCTCTTCTAAGCCAAGCTGGTAAGATCCAAGTCCTTAAAGCTACTCTGCAAAATCTTCCTATCTATGCTTTTGAGTCTTTTCTCTATATTGGCAAAAATTGTTGATGCTATTGAAAAGATCTAGAGAAACTTTCTTTGGACGGGGGTTGAGAAGAAGAATAGATTTCATTTGGTCAAATAGAAAGATGTTTGTGAACCCGAGGAGTTGTGGTGGGCTTGGGCTAAGATCTATAAGGCTGACTAATAAAGCTCTTCTTGCTAAACAAATATAGAGAGTGTTCGACTTAGACAAAGAGTGGAGTAGTGTTCTTAAAGACAAATATCTTTCAAATTTTAATAATTTGTATTCTTTCTTAGATTATGAAGAGATAATTAATTGTTTGGTCATTTGGAATAGTATTCAGAAAAGTAGAAATCAAGCAAAAATTGGTACTGGTTGGGTTTTGGGTAATGGTCTAAAGATTGATTATTGGGATGATCAATGGCTGATGGAGAAACTAATGAAGGATTATCCTAACTTTGCTATTCATCAAAATACTTGTGTTATTAGTTTTGGGAGGAAAGTGGCCACCTACTGGAGGAATGATATTTGGGTGCACCTAATTGTCATTAGTCAGGATCTGAATTTGCTATCAAATAATTTTATTCAATGGTTCTTAAGAGAAAAAGTGGAGGACAAGTTTATCTGGAAACTTAACCTAGATGGAAACTATAGTGTGAATTCTGCCTATAAGGAAAGTTTTAAAATTGAGAGAAAACCCTTTTGGGCTAAGGCTTGGGTCAAAGACCTTACTCCAAAAATCAATACCTTTTATTGGCTTTTTCTTCAAAATAAAATCTTGATTACTGATATTCTGGTAAGGAAGGGAATGATTATTCCTAACAAATGTTACCTATGTCAACAGGAGGTAGAAAGTGCTAATCATCTTCTGTTGAAATGTCAATATACGTAGAAAATTTGGAATTCGATCCTTGCTAAAATGGACCTGTCCTGGATCTTTCTTAACTCCATTCAAGAATTTTTTGAGCAACGACGAAGCCCTCTGAACAACTGTACTTTTCAAAAGCTTTCAAACTTCATAGCCTACCATATCATTTGGCACACTCGGAAAGAGAGAAACAATTGTATTTTCAGGGATAAGTGGAAAGAATTATTTTTTTCATTATGAAAATATTCATATCTGTAATGATGAAAACAACAATTGTAAGGTGGGTGATAAGGAAAGCTTCGAGAGCTGGGAGACTTTTAAGTTTAAGAAAGACTCCAATAAAAACAGGGAAGATGTGGTCTGGAATTCCCCCCCCCCATGGTTGGTCAAAGCTAACTTTGACGGTGCTGCTAAAGGGAACTCAGGAATTTTTGGTTGTGGTGTAGTTTTGATAAATGAGTATGGAAGCTGTCTTTGTGCAATTGCTACGCCTTTGGGTACTCAAACCAGTGATTGTGTAGAAGCAATGGAAACTTCACTATTATTAGTATGGCAAGGGAAATTGGCTATAATCGTGTTTAGCTTGTCAGAGATTCTAAAAATATAGTTAACTGTATAAAAGGGCAGCAAAATCCTAGTATTATGATTAGTCATATTATAGACAAAATTAAAACTGAAATCCAAACTTTTGAAGAAATCTATGTTTCTCATGAATTTAGAGAAGCAAATAAAGCTGCAAACAGACTAGCTAATTTGGCCACGAGAAGTAATGATATTATAAAGTGGAAAGGCACGAAAAATATGGAGGACCAGCTCATTAATATTATTAATCATGACAGATTAAACTCCTGAGCAAGGGTCATTATTAATCAGAATAAGGAAATAGTTAATTATTTTATTAACACTAGTACTTTGTTCACGAGGAACAACACTGGGTTTTGGGATTGCGTGGGGTTCAAGACTCACTCAGATTGTAAAGAGGATTGTATAAGTAAAGTGGGGTGTATGCAAAGTTTGGCATTGTAAGGGTTTAACATCCACAGAATGAAGAAGACCATGGGGATTGATCTAAATTTTCTTGAGCCGGAGGATTGTCAGTGGAAGGAGCATAAAAATACTTGGAGAATTTTAAAGAAAGGTGTTGTTGCGAAGTTTTTGGAGAAGTTCCATGGTGTAGACAAGGAGATTACTCAACAATTTGTAGAGATGTGGGAGAATGGTAAGGTAATTCTGCATAACCGTAGGGTTATTGTCAACATCGACTTGATTTCTAAAGTTAGTGGGTTGTCAAATTTTGGTAATATTTTTTTAAACATATAAGTATGGGAAGGAAGCCCTTAATAGATTCCCAACTAAGAAAAAGGAAAAGGGTCTTTTGGTAAAGAAGCGTGCTAGTTTCTTTGAAATCCACCAGATTAAGAAGAAATGGTGTGATGTTTTAAGAGCGATTATGGAGTATATCACTCTTGATGGTAGGTTCACAAGAGTTCGTAACAACCACTTTGTTTTTTTTAATCACTTTAGATAGGAGGTTAAAGTTTCTTTTCTGTTCTATCTTTATGATTCTCTGATTAAGGGCCTTGAAAAGCATTGCAAGAACCTGTCTAACCTTGTTCTTCATGAGGGTTTAATGTGATTGATTGCTAAATATTATGAGAAGCACAAAGTTGGGGACTTGTTGAAGATTAAAAACCAGGAGAAGTCCAAAGAGGATTCTTGTAGGAAAAGGAAGAGGGAGGTGAAACAGGACAAGAAAAGTATGGTTGTCATCTCGGACCCAGAGGACTCCTCTAATGGCTCTTCTGATTCGGATAAGGACCTTAAGAAGAAGAAAAAATTCAAGGTGTTCGAATCGGAAGGGATTGCTTCGTCCACTTCTATTGATAGTTCGGAGGATAATTCTACCTCCTTGGAGATTGAGGACCAAGATATTGAGAAAAATAGTAGTTTTGAAGGGGAGGAGGTTAGCGCTCTTGATGATGATGATCAAGTCAATTTTGAGGAAGAGGAAAAGATTAACATGGAAGAGGAATGTGGGGAAGGTAATGAAGATCTTACACGCCACAAGGATAATGTTGAAGAAAAGAAAGATGATAATAATGCATAGTGTAAAGTTGATATTGACAGAGGGTATGGTGTGGAAGACAAGGAGATTCTAGAGGATGGTAATTACGTTAGTGATGAGATTGAGGAGGACTATATTGAGGAAGCTAAGGGGTTGTGTCCCAGCTCTCAGGAGAATGAGAAATGCAGCCAACACACTAATTTGGAAGCTATTGCAGTGAAAGCTATAAATGACATTAGTGATAACAAGGTGGATTGTAATACTGATATTGAATAGGACACTGTCAAAGCCCAGGTTACCATGCCGCTGGACCAGTCCCAAACTAGAAATAAGGACAAGGAAATGGTTAACTTGAAGATTCTTGACATTGCTCAAGCCAGGTATTCTAATTCCCTTCAGTTTGACAATTGGATTGTCAATGAAGGATGCTAGAAAGGAAATTGGTGATGAGAAGAATACTGATTTGAGTAGTTTGGTTAAGGAAATGGAGAAGAATATTAAGAATTTGACTGAAAGGATAGAGAAGAATGAAGCTATGCTGGTTGCCATTTTTCTCTAGAATCACAAGCAACTAAAGGCGTCTAGGATGAACCATAAAAAGCTTTACGAAATGTTGCAAAAATAGAAGGTCGTTAATCTGGACAAGGATGAAGAAGACACTGATGAAATCATGCGTCCTAGCAAGAGAACAAGGGCCAATATGAGAAAGAAGACGAAGGACACCGAAGTTGAAGAGCCTAAAGAGAATTCCATCCTTCAGACTTTGCATAAGCTAGAAGATCTGGAAAATCAAATAGAGCGTCTTCTCCTGGACTTGGTCTAGTTTCCTGGTTTTTTCTATTTTGGTCTTTTTTGATTTCTGTCTTTGTTGGCTTGTTTCACTCTCACTGCTTCTGTTGGTGATGCCGCGTAGTTTGTTGTTGTTAGTTGTCTTTTTGTTTTTTTCTGGTAACTGCTTTATGGTTGTCTTTCTCATGTGTATTTGCCTAAAAGAGGCTTTTGTTGTAAAGGGTTTTGGGTCCCTTCAGAACCT
Source organism: Cupressus sempervirens (assembly GCA_028749045.1). Classification (NCBI taxonomy): domain Eukaryota; kingdom Viridiplantae; phylum Streptophyta; class Pinopsida; order Cupressales; family Cupressaceae; genus Cupressus; species Cupressus sempervirens. The sequence continues at coordinate 73,203,778 of CM053788.1, forward strand.
GTTTTTGCCTTTAATCCAAAACTATGAAATAACATACCTGTCCATAATAATGTAAAGATGGAACTAAGAAAACATATGACTATTCATAAACAATACATGGTAGGTTTAAGAGTTTAAATCAAAATGAGAACTCAAACATAAGTCACTTTCATTATGAGGGGCTGCCTCAATCAATGGAACCTCAACCAATCTTGGAGTTGTGTCCTCAACTTGCATAGCATTTTATGGATTGACATCCCAATGTAAAGTTGAAGATTGTCGATACTTTGCCAATCTTATAGCTGCAATGCATTGCGAGTAGTCAGTAAATTCTTCAATCGTCTGGAGGTAAGGTTGTTCCTTGTGTCTGATTGGATGAAGCTATGTATGGACAAATTCTTCTTTGCAATAAAGGAATTGACAACTTGTGGAAGAAGACAAATGACAAGTACTCTTAGGTCCAATGCATCCCCACCATGCCACATCCACCAACCAATAGGGTTGATTTGAACCAATGTATCTCTATTTGTCTTCCCTTTGATCTATTAAAGGTTGGACGATGGAGACTAGCAAATGCAAGCCACTATTTGTGAAGGTTAGTAGATTCATCTCCACTATACTTTTGTCCAAGGCCCTCAAGGTGGTCATCTTTCACCTCTTTATCACAAGATGGAGCCACTCTCCTAGGTCTAGATGCATACCATTTAGAATTTGAGGGCATTGGCTGATATAAGAAGCAGGTTGTTTATAATTTTCCACCGTTGCATCACAATGGGCCTAAGATGCTCGTCATAAAATCGTAAAGTAGGGTACCTATTATGAATATCTTTCTTAATCTGCTTAAGCATGCTATCGATGATCTCATAGATCTCTTCAAGGTTAGGAGAGTCAGTATCAACATATCTATTCACTTGCACAATAGGCTTAGTGAAGGAGCAAATATATCTGCAAGTACAAACAAGTTAGAAACATATATCCATCAGTATATTACTAAATGAACATTTGAAAAATTAATTATTAAATAATAAAATGTCAATTTTCTTACGTCATCATGGACTAACAATCATCATCAAGGATTTTTTGCTTCACACTTCTTCCCTCTGGTGTGCTTGCTGTTGAAGTTCTGATGTAGCTTGGAGAAAGATCTTACTCTCTGTCTGCTCCAGTCCTAAAATTCTGCTTATGATATTTGGTTTCTTCAAAGTCGTGTTTACCTCTTCTTGTTGATCCTATGCCATTTAAGCTCCTCAAGCTTGGTCATCAGTTCATGATGGCAGTTGATTAAGTTCTGTTGCATTATCCGCTTAAGATGTTGTTGTCAACTTGTCAGGATATATGCTTCTACCATTTAGATTCTGTTCTTCAATATTTTGATTTTGTTCTGCTGGGGACACCTATTTTGTATCGGCTGAGAGAGTTCTACATGACTGCTTCAGTTACTTCTGCACGTCATTAATATGGTGTATATTCATCAACGGTGAAGTGTAATTGCTTCCTATGAAACATCAGGATAGAATATAAAGGAAGTTGATCATTTCTTCTATTATTAATATTTTAATGGTGATTATACGCGACAGGAGGAAGGTGGAATAAATATTTGTGTATTCACTCATTATGATTAGGAATCCGAATTACGTTGGGTAGCCTTCCTCAATCAACCTCGTGGTCTCAGGTTTATTGGGAGTGTGTGTATCTACATGATTGAAGGGAATCGGAATTGATACAGGTTACAAAATTTTTTTGCAGAGTTTGTGCATCATGAGTCATTTGCAGAGTTTGTGCATTGTATATGATATTTGCAGAGTTTTTGCAGCAGAGTTTGTGTTTTGTATGTGTTACTTGCAGGGTTTGTGCATCATTTGAATTACGCACTGCTCATTTTGTTTAATCAGTATCAACTGTGTCATTTAGTTGTGTGATCTTAGAGGGCATAATTTTGGGTGTGCTAAGTTGCCTCTCTTATTTGTAATAAGTCCATGAGTTCAATCTGTGACCATGAAACTATGTTTAAAAGTCTGAGATTCTGTAATTTCCTTTAAACATCATAAAGGTATCATTTTTGTGGGGCTGCGTTGTTTCCCTTGGAGAGTAGGGTTTTTCCCAGGATAAAAGATCTCTGTCAAATAAAAGTTTTGTTTTGTTTTTGAATCTGGTTCAAAGATTTAACACTAGCTTCATGTCATCTACCCTACTCTACATTGACCACAATGGTCTTGGACCTCAAGCATCGTCTCTAACAAAATAAAGCATCTAGCATATCTAGTCTCCATGGGCTTGAGGAATTCTTTTCTCAAAAATATCCTAAATAATGCAAGAGAAGTGCGATGGAGTCAACTTTCTCAACGCTAGTCAAGGTATTGTTCAGTGCTACACACATGGGGTCCAAAAATGTGCTTATAAGCACCCATTACCATCAATCTAGTTAACTTACACACATGGGCTGAATTAGTTACTACTTGCATAACATTGGAGGCTCCAACCTCTTCTATGATCTTTAAAATCTCAATTTGGGAGGTTCCATACTTTCTTTTCTTGAAACTATCTCTAGCTCTAAGAAAATAAGAGCATCTTGTTCTAGTGACAATAAAACTGAGTGGCCAATGTTTGATTTTTGTCCAAATATCCATGATTATGGACCATTGATCCATGCATGTCTCATATTCACCATCAAAATACTCACCTTGGAGTACTCTCTATTAAGAAAGGTGTTTTTTAGCTTAGTTTCTCTAGGTGGAAATGAGGGACTTGCAACATGGACATATTTGAGCATTTGTTTAAAATGTGATGAGTGTAAGACATGGAATGGTATAGCATGAGCATAAAGAAATCTAGCAATAGATGCTTCAGCTATATTGTGTGCTTGCATGTTAAACAACCCAGGTAAACTTTAGTATCTTTTAGTCTTTTTTCCTCTACTAGAAGTGACATTTTCTTCCCTATGAGAAGCATCATCCATGGATCTTGTATTCTTTTACACACTAGGCTGCAAATTTTCTTATGCCTACTCCACATGCAATCTAGTTGTCTCAATCTTGTCAACTTGTGTCATTGTTTTTAAACCTTTCAGCCTTTGACCACCTATCTACAAAAAGATGGCAATAGACTAGTATAGCAGCCCCTATAATGTTTGTGGCTCAAATTTCACTCCCACTCTTCACTAACCCTGACTTTTTGCTTTTATGCTTACCAACTCTTGTAGAAAATTGTGAAAAAAGGTCTTTTTGGATTGAATGGGCCTTTTGCATAGGCTTGGAGGATTTGGGAAAGACAATCAAATGGGTTTGATCTTGCTGCCCATTATACACTCACATTCCCTCAAGAATCTTCAGTAGCTGCCATACTTCTAGGTCTAGTTCTTTAAGAACTTTCTTCCATTTCAACTTCAACATCCTCACCATCACTAATCCTACCACTCCCAACATTACACATCTAAGACAAATTGTGATATTTGCTATCAGGATTCAATTGTGTAGTTTTTTGAGTCAAACTCATTGACCCATGTTTCATGAGTAGTGGTTCTCATTAACCCATCTCTCATGAGAATGAATGGAACACTTAGCACTCATTTGATCTAGGTGATGCTCACAAAGGTGAAGCACTAAGATTTTGCAGGAGATCACCCATCCTAGTACAACTCTAGCTCAAGTGCACTTGACTACGAAGTGTCCTCCATGGTTAAATCCACTCTGCTTGCAACCTTGTTTGCAAAAATTTCACCACATGTTGTGCTTTATGAACCATTCATTAGAAAGCCCTTTAAGCTCATTAATTGATAAGTACGAGATATTGTCCACAACAAGTCAAATTGTGATATTGCTATTAGGATTCAATTGTGTAGTTTTTTGAGTCAAACTCATTGACCCATGTTTCACAAGTAGTGGTTCACATGAACCCATTTCTTATGAAAATTTATTTCTAGTGAAGTATATTTGATGCCAAAACCTCATTTTTCAATTGCTATTCACTCCTTGATCAGTTGTTCCTTCTCTTGACTCTTTCCCCTTTTATACATGTAAAAATGTTGTATTTTACTTCTCTTTTTTGTTTTATGCTTAGATCAGGGTTCTAATTTTTAATCTGTCTTTTATTGATCTTGTCGGAACAGCCAGGAGAAAAAATAAAATAAATTTTTTTTTTGGTTTTTTGCATGCCCAAAACTGGTTGGGTTGGAGAACTACCATCTCAGGGATGACTGGCTGTTCCCTATGGCCCAACCACCCCCTAATTGTGTGTTTGAAAAGGAAATACACAAGATATTGCAAAAAAAATGTTCTCTTATCTCATGGAGCACACGTTTGAATTTGTTGGCCATGCTACACTCCTACTCCCTAAAGAATCCCTAGTGGCTGCCATACTTCTATAAGATCTAGGTCTACTTCTTTCTTGTGTTTGAACTTCAACCTTCTCACTATCACTACATACACTACTTAGCACGATTTTTTCGGGATAAGAATATCAAAGAGAATTGTAAGTTGAAACAAAAAAAATCACAATACCCTCCCCATGTGTTGAAAATCTTGAAAAAGACTGGAAAAAAAATGTAAAAAGAAAATTGCAAAAGTGAATGTAAGATGAAGTATTTACCTCTAGCGTAGTGGATTTGATGCCTTAGTCTCCTATTTCAACTTCTGTTTTTCTCCTTGTGCTCTTCAACACAAGTTTTCCATAGGGACAGCTAGCTGTACACTAATTTTCCGATATCCAAAAGGAAACATTTTGGAGATGTTTTTGAAATTTGATGGGGAGAGGATGCCCCCAACACCACCTATATGTAACAAGCCTTCTAGAATACATCCTTGGGGAACACTGATTTTGATGCTTTTATGGCCGTGGACTATTATTACGCCTCATAGAGTGAGTTTTTTGTTCGAATAAATGAGCTTTGGCATCACATAAAACTTGTAGTTAAGTCGTGAATAACTAAACAAGAGATTTGTTTTGTGAATATTTGCAATTCTATGACTTTTTAAACCATGGGCCAAGGTTCTTTATTGAGTATAGTTTTTGATGAGAAAAACAGGTTTTGAAGAGACACTGAAACCCTTTACAAATCAAGAAATTTTCAAAGAAACCCAAACCAAACAAACTACAGTCCAAAGATGAAATAGGTCACCCAACAAGACACAGTGACCAGGGTGGCATCGCAAATTACACATTACTCATCAGCCACATAGACAGGTTTTGAATGGGCACCTGAAACCCCAAATAGGTTTTGAAGGGTGCCTGAAACCCTATACGAAACAACTCAAGGTGAAACAGGACACCAATCAAAAGGTGACCAAGATGACAACACAAATAAAATAGAACACTACAGCCACAAAAACAGGTTTTGACCGGGCTGTTGAAACCCCACGGTGAGACACATTACAAAGAACTATAGGCCAAAAGCCAGGAGAACAGGCCAAAAGCCAGGAGAGCCAAAAAAGGACAGCCGCTTCAGACTTTCCCTTTTGAACCCTTCTTTTTAGACCGTAATGCCATATCAAAAGAGGGATTGGATGGCTTGATTTTTTTTTTTATTGTAGTCCATCCATCCTCCACCAAACCAACAACCTTCTACCATTGAAAATCAGCACCTTCATAGGCAGATCCAAAAACCCCCGAAGCCAGGGAAAAGGCCGCAGAAGAGGAAGTGACAGTAGAAGCCTGAGACGGAACAACAGCACCCAAAAAAGGAACCAGAAGAGGAACCACCTTGGAAACACCAGAAAATAGGACAACAGAATCCAGAGACGGACTAGCTACCACCACAGAAGGAGCTAATGGCGAATCCACCATCAAGAAGCCAGAAGAGGACGGACAAACAGAGATAGCAGTAGAGTCCATACCAAAAACTAGGACAAAATCCAAAGATGGACTAGCTGCCACCATAGAAGGAGCCAAAGGAGGAGACAGACTAACAGAGACAGCAGCAGAATCCACACCAGAAATCGAGCAACAGAATCCAAAGACGGACCAGCTGCCACCACAGAAGGATCCTTCATCAAGATGCCAGGAGAAGACGGTCTATCAAAGATAGTAGAAGAATCCACCACCAAAGTGTCTTGCAGAGAGTCACCATTTCCCACAGAAGGGATCTTCTGAAATGTGTAGTGGTCATCCGAGACCCCCTTCCACCAAGAAGGGGACATTTTCGGTCTAGATTTATCGGAAGAGTTGTTGGCGGCCAGGTGAACTGTCAAGTGGCATTTCCTGCAGTGAAAGGGGATACCCTCATAGTCAAGGTGAATATTCCAAGAGCCAAGAGGAGAATCCAACAAAATCATTTCTGGGAGTCCCTTAGAAATGTCGATCTCTATTAGCATGGGAGCATACGTCATCCGAAACACTTTAGACGCAACCGAATCAAGCATCACGAAATCTCCAAGGGCTTTCCCCACCTCCTTCAGGATAGAACCTTGCCAAAGGTGAAGGGGGGGATTCAACAACCTAACCCACAGAGGGAACTTATTGAAAGATTCCGTCAACGGGTTGAAATCCTTGTGCCAAATTTTAGCCATCAAGGGAAACTTCTCATCCCAAGTAAAGTTATAGCTGAAAATGGCATTTCTGTCTTCAACAGAATCAAATTTCACAACAAAAAACCCCCTTGCTAAAGGGTAAATTTGGGCAGTCTTTGAGATGAAGGGCTCCCAAACACAGGAAATCCATGCATGCAGTTTCGAAAGAGAAGGCCAAAAACCCCTTAAAAACGAAAGATAGTAGCAGTGTCCAAGAAATCTTCCATATTGGTAGAGATCTTATGAACTACAGAAGGATTTAAAACAAGCCTTTTCGGGTTACATACCACAACCGGCACAGAATCTTGAAGCCCCGAATGCACGGTACCAGGATGCACAGTCTGACCACCAATATCGGCCTTATAGGTAGCTACATCAGCATAGGAAATGGCTGAACCACCCACAGCTCCTGGGGAACGAATATCCCCACCAGGATTAGGAGAAGCCCTAGCCCGAAAAGCAACAGAAGCCACAGTAGCAGGACTGGAAGCCATAGCAGCCGCCATAAAGCCGGACGCGGGAGCCGAAGCCGGATGCAGGAAACCCTAAGTCACAGCCACCATAAAGCCGAACGTGTGAGCCAAAGCCGGATGCCGAAGCTAGACACAGGAGCCAAAGCTAGACTCCAAAGCCAGGCGCAGGAAACCCTAAGTCACAGCCGCCAAAAGTTGGATGCAGGAGCCGAAGCCGGACACCGAATAGAAGCTGAAGCTGGACACCGAAGCCAGATGCAGGAGCCAAACGCTGCTCTAATACCACTCATTAGAATTTTTATTGAGTATAGTTATTTATTGTGTTGAGAGCAAAATGATAGGTCTACATCTAGATTGTTATATTACCTAGGTTTAGGTTAAGTTCCATAATTAGTGAGGAAGCAACCTGCAATTATCCTTTCTATTGAGGGGAATAAGAAAGTGTTGTCACCATGAGATAGGTGACAATTTGGATACATAAATGTGAGATGAGCTTGGCCTTTATCAACAACCTATTGCACTTTAGTTTGATAACTTGAGGTTCTCATCTACAAAATATTATCAAACAAAAGCATGCGAGAAAGCACACAAAGCTCGTAAAATAGCTGCGATCGCACTTTGTATTGATAAACAAGGAAGAGTATTGCAGATCTCTTCAAGAGCACAATCTCCTTGAGCAAAGCTCTATTACAAAATTAACAATAGGATTCTAAGACAATCATCCTTGTTTTTCAATATCAGTATAAAGGCATAATGATGTGGGATAAATTTACCTGCTTTATATGAACTCATTTCATGTGATGCATATGGGATATTCTATGTGATATTAACTAACAATGACTATTACAGAGTTTAGAATAGAAAAAGGTTAGGATGCAAGGATCTAACAATAACTAAAAGCTATTTAGATTCCTTGTAGTCCCATGTTCCATGCCAAAACCAAGAATAAAGAAATGGCTCACATCTTTATCAATTCAAGGAACTTGTCATGGAGGAGGGATAGTTACATAATGCCATATCACTTTTGTCTTTTGCCTAAGTCATTCTTAAATAATTGTGTTAGTGTCATGGATGGTAATTTTGATTTGTTGTCACCCAAAACCCTATATTGGTTGACATTTAATTCTAAACTATTTTCCTAACAAAGTAGGATTTGCATGCTATGATTTCTTGTAATTACATCTGCAGGAGACCATGCAAGATATATGTATGCAAATTCAAAAACAATCACACAATTTCTGCAGCTTAGTTCCAATGTACCACAAGGCCATTTATGCTTATTTTAAGATGTTTTATAAGATCCTTATATTAGCTCTCCAAATTTAACTAGCTATGTCTCTTCTCAAATAGTCATGCTCTATTGAATAATTCTGCCTAATTTTCTCATAGATGGTACAATGCAGCATCACATGGCTAGCTCACTTTTTTTTTCTTGCTTGCAAAAAAAGGCATAGACACTATCCTTAGTCAATATATTTTCACCTGCATGTTGCAACTTCTAGATTATGGGAACTTAGCATGTGCTTTCTATGCATGGAAAATTTCTCATTGAGATGATTATTTTGTGTGAAGGTGATTATTGGGTGAACCTCACACTGATAAAATCTTGGTTTCTCTTCAAGATCCTCTCAAAGCTTCTTTATAACATTCTTTTATCTATTTCTTAATGGCTAATGGTTCTTTTGGTACCTTTTCAATTCCCCATTTATGAATATATTTGACCTATAGTCATAAGACTTGCCTAGACTTGTCCAATCTTGGCAAACCTCAGGGAAAACTAATCAAAATGAGGCTCTAAGGCTTGGGAATCAAGTACCAGTGAGTCTGGTTGGATACATTGAGTTTCCCAAGCTTGTTTGATTTTCTTTTTTTGTCTGTAAAACTCAACCATAACAATCAGGAGGAAAACTAGAAAAACATCAAAAACTATCAAGACTCTTGCACTTACAACATGTAAAATGATCTTTAACACTTGAAAATGATATTCATTTTATTCGCAAGCAAAAGCGAGGAAGAAAAATGGCTGAAATAAAAAATGCAACCCATTGAAACAAAAACCAGCAAACATAGCCAGGTCTTAATTACTACTGTATGACATTGATACCTGCATTTTTTGAAAGGTTGTTGGACTTTGGACCTTGGTTAGGAATGATGAAAATTGTTAAAAATGGCATGCACCATGAAGGTCTAGGTGGCCTCAAATTCTTGAAGATGGGCTTGGTGCTTGGGGCACTACCTCTCACCCTATATTAAACATGCTTTTTTTTCTAGGGCCCCACTAGGGATGCAGCTGTGTGAGTATAATGAACACTGCCGCTCCCAAACCTGTACTGTTGGAAAAAGTAATATTCTTTATCAAATCCCAAATTTATATTTTTGGTTTGCCTAGTCAATCCCTAGCCCAAGTTCACTTCCTAGAGCTGTAGCAATATTTGCAGACTTTGCTAAAGATGTAAGACCAAGATCCCTAATAAAGCTAGTGATGAGTGATACAAGATCCTCTCTACTATGGTCCATGATGCAATGTGATTTTTGTTTTTGATTACATTGCTGTTATAACCCATGGGCATTGTACACCTAAGAAAATGGAGAATATTTACGTGTTTAAAAATGTCATTTTTATCTCAAATTCATTTATAATTTTTGTACTGATTTGATCAATGGGTAATTATTTATATGATACATGTAACTTAATTGATAAGGTTATGATGTCTTTAAAGCTGATTTATTGAATTCTGCTCATTATAAGATTTATCTTAAAACTTGTCTATGTCTCATAGTTTTCCAATATGTTTGGTGTGTGAAGTTCAAGTCCATGTGCAAGTCAGTCAAAAATTCAAGTCACAAAGTCTTGTAACTATGCCTTGACCCTTTCATTGGCCGTATCTGCTTTTCAATCCATTTGTGTTTTGTAGGTTGTGGTATGGACTTTCTTCATCTTTGATATATCATGATATTGTACAAGGCATTAAATTGAGAGTATTTCTATAATCTTGAATTAGGGTGCATAGCAAATTATACTATATGGCTGTTTTGGGCTCTAACATAGTGACCATTTTGTTTAGAGTAGAGTTAATAAGATGCACAAATGATTAATAATGAGAGGTGTGAGGACAAAGTTGCTGTCAAATTATAGGTGGGTTGGGTCATACAATTTATCATGCATTTTACAGTTGCTTCAAAAATTATAACTATTATTTATCAGATTCATGCTATACTATTGTTGGTGAAACCTATTAATGTATCAGTATGTAATTTCAGGGTTGTAAAATTCATGGTACTAAAACATTGATATATTCCAGTATAACTCAGAGACTCGCACCCCCTTCCCAAACCTTGAAGAACCTAACCTCGAGACGTCCCCGCACCAGGTACTTGAGTACCCAAGCACCCCCACCTCCGCCATTCTGCAACCATGCCACCGCTGGGATGTGTACTTGAATTTCTATTTGAATTTTGATATTTGAATGTTACTATTGAGTATGTAATATGTTACTATGTTGAATGTCAATGGTTCTAATTCATGTTGCAATTTTTCTATGTTCAAGTATTTTAATTTGGTATGTTCTAGTGAACTATTGAAACATCATTTTATAACTAGCATTTCAAGTTCTATATGTATACTATACAACACCCCTCTTTGGCACATCCTCCCCTTGCCGCCGTCTCTTGGGCGTCCCCCGCCATCCCGAAAATGAGGCCCATTTTCCCTGTGTCCCGGAAACTTGTCCCGCCATCCCGCCGTCCCGAAGTACCCCCGTACTAGTGTAACACTGATATATTCATAAGGAATTATTGTCCATTGTAATATTTGGGAAGTCTCCTTGAGTTATTTTTAGAGTGCTTTTATGTCGAATACAATTTTATTCTTACAAATTTTGTTTTGAAACTTGTAGTTTTAACAGAGGTGGAGGAGCAAATCAAGCTTCAAATTCATTACTCGCAGTATTAATGCAGAAAGTAAATGAGCTCTATTTACCAAGAGAAATTGTTGAATGCAATGTTAAGAAAGCATTGAATGAATGCCAGGAAGCTTTTATGGAGAAGCTTTATGAGGTACTTGTACATCTAAATAGGTTATTTATCTTATATGCCTTTTGGTTAAAAGAAAGTCTCTCATTTTAGGGTTTGTGTTAATGTCATATAGTTATATTTAACTTGTAATGGTCATGTTAATTATTTAGTTCGTTTTAGTAGCTTTCTTCTATTGTTTTCATCCTCGATTGTTTCTATTTTAGAAACATCATTTGTAATATCTATAGAAGGGGTTTTTCTCTTCTCATTTTTTAACCAATTACCATTTCATGGTATCAGAACCAAGAATTTTTGGCAATTTTTTAATTTAAAAAATCGTAGTTACGTGGAATTCATTTCCAGAAGTTGGACTTCTATAGTGCAAATTTTGTCAGATTTTTTTTGAGAATTGTGTGGTTTTTCTCTTTTGGAGAAATTCAGCATGATCAGCTATATTGACTCTTTGGAATAAATAAAATGTATTTAATTTAACAAAACTTAGCTTCTACTGTAGATTTTATTTGCTTATGCAGGAGATTAATATTTTCTAAAATTCCGTCTTTCAGGTGCATGGTTCTGGCAGAGCTGGTAAGATAGCTGAATTTCTAACAGAATTTTAAAATATAAATTGATCTTCAGCTTTTTTAAATGATATAGTTTTCAAAAATGGAGGAAAGGTGGCAGATCCAGAATCTGTATCATTCAAGTTCAAGCATGCTGGAGTTATTAATGTGAAAGTTGTTCAGGTTGAGAAAGACAAACTCCTGAGTGCAGATGATACTATCGCACCTTCAGTGTATTAACATAATACAGAAAATGAGCAATCTGCAAGACAATAGACTTCTACCCAGTTCATTCTTTCTGTACTTCTAGTGGAATGCAAATGCAATAAGTATATGGCATTCTAAAAAGTTGTGGTTGGATTTCTGTGAAATATGAGCATTTTCTGTCTGAAAACTACAGAACCTTTTTTTATCAAAATTAATGATAATTTTAAAATTCTCTTGAAACATGGAAAGAAATTGAACTCCAGAATAATGGTACAGGTCAAAGTTGCCAGTTTGGGTATGGGATACTGGTGCAGGTACAAGTACAGGGATACAGCATTTTTTCTTCTTTGGGTATGGGAGGATGGCAAATATTTTTCCTTGGGTACGGAAGGATGGCAAACTTTTTTCCCTTGGGCACAGGTATATATAATTAGAAATTATTAAGAAGACTATCTATAAAATAGAATAAAAAATAAAAATAGCATTTACATCCTTATTGAAGAATTCCTGGATGTGACAATTTGAAGACTCAGAGAAAAATTGCTATTGAGCGAGCAATTTTATGGTGACTTGCAGACATGGATTGAGGACGACTCCAAACTTGCATCCGTATTGAACTAGATTGGGCATGTGGGGTGTTCTGGCTGAACCCTGTAGGCTTCAATTATGCCATAATACCTTGGTAGTTAAGGGGTAGAATAATAAAACAGTTGTTTCCAAAAGGTGTCAACTAGCATCGGTTGGTTGACTTAACCGTCGGTTGTATTTGTATCCAAGATGGAAGGAAGCAAGCTATCATTGTGATTGGGGAAGGAAACTATGATGTTATGAAAAGCCATATCATTAAGTCATTTCCTTGTATGTTGTACTCTCTTGGTTAATAATGTATGTTGAATGGTTATAATTGTATTATATTGGTAATACATCTCAGATTAGGCATCTAATATTTTGGTGCCATTGCTTAATTTCAAACTTGGAGGTATGACGGAGGAAAGATAGGTTAGATGATGACATAATGTGTATCTTGGATGGAGGAGGAACCCCAAGACGCAAGTATACATTGTACCTTTGCCAATTTCTAAAACTAATGCCCCTTCTTCTAAACAAGGATAGGAGTACAAAGGAAGAGGCACAGTGCCGAGAAGGAAGTGGAGATTGCCCTAAAGAGGTTACTTCAGATCCAAGAACAAACACAAAGATGACAACAATTGGCATAAAGATATCCTGTCCAAACCGAGTAATACTTGTGCGAACATTCAAATGTCAACTACAGAATAGGAGTGGGAGGATATTGCACGCAAACTTCCACTTTCATCCATCTCCTAAGCACGAGGCAAACAGTGAGGAGAGCAACTCTCCATCGATAGAGCCATCTATACATTTAGAGGACGACAAGGTAAATAACTTGAATAGGATGTGGTGGACCTCTTTGAGAACGCCTTATGAGTTATAGGAAGTCTTGCTATATCAAATTCAAAGATGGGGGAGCACAACCATAGACTCCCAGTTGGAAGGAGTATTGACACTATCAAATTGGGAATACGGTGGTGGAAGGGAAGTGGACTCGTGCGAGCTTGGAGGTGCAACATAAGCACAAGGATGCAAAGGACAAACTAACCCACTAGAATCCAACAATGCATAAGGTGTCATGTGGATGCAAAGGATGAATATCTTACACAAACAAAACTTCCTAGATTCAACAACGACAGATTTGAGGATCTTGCTTGTCACTGTAAAACATTTGAAACCATATGGGAAGCCAACAGTCAAAATGAGGAAGACTATTGGTTGAAAGCATTTCCAACCACAATCAAGGGTATAGTAATCGATTGGTACACAAACCTCACAACAACAAATAGGACAACATGGAATGAATTGAAAGATGCCTTTGAGGACTTTAAATTGCTTCGTGACGACAATGAGGTGGTAGCTGAAAACTATAGCACTCACCAAGGGAAAAACGAGACAATTTGAGCTTACCATCTTAGGTTGAAGGAACTAATTGATAAACAAAATAGTCAACCTACTAGTGGATTGAAGAAGAGATGGTTTATGGAAGGATTGACACCTTTCATTTGGAAGAAAATGAAGGTAGTACCTCCATCTTCCTACAGGAAGGTATACAACTGAGCAATGAACATCGAAAGTGAGAATAAGACGCCAAGAGGGAAAAACAGGGTGTGATGATGCAAGTATAGGTAGTGACAATAACAAAGAGTCATAGACAATCCAGACACTCCACAAAAACATCACGAGGATAATAAGGGAAGTGAGGGAAGAGGAGACAAAGGAGAGTTGATAATTTTGGTGCACAAAGTGCAAAGCGAGGGACACACAAGGGCTAACTGACCCAAGAAATCGTTTTGCAACATTTGTCAATTACTTAGACATTCGGTTAAAGAGAGCACCTATAATCTGAAGGTAAGGAGCACTCAAGTGCTCTTGTCAAGGGAACAACCTTGCCCACCACACCCCTGATACCTACCAATTCCAATACCTCCCTAAGAAGATATCAAAACAATAAACGAGGCAACAATAATAATAACACGCAAATAAGTTGATTTCAATATGATTGAAGGGACAACCTATGATACAATGTCGAAGGTGTAGTGAGTGGGGTTGTTTCGTACAAGACTGCCAAAGTGAGTAAAGTGGTGGAAACATGTTATGTCGATCATGTGATTCGAGGAACTATGAGGATGGTTATTGTCCAAAGGGGAAGGTAGTGAACATGATAAGGTAACATGCCCACAAGAGGGAGTTTTGGAAATTACTAGACTCTTAAGCAAAGAAAGCTACATACCCTAATCCATTTATGGAGAAAGAAAGATTGAAAGAAGCCAAAGGGGAAACAAGATTAACCATGGAAGAAGAATAGAGCCACAATATTATCGGTACCTCAACATGGTCGACATCCAAGGTCAACATCAGGCAACATATGTTGCACGTCATTGTCCCAAGTATGGGTCATGGATCTACTAGAGGCATTACCACAATTAAGAGTTGCAATTACGACCATGAGCGACAACATTGACAACTAGGGGAACAACAAGGCGAATGACAAGCAGGGGACAACTAAGGTCAGGAAGGCATTGTAAAGGAAACTTTTGCACCGCCATATCAAATGTTGTTGACTATCAACATAAGACGAACCCGAGCAATGGCAGAAATGGAAATCATGGGTTATACTCTCAGGAGCACCATTATAGATGGAGGGTCAGGAGTAAATGGTATTCCAAAAGAGGCATTGAGCCCTCTTGACAATATGACACTCTGGCTGCCAACTTTCCACTTGGTAGGTGTTGATCAACATGGTATCAAACCAATTGGAGCACTCATAGACTAGAAAGTAACTATTAGAACCCAACAATTCCTTTTGGACTTCACGATAATCTCCTTAGGAAAGAAGGGATATGACACCCTCCTCTAGAGAGGGTGGTTCATCACAACAAAGGCAAACCACAACTAGAAGAACACTCTCCATTGAAAGCAAGGGGGGAACATGTCATTGACCTCCAAAACCAAACAACGAGCTAGGAATTAGAATTTGACGAAGGGGAGTACATTGAGCAAGGAGGATGGAACTTGATGACGAAGGAGTATTCAAGCTAGGGAATTGCTTATAAGATGAAACTAGTTTCCTCAATGGATTACTCCACTAGCTAGGGATTGCAAAAAAATTCAGCCCACTTGTCACATGGAAATCGTAGAAGTCGAAGTGGAAGCGGAGGAGATGCTTACTTGTAGGAGTACAACCAATACAAGGAAGGAGTGACAAGGGTGGTTGACACTCTCCCCCATTGGTTTGAAATGGACAAAGAAGACAAATACAAAGAACCAAGTCTAGAAAAGAAATTAAAAGTCAAGAGACTAGAAAAGATGGCAAGGAAAATGAGGAAAGGGCACTTTAAAAAATTCAAAGAGAAATATGCAAAAGTTGTAGAGGAAGGCCAAGGAGCACAAAAGCGAAGGAAACTAAAAGGGATGAGGACTTTTTAAAAAATAAGTAAAAATAAATCACTCAAAGTTAAGAAGGTAAGGTTAAAAAGAAAAAGAGTCAGGAAAATAGAGGGAAAAAGTCCTAATTGCACAACTATTGAAGGAATAATAAAGAAATTAAGAAAATGTTCTTTATTGAAGTTGTCGGTAACCTAACCCTAATTGAAGTCTATGAAAGATCCTCGCGACAGGAAGAGGAATATCATTAAACAAATCCAAGGTAAAAACTCGTAGGGGATCGTACTGAAGGAACACGAGATTGTCGTGTGCCTTTTACAGGTCGTATGTTAAGTAATGGTGGAGCATGCAAATCGTATTGGTGGATTGTACATATCATACTAGTGGATTGTATAGATTGCACTAGTAGAATGCATAGATTGTAGGGAGAATTATCTGTACAAGTCATGATTGTTGGTAGTCACATGGTAGTTGCCAGTGGCAGTGACTTGGAAATTGGCAATCACATGGAAGTTGCTAGTGGGAATGACTTAGCAATTATCAAGCACATGGAAGTTGCTAATTGTTAGTGGTAATGACATAGCATTAGTAGTTGCCAGTGGCAATGACTTGGTATTTGGCAGTGGCAATAACGTGGCACTTAGTATTGCATGGTAGTTGATTGTGGCACTCACATGACAACAAGTAGTGAAATGGGTATTGGCAGAGAGATGGTGGCATGACAAAAGACACTAGCAAATTTTGATCCATTTTTCGATGAAAATTGATCGAAATTTCAACCCATGTTAGTCGAATTTGTGACCAAGTTGTGCGTCACAATTTTTGTTGTCGAAATTTTGACAAACCCTCCAATTGGTCAGAATTTTGACCAAGTATTTGGTTGAAATAGATTACATTTGGTGTGAACATTATTGGTGGCCATTGGTTGAAATTTTGAGCAATCTTCCTCGAAAGTTCCACCAAACAATTGTCGAACTATTGGTCTAATTTTTGACCAATCTTGGTCGAAATGGCCACCAAACAATGGTCCAACTATTGGTCAAAATTTCGACCAATATTAGTCGATATGGCCACTGAAGTGTGGTCAAAAGTTTGACCAATTCTGGTCTATCAACAACTAGGATGCCAAACCCATAGACAATGTTGGTCGAATTCTCGACCAATTCTGGTCTTTGATCGACCACCATGCCATACTCATGACCAAAGCATTACTCGAAATTTTGACCAATATTAGGTGGAAATGTCATGCTCAAAAATTCAGGGCAAAAACACACCAACAATTTTTTTATAAAAAAGGTTAATAAATCTACTGAGTTAATGATCTGCTACACTGGTCAGAGTATGGAAAGATGACACAGGAATAAAGTGAGTTTCAAATAAATAATAATAAGGTGCAGAGTTGACAACTCTACATATTACATGGGTTCAAAACCCTAAAGTCCCAACACTACGGAAACACTTAGTTCCAGTTAAATGAGTTGCTCAATTTAAACATTAGGTTCGAGCTGCTAAGGTACGACAGCAAGTTCAAAGTGAAATTAGGGTTTTCAAGTTCTTAGATTTACTATGATGTATCTTTTTTAACACTTATACTAGATCAATACTGAGAAGAAACAAGTTCTGCATTAAGAGGTTAACCCACCAAATCATACTAAAACTTAATCTGGATATTATCATAACTCATTTGGATCTAATTAAAACACTAAGACGTTCAATAAAGGCTAATAATAATAATAATAAATTTACACTTTAACCTATAAAAAAATACACAAGATCCTATACCTAATCACTAGCTAGTGCTGAGACCAAATACAGTATAAAAATCATTGAAATTTAAAATACACAAATGTTGTTCTAATGTTTCAATAATAATAATAACAATACATGATCTTAATTAAAACGTAAGGTACTAAAACACATATGTTAATCACTAACCGGAACAATCTACTAATTATTAACTGACCTAAAGATACTACAATAGTAATTCAAAAAGACTTTATTAATTTGACAATATCGAATTTATAACATAATTTACAATAAATTTAAATCCTATAATCATTAATCAATAAAATATCTATTGAGTACAATTTCAATTAACAATATAATTAATTGTTATGAATGACTATTTAAATAATATACCTCTAATTATTCAAGACGTTGAATAAAACAACCCATTAACTAAAATAACGTCTAACATACAATTAAATAAACTTTACTTAAAATTTATTCTAATAACCATTCTTCAACCAAACTACTTTACTTAATTTAACTTCGAACATACTCACTTAACATTATACTAACAACTTTTCACTTTAAGTTTTACTTAAACGTTCAGTCAAAATAACATACTGACTAAAACTTCTTGGATTAAAATTAGATTTATAATAACTATATTTTTTAAAACACTAAAAATTAAAAAAAACACCAATTAATAGATAATTAAAAACATATAATTTTATTGACTTAAAATAACCACTATCAAGTTTTAAAACTATATTTAATGCTAAATCTAAAATTACCAAATCCTAACTACAACTTTACTAATACTTTAAACAAATCCTAATTCTTAACATATGCTATTAAATAACAAAACATACTATATAATATTAGAAAATAAATTACTTAACTTAATAACAAAACCTAAAAATACTAAAATTAAGTAAAATGCACAATTAATATACTATTTAAAAAGAACTATCTATTGAACTAGTACTAATCATTAACAATTTGGGTTAACATCTAACTCTAATACTAATGTTATTCAATGAATACAAATTGAAGCTATCTAAACTTATATTTCCTAATAAGTAATGATTATCTAACATTAATACCTACATGCTACATACTAACATAACCCTAAAATCTAATTGATACTAATCTTACCTTCATAACACCTAAACCCCTTAAACTCTATTAACTAGTCTAAGCCCACCTACCACTTGGCAAGTGGGTCAACCACTTGCATGAGCGCTTCCCAAAGCTTCTCACACGCTGGCCAATGCATGCTTAAATTTCTTGCAGCAAGGTACGCTTAGGAAAGGTGAGGAAGGGTTTTGTGTTTAAAACTTTGCCAATATTAATGGTTGTTGCCCTTCACATGACCCTCCACCCAAGACATGCGTCTCCCAAGGTCTGCCACACCTGCCTAGAGCATCATGTGGTCCCAGTCAAACGACCCACTGGGCCAAAGGAAATCGCTTGGGGTTGGGGAAAGAAATTGCCCAAGTCAACACAATAAAAACAAAGGCCAAGTTAATATATATTGTTTTAAAAGGAAATGCAATGACTTTGTTGTTAGCTTCATTCCTCCTTTCCACCTTTCAACTGACGCCTAAGGTTGTGCGAAAGCAAGTGGGCACTGGCTACGGTGCTACATATTTGCACCTAGCCGATATGCCCTGGCCTGCCCGTCCCCCTCACCGTACTTCTTTCGCTGACAGCACTGTCAGGAAACAACATTTATGTTGTCGTGTAAAATCATATTGAGACTCAATTAAAATTCATATTGTTTCAAACGTTTTATAATTTTAATTTCTTATTTCAAATTTTTGTTTTGTAAACTAAACTTTTTAAATATATTATTACTGCAAATATTCTTAAATTTAAAAAATCAAATCTTTTATAATTTAATTTCTTACTTAATTTTTTTTAAAACTAAACTTTTTAAATATGTTATATGGTTTAGTAGGATGCATAGTGAGAATTAAATTATAAGTTAATAATTTTAATTTGAATATATGAAATGACAAATTAAAATAAGTTTTTAATATGTTTTAAAAATTATAGATTTAATTTTTATTTGAATATTTAAAATTATAAATAAAAATGCATTTTATTTAGTTTTAAATAATTTATTTAATAATAAGTTTTACTTATATTTATTATTATATAATATTAAAATAATAATAATTTTTAAAAATTAAATTTATATGTCATATTTTATATAATCATGCATATCCGATATAACATTTCATTAATAGATTGAGCACATTTCTAAAAGAAATCATTTTCACTAAAAATTAATATATTGTAATTTCAATCATCTAATTATTTCAATATATACAAACATAATACAATTTAAATCATTAATGTAAATACTAGTATAGAAATTTTAGAATTATCCATTATGATGCATTTTTCAAATATTAATTATAAATTATTCATTTCCATTAACTAAATAATTATGAAATAATAACTATTTTATATCAATAGAAAAATAATTATTTTTAAATAGATAATCATAATTTTAATATTGTTTTAATGTTTTTAATTTCAAAATTATCTAAAATTAGAACAAAATATTTTTTTATTTGTCACTCTAAATATTTTTTAAAAAATCATCTATAGTTATATGAAAAGTTTGATTAAAAAAACAAGAAAAAGTTTGATTAAAAAAAAAGGTTTTGTAGAGCTTTAGTCCCTCCCTTAAATTGGGAAAGAAAAGTAAAATGATCAAAAGAGGATATTGTAAAAACTTACATTCTTGTGTGATTTAGAAATAATATGATCTTTAGAAGCTCTTTAAAAGGAAAATATATATTATTTTGAAAAACTGAAAATAAAGAATCTTAACAATAGAATGTCTACAAACATTTTGATTTAAACAATAAACAATAAATTTTGACTTCAAATAATTTATCTTAAAAAAATAAACATACCTACAAAAATTACCATTTAGAATGTATTATATAACTCACTCATCTACCAATGAAAATCAAATGCATACAAGCTAATATTATCTTCAACACCGTTATATTTTGATTAAAAGTGATATACTGAAGTCACTTCCATTAAGTGTTGTAGGTTTATCTATTTAATGTTTTTTTGGATATTGTTTGACACACCCAATAATGAAATACTATGGTCGATTTCCTATCCAATTCTAGACTTCTTCAATCAGAAACTTCTATATGCTTAATACAATTCAATAATTAATAAAATATGATTTCATTCACATCTAAATTTAAAAATAAATCCACATGATTTGAGACATCAAATAAAATTAGATTTCAAATAATGCACTTGCACTTCAAAACCAGTGCCATGCTTATTTGTTTTCTATACATTAATAACTTATTATTTCAAACAAAATTAAAGTTACAATATAGACCATTTAATTAATTAATTAAAATATGACTACAAGAATATTTCACCAACACCTTAGCTATCAAAAATGTTTTTATATATTCTTAATATAATTGACATAATAAACCAAATGTTATAATCATATACACAAAACAAATCTAATGCATTAAATAAAAAATAAAAAACAATACATCATACATCGCCCCAACTTCCATCACATTTTGTCCATACTAACCAATGATCATCTTCATTATGATGTGGCCTTATATGTCATGTTACCACATCTCATTCCACTCTATTGGCATACAATATAAGATAGAGGATTATAGTCTACAATAGCTTTGATTACAATTTGTAGGTACGCTCTTAAAAATATTCACTTGTAACTTCATGTCTACTTCTATGTATATTTAAGTTTAATTTAATATATTTTAATATATTTATATATAGGCCTTGTTATCTTTTGTTTAAAAAAAATGTCTTTTATATATAAATTAATATTTTTCTTAAAGGTTAAATATATTTTTATTAGTCTCCTTATTAAAAAATTTAAATAAAATATATAATTATATTTTTGTAGTTGATAACTAAATATATTAACAAAATTAAAATATTATAAAATTGAATCATTCAACTTATTATTTATAATGTTGAACAATCTAAAGTGAGCCTTATCATTAAATTCTTGTTTTTATGTTTTAGGTACTACAAGAATGATAAATAAATAAAATATTCGTAGTAATGAACTATAAGTTTTAATTAATTGTGAAAAGTATTTTGCACAGAAACATGAACTTACTTCCCTACAATGTTGTCAATGAAGGATAGGGCACCAGACGGGCAAGCCAGAGCATGTACATGGGCATTGGCTGGGTGCAAATATGGTGCAAATCATAATTATTTAGTTAATTGAAATGGATAATTTATAATTAATATTTGACTAATGCATCATAATGGATAATTCTAAATTTTCTATACTAGTATTTACATTAATGATTTAAATTGTATTATGTTTGTGTGTGTGTATATATATATATATATATATATATATATTGAAATAATTAGATGATTGAAATTACAATATATTAATTTTTAGTGAAAATATTTTTTTAAAGAAATGTGTTCAATCGATTAATAAAATGTTTTATCTGATATGCATAATTATATTTAAAATTAACTTATAACATATATAAATTTAATTTTTAAAAAATATTATTACTATTTTAATATTATATAATAATAAATATAAGTAAGATCTAAAACTTATTATTAAATAAATTATTTAAAACTAAATAAAATGTATTTTTATCTATAATTTTAAATATTCAAATAAAAATTAAATCTATAATTTTTAGTTAAAATATTTTCTAAAACATATTTTAAACATATTTTAATTTATCATTCTATATATTCAAATAAAAATTATTGACTTATAAGTTAACTCCCACTATGCATCCTAAACCATATAATATATTTTTAAAAATTAGTTTAAAAAAAATTAAGTAAGAAATTAAATTATAAAAGATTTGATATTTTTTAATTTAAGAGTATTCATAGTAATAATATATTTAAAAAGTTTAGTTTACAAAATGAAAATTTGAAGTAAGAAATTAAAATTATAAAAAGTTTGAAAAAAACGTGAGTTTTAATTGAGCCCCAAAATGATTTTACATGACAACATAAATGTAATTTCCTGATAGTGCTGTCAGCGAAGGAAGTACAGTGAGGGCGACGGACAGGCCAAGGCATACCGGCTAGGTGCAAATATGTTGCAAATTATTAACTTATAATTTAATTCCCACTATGCATCCTAAACCATATAACATATTTAAAAAGTTTAGTTTAAAAAAAAATTAAGTAAGAAATTAAATTATAAAAGATTTGATTTTTTAAATTTAAGAATATTTGCAGTAATAATATATTTAAAAAGTTTAGTTTACAAAACAAAAATTTGAAATAAGAAATTAAAATTTTAAAACGTTTGAAACAATATGAATTTTAATTGAGTCTCAATATGATTTTACACGACAACATAAATGTTGTTTCCTGGCAGTGCTGTCAGCGAAAGAAGTACAGTGAGGGGGACGGGCAGGCCAGGGCATATCGGCTAGGTGCAAATATGTTGCACCGTAGCCGGTGCCAAGCAAGTGGGGGTGGGAAGTAATTGAAAGGTTTTTTTTTTTTTTTTTAAGACATCATTACCCCCAATTCATAACTGGCGCCTAGGACAGTAAGGTAGGAGGAGTTATTTCAAAAAATTTATTTGGTAGCGATTAAGATATATATATATATTTTTTTAATATATTTTTTCCTTTCATTAATATATATTTAAAAAAAAATTAGAATACTTAATAAGTTTAAAAAGAATTTTGAGAGAATCTTTAAGATTCTTTGTTTCAAAAGGTGAGATTTAATTTTCTCCATACAAACTCTAGAGAGTGATTTTGTTCCTTGGGAGTTATTTTTTTTCAAAACCATATTTTTCTAAGTGTTAAATTTTCTAATGCAAATTCATCTTTGACAAGGGAATGCATATATATATATATATATATATATATATATTCTAATTAAATTTTAGCCAACCACATCTAATAACTCAAGGAAATATTATTGATTTCCTCTCTAATGTTGATTATATTCATCGAGTTCAAATATTGTGTTCTAACCAAAAACATAGGATTACTTTGTTTCTTAAAAATTACGACAATACAATGAAGTCCAAATCAAACATCAAATTTTCTTTAACATTCTGTGAATCTTAAATTGTATAACGATATATCATCATTCTATCAAATTAATCTAAATCAAATGAGAATGATTACCAAACATAAGAATGCCACAGTAAGCTAAAATGACATCTCATCAAATATCAAGTAAACATCTGCAAGACTGAAATACGTAAATCTCATATGCAAGAAAACATTACTCAATCTTTTTTCTTCTATTAATCAATCTGGTTCAAGGCTCCATCAGGAAAGAACCAGTAAGAAAACCCGACATCCTTGCCACTACATCAAAATTTGAATACATTTTTACATAATGTTACAATACAAATTTTGAATTCTCTTCTAGGTCCTTCACAAGGAATCCATTTTAATATCTTCAATGCACCAAGGGAATCATGGAGAAGATGAGAACTGACCCAGAGGTAAAACAAACATAATATGAAGAACAAATCAAGCATGCATCCCCAACCCAATTTTGCACAACAGGTAGAAGGTAGATTTTTTCAATAGAAGACGTCAATCACCATACCATAACATAGCCCTTTCGAGGCTAAAAACTCAAGAACTTCCATTCTTCCACAAATGCCCTTTCGAGGCCAATACAACAAGGATTTTCATTTCCTTCTCTTCTTCAAGAATTTAAATTTTCAAAACATGGTATGTGATGACAAGTAGGGGCCCATAACACCCTACTCTCTTTCCCTCTTCTCATCATGAGAAGAGACTCTACACTATTGGGGTCCAACTAAAGCCTTTCCCTCGTATATGGCCACTTCTTCCCTATCCAAGGGTGAGTAATGCCAAAACAACCCACAAAATCCCTTTGAAAATCAAGCAAAACATGAAGGAAAAGCATTCAAGAAAACATGTTTCAATCGCTCCCAAGCATACCCAACATACATACAAGCATACCAATGAAAACACAATAACGTATGCATGAACAAAGCATGAACAACATAACAAAATGAGCTGAAGAATCCTACCTTCCCAACAAGGTTATGGCAACATGAACAAGTTTGTGATGAGCTTTTCCTTCCATCAATCTTCAAAATTTCTCTCTAAAACTAGAGATTGGGTAACAACCAAAACTTCTCAAAGATGCCTCTAAATATCATCCTAACTCAACTAGATATTAGGTGAACCTCAAGGTGGAGTCAAGGTTACCAACTCAAGAAGGAAGCAATCAATTTTCGCACTCAACCAAAAGTAGGGTTTTTGAGTGACCATAAAAGTCAACCAAAGAGGCTAGGGGAGTGAAAAATACTCCCAACCCATACCCTTACCCCTAGGGTACTTAGATTTAATGATTTTAGGCTTTTAGGATTAATTAGAGACTTATCAAAAGCTAGGAATATTTTAGGATTTACTAACAACCTTCAAAATGTAGATTACTCACTAATCATGATTAGAGCAATTAACCTTGATTACTCACTGATTAGCAAGGAGGTCACTAACCTAGTCTGACTTAGATCTTTAGGTCATTCGGATGACCCTAACTATCATACTGAAATGCATATACAGTTCACGAGTGTCAAGCGACACCATAAAAACACTGTTATGAACATTAACCTTTAGAGATTACAAAATGATACATTCATTCAAACCACGATACAAATAAAACACAAACAACAGGGTTTGCATCCTTTGTTAGATTCAACCCTGGTATCCAAAATCTGTGCATAGGGTTCAATTATGTTTCTTTGTTAGATTTCTTGGCTAAAATATCCTGCACACTCATTGCACACATTAGTAGCACAAAAAAATCACATGCATATATGTATATAACATATCAAGTAAATTACGTAACTTAAAACATCCATCCTTCAAATAAGTTAACTGTTTAATTCATTTCTACTCACATTTAATCATCAAAACTCACAAAATCAATATAACATAACTTATCCATTAATTTAGATTAAAATACTAGAATAATCATCGTGGTATCAAAATCAACATCCTCATTATCAAGTGAAGACACTTCGTACCATCCTTAGTAAAAAAATTAATGTTTTAAACAGTGGAGGTGATGTAGTAGTTCTTGAATCACTAAGTATTTAAAACATGGATGTATCCACTTCTCTAATTTCATTATGACCTTCACAACATAAAACATCACTTCATATCCATTCAAATCTCCTATAACAGATTTAACAAGAAAATTCATATTTAATAATTACATACGAGGCGAGTCCTTACATAAAATGTTAATCAAGATTGGTCAAAATTTTGACCAATCTAAATTCTTTAAAATAAAAACTTAGTACGAGATAAATGTCCAAAGTAATCACCAACATGGTCACTGATTAGCTTGGATACTTATCTCCACGTCTTTGGTGGGTCTACCACCACCTTGAGATGAGATTTCATAGACCTATATTGATTGCACTACAAGTGGCTACAAATGGATGAGGTTCTGATATTGTTTGCATATACAAGTCCAAATGTGATTGTACCTTGATCATTGTTTGAATATGGAGTTGAGGGTGGAGTTCTTAATCGAAGATGTGTGCGTTTGGAGTTTGCTGTTAGGGCAGTCTCTAATAAGACAACCTTCCTTCTAAAAGTGTAAACACACATTAGAATTGTTGACATATATTATCTGTTGAATGGACCCAAAACTAGGGCTTAAAATCTTGATGGAGTCAAGAAGCAGTTGGGTTAAATCCATTTCAATATAGACTATGGGATGAACTTTCAAGCTAGCCCATTTGTTAGAGTTAGTGCCACACCAAATGACTCCCTAAATGTGAAACAACATTATGAAGAAAGGGGTGAAATGTTGGTTTAACTAGTGGTAAATACACCCACATGAGATATTTAATTTACAAACTCCTAGATGGAAATTATCACAAGTCTTTGAAGATAACAAATTTGGCCACAAATCATACCTATATCATTGACTATATGTAAATATTAAATCAACAAAAAATCATAAGATCTCTATTAGGCTACTATTAGCTAGTTATGTGCAAAAAATTGGTACGTAAAAAGGGAAGTAAATTTTTATATGGATCCGATAATAAGGTTGATTAATTTAAGCTAGAGAGTCTCAATCATAAAGATTGTACTCATAAGCTTAGTTAGTATCATTTAAGACATAATAAAGAAACTAAATATGCTCTGTAAATGATATAACTACTAGCTCTACCACATCGACACATTCCCGTACTCATGGCCTAAGGCTCTATAACTTCTACTAGTCCAACCGCCCTTCTACTCTACTCCTAGTACTACTACTATGCTCATATTCATATAGATGGAGACATTTTCATCAATTTAGATGATAATCATTAAAGCAATCAATATCAAATTAAATATAGATAAAGCTAACCATCATGGGACTATCAGCTTTGTATCTATAAAGTCTTTTTAACATCCATGCATGTTTAATGAAAATTCTATTAAATAATTTCCTACTTTCATGAGGCATGACATATGGAAATTGTATTTAATCATTCCTACTTTCATGAAGCACAACATTTCAGTCTTTTATGATAAGATTTGTGGTTTTTGGCAATGAATGTTCTTATTTCATCCAAGTGTTTACAAGATGTTTGTATTGATGAGGACTCTTTTATTGTATATGGATTACTGCAGATCACGATGAAATATTTTTGTTTTGTGTCTCACAATCTGTCGTGACTGGTTTTATGAGGTCGTTTATGCAAGACTTCAAGTGTCTAGTCTAGCGTTACAGGGACTCTCGACCTACTTGGCATTTTTTCGTGTTGGTTTCATGAGTAGAGTTGGTTGATGATTTGGCCATTTGCCGTGATGCCGTATGCCAATTTGGATCTTCTCCCGTGTGCCCTTTTGATTGTAGGTCGTATCCATTGTTCTATCGTGAGCTCGTGTGCTCTTCCGATTGCAAGTCTTGTCCATCCATTGCAGGTCGTTGATCCACGCTTTGCCAATAAATTTTGCGATTGGTCTCCTCTGTCGTGCGCTAAGTTCTGCCGTGAGCCGAGTTCTAAGCCAATTCTATCGTGGCCATGGTTTGATCAAGAGTAGTCGTCTTTTGATTCCACTCCTCAGTCACTCCTTCTATGTCTTCTGTTAAAGACTCTACAATAGGGAAATCGCCAAGAACTGGTTTGGTGCCAATGTCTTCAAATATGTTCCAGCTGTTTGACGAATTGTGCATCACATAGCTGTCTATAAATTGTTTGACAAAATGGCTGGTCGGTGGTAAGGCTATGAGCTTCTAGGGGCACCTTCTTTTATAGGCTATGGTACCCTTATATCTAATCACACTCCAACAGCTCGTTGATCGCTCGACTATAGTGGAGTCTGCTAATGTTGTCCTAAAAAGTGTTGTTGCTCAGTGAACTTCACTCTATGTTAAAATTGTAGAATGGTTGGCTTTGTTGAAATCCGAGAACCACACTCTACGAGATACTATACAATCTCTAGTTGCTGAAAATACAGGCCTCAAAGCTAATCTAAAATCTGCTACCATGCAGCTTAGGGAGTTAAACACTATAAAGGAGAAATAATCATAGATCATTGATAGGCATTCTTCATAGTTAATAGAGACCAAATTAAAGGTGAAGTCTTGGGCTTCTTTATGCATTTTTTTGGCTGAGGTTCCCCTTTCAGGCGTTGAGAAGTTAGTTCAAGGGAAGATGGATGATGAGTGGGTTAGGCAGATAGGTGAACTTAATGTACGAGTCCATGGTCTCTCCTCCATTGATGATCCCTTGACTACTGAATACTCTTTCCTCCAGAATTAGGTGGAGATTTTAGACATCACTCTTGACAGGTGTTGGTTAGGCCTTGATGGTACTCTCTTCATCTGGTTCCTTTCCCTCCCTGAAAGATTGCGGGCTCTTAGGGAAAAGAAAAAGTTATTTCTCTTTCCCCTAAGATCTACTTTGATGAGGTTCTCACTCAATCACAAGTGGCAAAACTCAAGCAAGCTCATGCCCTCATTGTGCTAGCAAGACAAGAGGGTAAATATGCGGTCATAAGAAATCTTAAGGTAGTAATCTGTGACACCTTTCCTACAGGCTGGGTTCTGAGGGCAGCCTCTAAGGCCAAATAACTGGCTCAGCGACAATTGAGCACAGGCTCTTTGTGTCTCAATTGTTGGAACGGTAATGGTATCCTCTAGTCTATGCCTGGCTTACTTAATGATGCTATTGGTTCTGTTGACCTTCTTTGTATTACAAAGACACATGAGAGCCCCATGCGTCCTCTTCCTAGTATTTTTGGCTATCAGTGGCTCTCTTCTTTTAGAGACGAAGTTAGGTGTTTTGGTGGGGTCGCTTGTCTTTTTCGGGATCACCTTTTCAGTAAAATTTCCTTCGTTCACTTTGACAGCTATGCCAGATTCATGTTGATTCACATTGATTGAGGAACTTTGCTCTATAGAGATACCTATATCATTGTCTGTTACTTCCCGCCAACATCTTCGTACTATGCAATTCACAACACTGAGGGTGGGGACCTATATGAGGACCTTCTTGAGCACATTACCAGATTCTCTCTCATGGGGGACATCATTATTTTGGGAGACTTTAACATGCGGACCAAAGACCTACAACCTCCTCTCCATGATTGCATGTTTGATCCCATGTGTACGACTACTTCTAATCTTGGTTCTGTGGGTCTACTTCGACTCTCTGAGGATTGTTAGGGGCCCTTCACCAAGTATGGTCATAATTTGTTACAACTTTGTGAGTCTTTTGACTTAGTGATCTTGAATGGACTCTCTTGCTTTCTTGGATCCGAACTTTTCACTTGTTGGCCACATGGTGGTGGTGCTAGCGTTGTTGACTATGTTCTCTCTACTGCCTCCTTCATCCCTCTCATTTGCCGCTTTACCATCTCTCACGTTCCTTTGGCTGACCATGCCCTCCTTAGCATCACCCTTCGGGGACCCCTAACACCTTCTCCTCCTTGCTAATCTGCTTCTTCTTGCCCCTCTCTTCCCTCTCCCCATGCTCACACTTCTTTTCACTTCTCTGATGGTGACACAAAGCTCTTCATCCATCACCTCAGATGACTTCTTCCCCAGGACCCCTTCCTTGACTCTGAGGACATCACCTCCATGTTCCACTTACTTGCGTCCACCTTGTGGGAGTTTTCCCTTCTCTGCATTCCTCACTGCACCTCCTCACTTTGTTCCACTCGCAGGTCTTTCCTCATTAACCAGTGGTTCGATGAGGACTGTAAATCCTTTCATCACATGCTTCACTCTACTCCACCCACTACTTCTTCCTCTCAGTTGAGACTTGACTACTGCCACTTTCTTCGTCATAAGAAATGAAAGTTTACTTTACTACAGTGTAAGTCTCTTTGTGTCATGTTCTTCCAGTCCCCAAAGCTTTTTTGGCGCACCATGTTTCCTCACCACCCCCTCCCCTCCCTGTACTTTGGACCTTCACTCCCTTTCCTCCAACACCTCCAAAGTCTATGATATTCTTGGCTAGCCCCCTCTCCATCTCATTCTCCCCCCACCTATTGTCATGTCTTCTCCTTCTCCCACATTAGTGAGGCAGTTAGAGTTATGAATAGTAGTAGAACTCTAGATGAGGAAGGATTTCAAGCTGAATTCTTCAAGTTGGGTATCTCTATCCTGGGTCCTTTTCTTATAGTGCTCTTTAATCGAGTGGTTTGTGTCAACTTCCTCGATTCTCAGTCACGACATATTATCTATCCAATCCATAAATTTGGGCCAACCTCTGACCCCAGAAACTACAGGACCATCATGGTTGGGCATATTTTCACCAAACTCTATGTGATTGTGTTGAACGGTATCCTATCTAGTGAGCTCAATCAACAACATTGCCAATCTAGAGGTTAGGTTGGGTTTCATTCAGATTTTTAGACCACTAATCACATTTTGACTTTATGGGCCATCATTGAGGAGGCTCACCACCGCTCAATGAAAGTTTATTGTTTTTTTGTTGACTTTTGCAAAGCTTTCAACTTTGTTCCTCGGGTGGCTCTCTTTTAGTGTCTTAGGGACATTGGGATCTCAGAGATTCTTCTTACAACTATTATGAGGTTATACAAGCACGTTGGGCAGATTCAGGACTCCATAGGGCTTCTTTGATCCTATCCAAAGCACTATCGGGGTGAAATAGGGTAGTCCTCTCTCCCCCACTCTCTTTGGCATCTACATTGATGAGCTTGAGGCTTTTCTCCATGATTGCTTGCTCCCTAGCTATGGTTGTTATTTACATCAGGATTTGATCTTTATTCTCCTATTTTTCGATGATGTGATTCTCTTAGCATCTTCTCTCGATGGTCTTCAACAACTTCTTGATAGCTTGGCCTCTTTTTGCGACTCACATGAGCTAGTATAAATCTGGGCAAGACTCGAGTTATGGTCTTCAATTGTTTGAGGACATCCCATCTCCATTTTTATTTCCATGGTACTAAGACTGAGATTGCATCTTCGTATACTTGCTTGGGGGTTATGTTTTCTAGACCTTGATTCAGTCTAAGACCAGCTATGGAGCCCAGAGTCAACAAGGGGCTCGAATCCCTTGCTATTCTTGAGTGATAGTGCTTTCGACACCACTTCCAGGACACTTCTTGACTCCTTGGTCAAGCTGACTATCCTCTATAGCTCTACTATTTGTGGCCCCTCCCTCTTGGATTATGACTGGGCCTCTATTGAGAGAGTCCAAACTCTTTTCTTTCAATGCATTATCAGATGTCACCGGTTCCCACCACACAACATCGTTCTGGTTGAGTTAGGTGCTCACCCTTTCAAATTGGGGACCATCTTTGATTTAGTTTGCCTTATTCACTGGCTCTGAAGCTTTGCTGATTCCTTCGACATTCATCACATATATTCCTACTTGGCTTATTGTTCCTCTATGGAGGTTACAAGTTCAGACTTTGGTCATAGGTCTCATTGTTGGTACACCCAAGTCTCTACTCTCTTGGGCTCAATTGGTATTAGTTTGGATCGTCTTCCCCCATTCCAATTTTATTTGGACACTCTAGCCCATCTTCTTCCACCTCAGCGGGAGTTGAATGAGCATATTAAACTTCACATCTACAAACGGTTTGTTATCATGACCTGGAGGAATCCCCTAGGTGGGCTCTGTTTGTGCATGGGTTTCTATGTTGAGTACTTTCTTGAGATCCAGGACGAGATCATCTTACATCCCTGGTCCCTCACTCGTCGTTGGACTCACACTTTTCGTATCTCCTTGGGATCTTTTAGGGTGGGTTCTCACCGGCTATGTATTCAGACTGATCACCAGATTGGTAGGGAGGACAAAATCTGTCAGCTTGTCACCCTTGGGGAGGTCGATACTAAGTCTTGCTTTATTTTTCGTTGTCCCATTTTGTTTTTTCAAAGAGTGTCAGTCTTTTCCCTCATTCTTCACATATATTGACCATCATTGTCTTGCACTCTATCTTCATGAGACTATGCAGCTTAATGAGCACACTATACAGCTCCAACTTTGCTTGACATTGACACCTATGCAGCTCATCACCTCTTTCTTCAGTCTTATAGTTCCTGCCTAAGGATCGAGGTGGCCTCTCTACATTATCTTAGTTCACACCAGATCTATGAGACTCCGTAGAGATTACACTCAGCAATGTCCCTCTAGTAGACCTCAGAGGCGACCTTCTAGAGTATCTGATTTCCCTAATGTCCACCTATCCATTCTGGACTACTTCTCATCTGTGAGGAGTTCTTAGCTATTAATTATTCCCCTTTTCTTGGTTATTTTGTTGTTTTTCTTTAACATTATTTCTACGGACACCGTTTGGTGCTCCCTCTACTAACATTTTTTCATTGTATTGTTTCCAGTCCCTTAGACTCTTGTTGGTCTCTTGTTGGACATTAATAAATTTATCTTATCTTATCTTATCTCATCTTATCCATAGTAGTTTCTTGGAAGCTCTCTATTTATGGCTTTTTCCCTAAATTAGTTCCAACTGCAAGTAATAAAATTCAATCAACCCTTAAAAAATATCATTACAATAAAAACATTAACTTCTAATTACAAAGACTTAGTAACTACCAATCAATCGACCAATCACACCCATATTCTAAACTTTTAAAAAACTAAGATGTCAAATTAGATAATAACTTTTGTAACACTTTCCATTTTACATTGTTTATGTGCAGAGCCTTCTCTCCATGTATCTTAATTGTAATTTAATTCTAGATTTAATTTAATGGAATCTACTTGCTCTCAAACTATTCCTTCTTTAAAATGGTTTATATTTATATTTTTAATATTCAATTGTTATAACACCATTGTACTTGATCTCTATACAATGACTTCAATAAGATCCATCATTTATAGTAATGTTTAAATAGGTCAGGTAGTTTAAATAGATCATCATCGTCAACATCACTAGGATCAACTTCATCTTCTTCTTCATCAGTGTCACTAACCTTCCTCTTAGATCATGTCTAACAACAAATGACCAACCCAGTTTGTGTGGAATGCCAAAGTAAAACACTTGCTTGCATTAACTTGGAAGAACATAGGGCTCATATCCAACTAGCTCAAATGATCGTGTATTAATCATTGTAAATCTACTATCATGTTCAATAGCAGTTCTATCATGATCATTTTGATTCAGTCATAGCCTGTACCATTTGACAACAAATATAACTAATTTGAATGAAATAAAGTCGCACTCAAGTATATCATCCAAAATGTCATAGTATCAATTTTTAGATTGTTGAGGATGTATGTCAATTCTAGACAAAATATTGGTGACCTCGAAGACATCACTTATCCCAAAATCACAAGTTTTATTTCATTCGTCTGACTTTTTTATGCAAAATTTACAACCATGATAGTACATAGTTTTGTGGTGTTTGACCTGCAATTATTCAAACATGTCAAGATTATTTGCATTGATCTATGAGTTGATATTAAACTTATAAGTCATGATTAGTAATCTTTTGCGTACCTTTCTATCTCTTAAGTCATATGTTAGATCAAATACTATTGGCATAACATTGAGATCTCCATTGCGATGAGCTTTTTTAATCAATGATGCAAAACCGTCACATGTTAATGAGCAACCATTTTATTGAGACTATTGAATCAATACCGTCATCCAATCAATTTGTTTGCAATATACAAATGTAGTGCATCCCACTCATGACCAACTATAAAGAAAACAACTACACCAGTTAGAAACAACTTATATTGATGATGCATAAGAATTAATTAACTCAATAAACATCTTATAATTACCTTTCGCTCTCCTTAATCTACCTTTCTTCATCAGGAACTCCCTTTGAATTTGTTAATAGAGTTGGGATCCCAAATGCAATCTATATGAATATTTGCTACAAACTTTGGAAATATTCACTAATGTACACCATGGTCAACTATATTGTATATCCCCCTACCATAGAACCCTCAAGACATGCTCTTTGTCAAACCATGCCCTTCAAAAATTTCAAGTGCCTCTCAACAATCCACATTAACCTAGTTTGTACAAGTCCACACAATTTAATCTCCCCAACTTGATGTATGAGGTAATGTTCTTGAGCATTGAAAAAAATTGAAGGTAGACACTTTTGCATTTCACACACAAGCTATGAAATTTTTCTCTTCCAAAAAAATTTAAATAAATAAATAAATATATATATATCTATATATATATATATATATATATATATATATATATATATATATATATATATATATATATGATAACACCTAAAAGAGATTCAACACGCAAGAATATATAAAAGAGATTTCAAATAAAATTGTACAATAGATTACATAAAAAGTAAAACAAGTCATAAATTTGATATTTGTGCAACAAACCTAAGAAATAACACTTCTAACCTTATGTTATTTTCAAGACCATGTATAGCTTGTTTAATGTTATTGTCAAACTAGTATGGGAGGGATAGAGGTACGATGTAGTGCAATCATTAAAAAATTATCATTTTAATATATTATGAAATAATACAATAGGTAGTACATGAAGTTTTATAAATATATTGTAAATAAAGAACATGATTTACTTTGGCAAAGGTATGTCAATTGTTTGTTTTCAACCCTGATCCAAAATCATCTGATACAAGAGTGCTTATATTTGTAGCAAATCCTATGAGATTTTTAATTTTTAATTTTTTTTTTTATGACTTCTTTTAATGCATCATTTTGTTACTCTGTTAATAACTAAGAATAGACACTCATATTTATGCGGTCTCCATTGCTATTTGATTCAATGAAATCTTTTAGTGCAAGATTGGATTTATGAATGTGAGTACAAATTTTGACAATTTCTTCTTTGTCATGCTTTCCATCCAATATTTTCCATAGTGTCTTTGTTACATTATTTCCAATATGTATAGCATCAAACAAATGCACAATTGAAAATTCTTGTAATACGGTAGCCTACTAAATTAAGTAGGATAAATTTTTATTCCTCTAGGAAGTTGGTCATTGATGCCTTGATGAATTTCACGAGCATCAATTGCATTATTACTAAATAAAACACAATATTAAAATATAAATTTCAAACTTTGGACCACAAACTAAACATTACCTTTGTGATTTAGTCAATCGTATTCCAACTTCCATAGATGAGGTGTCATTCTTTGTGGCCTTGATGTCTCTTCTTTCCCATTAAAAAAATATTTTTCAATGATTCAATACTTATGATTAATGTAGAGAAAGTTCCTAAACTCATCAAACACCTTTCCTAATCTTCTTGAATGATGAGATTTCATCTTTGGACCACAAACTGGACATGCAAATTTTTCCTTTGTCTAAAGAACTAAAAGATCATGTACAATTGGATCATGTGCAATTATCATGCACAACTTAAGCATACAAAAATAATATGTAAGTACTATAATAGACCAAAAATATGCGACCGTAACAATATAACATACCACAAAAATGAGTTAGCCCAAGGGCATCATGTATTGTCCATACAAACATTGCATGAAATTGAAATTGTCTTTGTCATATTGATCTAGAGATGTCATACATGATGGCCCCATTCCATAACTTCAACAACTCGTCAATAAGGGACTCAATATATATGTTCATATCTTTAACTTGGTACTTACCTAGTAATTGAATGAACATAAATATTATGACCATTTTCATGCACTGTTTATAAATTAATTTAGATAACTATTAAATGAAAAATAGCTGGTACAATTATTGACAACATTATTTGCTCTCTCTTTATGGACATCCAAAGAGAAATGTTATTGTTAATAATAAAAACATGTCATATTGAGTAAACAGATCTCATATTTCCAAACGGATTGACATAGTCCACTGCTAATGAAAGCTTGAGATTAGAATGTTCTCTTTTAAAGTGTGGTCATGTCTCTTCTATCTCTTTAAATGCAAAACCATCCGCATACATTTGCATAATGTCATCTTGACTTCTATGGTGTGCATGGTAATCCATAAATTGTGCCAAGCTAGTGCACCTAAATAATCGTTAAAAATGTTGAATAATGAGAATGTATCGAAGAACCTTATGAGAAACATTTTTTGTTATTTGATTTGATCGATATCTACTAATATGACAATCAGGGAATTATGTTGCAAATTCATGTTGTTTATGATATAGAATGTGATCATTGAGACATGCATGTATTGTCTGATACTTCATTCCAATTTGATTCATAATGATAAATAATTCTCAGTACGAACGAGGCAGAATTTTTGATGGTGCTAACAAAAACTCACCTATCAACTTACAATAATAAATATGAATTGTTAATATAATGAATAGTAATGGTATGCTAACATTGAAGATGACAAAAATGACATACCTTGGCATGCGTGACATTGCTACATTGGATAAACTAGTCATAGCCTTCAAATTCACCAACAACACTATAGCAAAGAGAAGAGTTGTTTGGGAGCCTTTGTATAGGGGTTCATGTGCCGTCTCAAGTATAGGTATACCAAGGCCATCTTCATTATTATTATCAGATTCGCTAGTACCATCATTGTGAGCATCTTCATCAATTGTGTCAATACTATCTTCTTCAATCATGTCCTCTAGCATATTATCATCTTCTTCCATGGGAGTGTTATCCTCATCTTGGATATTCATGCCTTCATTTTCCTCTAGTATGAAATCCACATTAAACAATCAACGAAAATTGTAACTCCCTTCAACGTGATCATGTTGCCTATAATGACTCTAAATTGTTCTGATTAGAATTATTTGATTCTTTAAGCCCTTACACTTTTTGCAAAGACAATTACATTTATCAACTTTTCTTTAGAACTCAAACCACAATTTAACAATTCTCTTGTTATTTCGTTCTAGGTTCATATTATCAAGCGTAGTCTTTCTTCATAGGAAAATATATCTGCAAAATTATTAGAAATGTTGTACTTAATGTTTATATTTACACATGGTTTTGAAAGAATTTTTGGTGTAATTAATGTGTATATCTACAAAAATATTGGACATGTTTTACTTAATGTTTATATTTGCACATATGGTTTTGAAAGAAACAGTTGGTCTAATTAATGTGTATATCTACAAAAATATTGGATATGTTGTACTTAATGTTTATATCTACACATATGGTTTTGAAAGAAAAATTTGGTCACCTTGCTCAAATTCACCAATATTATAATATCAACAACTTTCATTGACATAAATTCAACAACTTTTGTTGAGCCTTTCCACTACTCCTTGTTTGTTATGAGTTGGGGTCATTTAATAGGGCAACTTTGTAGTTAGTGTAGAGTATGCACATATAAGAGTTGTGATTGTTTATTTCAATAGTTTGGTATGATTCATTCTAGCAGTGGTGGTATGACATATTACTATTCTATTGATCAAATGTGGTGGTATCAATTTTTACATAAAATATGGACAAATTAGGTGTTTTCCCTCATGTTTCAGATAGTGTCTATCATGAAATGCATAAATGTTATGGTCGTAATCTTGGGACAATATACAACTCCACCTTGTTAAAACTAGAGCCCAAAGAACAAAGATAAATAGCAATAAGAAAATAGCTAAAATTGAAACAATAGAACACCAAAAATACCCTATGAAACCCCTTCCAGAATGGAGGGGAAAACCTAACCACACAACAAAAGATCATTTTATTGATAATAAAAGTTCAAGTGTATAGTATCCTTTGCTTGATGCAAATATATAACAATAGGAGAGACTCTTCACATTATAATCGAAAAGTCTTTTGATATTCCCATAACTCCTATAATTAATTATAACTCTTTGAATATTCATGAGCAATGCATGTCATAGGATTGTGCCCTCTAGAGGATTAATGATAAGAGATATTGACATCAAATTAGTCATGACTTCCCACACAAAGTCAAAATGCATTAATCCTTTTTACATGGCTTCCTTAGATGTCTATCATATTTTAGAAATTGGATTTGGGAGCTCAAACTACTTATCGTACAACAGATGTATATTTTACCCAAGGGATTGTTCCTAGCTATACTAGGCATAACTATGAAGATTTTTGAAATCTTCAAGACAAATTTCTCACAAAATCAGCATTAAATGTATGTCTAATCATTGTATAGAGCACTTTTTGATAGATATATTCTCCAAAGGCTCAAGTATTCCTTTCTATTTTTTAAGTTGGGTGCATAGACCAATGTCTTTGTGGCAATTCTAGCCATTATTGTATGACCAAGGAAAATTACATTTTCTAACTAGGTAATAGTTGATAATGATTGTGAGTCTTATTTTCAACATCTCTTGAAACATTAAATAGTTACACATAATAGTTCTCATTAGTTTAGCAAGATGGTTGACACCTATTGTTTGGTAGATATCTCTCCTTTTGTTTAAATCTTATCATGGAAAGATTCTTTTACCATTTTAGCACAATGTCATAGACCACATTTTGTAATCAATTTTTTTTCAAACTTCTATGATTTCTTCATTTTCTAAATTTTCCTTATCAAAATTGATACCAAAAGACACCTTAATTTTTATCGATCTAATGGTGTTTCTCACTTCAAGGAGAAAATAGAGATTGAGTTTTAGTTGTTTCATAGAATAGCTATTCTAATTTCAGATGTTTGAACTTGAAGATACTCAAACAATAGTAGTTTGCGGGTTCATGGATTTAGAGACCTAAACCAAACTCACAAGTCCTCCTATGGCTATAACTTCCATATCCAATTCATAATCCATCATAAAGCACCTTTTCTCTAATCTAGTTGTGTCATCCCCTATTTGGTTTGTTGACACAAAGACATAAATTGTACAAAAAAATAACTTATTTACTATTATTTTACTCTTGTTCATATACATGTCAAATATCTACTCACTACTACATACTACCCAACCAAAAATGATACAGGGACTTGAATACTAGTTTTCAAAGGCAAGTGAAATAGGGAGAAGTTGACTTCTAGAATGTTGCTCTATCTTAAACTTATAAGGAATCTTAAATAAGATATTTCATTTTTTAGAACAAGGAAAATAATTGAGAACTTGGAATACAATGA
The DNA here is from genome assembly GCA_028749045.1 of Cupressus sempervirens. Taxonomy (NCBI): domain Eukaryota; kingdom Viridiplantae; phylum Streptophyta; class Pinopsida; order Cupressales; family Cupressaceae; genus Cupressus; species Cupressus sempervirens. The sequence continues at coordinate 73,242,725 of CM053788.1, forward strand.
CTACAGGCTGATGAAGAAGTGATCAACAAATAAGTCTAGAGCTAGTACACCCACACCTTGTCCAACTTCCTACAAACATAAGGTTACATATATTAGTCATTGTTCATATAAGATGTGTCATCAAACAAATAAAACTAGTTTGAAAAGATTGTAAGCGCAATTTTCATAGAACAAATTGACAAAATAACAAAATATGATTTTCAAATATGATTTTCAAGTAACTCAATCTTCAACTAAGATGTTGTGGGTGCATATCTATCAACTACATTTCCATCATTGTCAACCACAAACTTAGTGAAATTTCATTTTATGCTATCACCAAAAAATCCATCTTGGATTGATTTCAAGAGCTTGTAAATAAGGGTTTCATTACTACCATTAACGTCAACCTACATCATCAAAGTGCAGTACAAACACAAAAGATAAAATTTAATAACTTTGTTTACTAGTTAAATGAAACTTGAAATAAAATTAATTATTTTACAATAACATTGTCCCTAACATATATAATAAAGATATCTATTAAGCAATCAAAATATAGAAAATATGCTAACCTTTCCAAAAATGGGAAACTCTTGTATAAAGCGAGCACATGCCACCTCTACAATCTCCACATTATTGCCTAGTTCCTATACATGATTTTGTTCTTGTACTACATTTATTTATTTTATTCATTTTAAGGATGCATAAGTTTAGTTCTATCTTCCATTATGCTATAGTAGTATATAGATCAATGTAGTTTCAGAGCAGTATATGGATCAATATCCAGAGTAGGTTCCAGCTTCCATTATTTTATAGTCATCTAGATTTACTTAATATTTTGTTATTTCTACTTTAATTTGATGTCTAGAAATATCTGATTATGTTCCTTTCCTATTCTTGTTCCAAATTGCACAATTATTATTAAGTCTATTTAGAATTTCAAAATATCTTTAAGAAATGACAACAGATCGAATAACATTTTGAACATTTATGTTGATCAATGGGATCTAGCTACTAGATGACTTATAGTGATTCATTATCTAGGTCTCATTGTTAACAATATATCATTACTCATTATTGTGATAGTAAATATTGTAGAGTTTTAGAGGGCAGTGTCATTTTGTTTGCATGTTTTTATTGTGTGAAATCAGAGAAGATATAAGGTTTCCTTTTGTTGGAAATATAGATGGAGTAATTGAGAGAGGGGGTTGGGGGGCTGGGGGGGGCAGTTAATCAGTTACCACAAAAAAAACCCATAGATCCCAGAAAAGTGTTAATAGATGTCTTAAAACTTAATTATTGTTGTCACTCGGTAGCCACACAGAAAAGTGTTCTAACTCGGTAGATGAACTGTATATTAACTCATTACTGATCTTTAAGCATTCAAAATTATAAACATGTATGCAAAAGAAAATAACATGAACACAAGAGACACCATATTTAACTTGGAAACCCAATATGAGAAAAATCACCAAGTAACTAGCTACCAATTTTCATTCTTTTGAAGTGAGCCCTATTAGGAGCCAACCTTGTTAAAGGTTACAAAACACACTATTAGGTGTGACCTTGTTAGAGGATTTAATCACCCTATTAGGAATGGCCTTGCTAGAGGACTTTAGAACAATTCAGTAGAATTGTCCACCTTGTTAAAGGATTTACAAAATGGCTGTTAGACCAACTCTATTAAGAGATTTAGGAATTACTGCTACAATGGTGAGAAAGTAACAATAAGTGACCTGAATGAGATGCAACTGAAATTTGCTGATACAGATCTCTATTCTGCTTCAATTGAGCCTCTCTGATCGAATACAACTTTGCTACTTCTCAAGGATATCTGATCCTTCTTTAAAATTCACTCACACTTCCTCTTCACACAATCAATTCACTTGCATGCTCGCTCATTCATACATCCATCCATACATACTTTAGAATTCACAACTTGACCTTTTATTTATACATTACAGATTTTCAAGTCAACTCATTTACAAGTTACATTTACCAATAAACAATACATCAGTTAGCTACAAACATTACATGAAACAAATAAACTTTATTTCTCAAAACAATAAAATCCTTTATTGGCTGACCCAACTCGATAAATACTACTCCAAAAATGATTTCCAGTGTTAACCAAGTGAAGCTTGGTAAACACTGCAAAATCTACAAAATCCTTTGGAGACTGAGTGAACTCGGTAAGAACTAACTTTCCTTCGCTGACCTTGTGAGCTCAGTAGAAACTGTCTTCTACCATAAAATCCTTCAGTGCCTAAGTGAGCTCCGTAGAAATTGACTTCACATTGTAACCTTCATAAATGCTCGGTAGACTCTGTAATTCACTTTTCTGACCATTTGAGCTTGGTAGACTTTGTTTGATAACTAATATGACATTTGTGTAACATCAAAGAAAACACACAACTAAACAATTGTATCCAACAATCTCTCTCTTTGGCATTGATGGCAACACATGTCATAGCAGAATGAAATTTGAAAAAAAAGTCTTTTTCTGACAGAATGTTTCTCCCTCTTACATTTCATTCCTCAAACTCCTCAAATATAGTAATCTCCCTCTCTGAAGGAATTACATAGCTTTTTTACAAACATCAAAATTCAAATTTCAGAAAGATATGACAGTATACTCTCCCTCTTTGACAACACATGCCAAAGGCAACACAAGTCAAATGAGTAGCAATGTACCTTAAGTACTGATTCATATGTAATTTTCTCATGATTATGCTGCATCAACTGATAGATATTCAATTTGTTACCTATTGATGCATCGCTAAAACTTCATTTTAGTGAGCTTCAGATAGGGGAATGTCCCCTAAATTACCTCTTAGATTAGAAAAATGTATCCTTAGGTAAAGGCTTGGTGAATATGTCAACAATTTGTTCTCTTGTATGAAAATATTCCAATCTGATCTCCTTGTCCTGCACTAATTCTCTGACAAAGTGATACTTTATTGCAATGTGCTTGGTTTTTGAATGCATCACTAGATTTTTAGATATGTTAATTGCACTTGTATTGTCACAAAACATAACAACGGGTTCTTTGATTTCCTCCTTCATGCCTTTCAATAATTGTTTGAACAAACAATATTAGAATAGTTTACGACTACTACAACATACTCTGCTTCAGCTATGGATTGGGATGTACCATTTTTCTTTTTACTTGTCCAAGAAATCAACCTTTTTCCAAAAAAGAAATCTCCTCCACTTGTACTTTTTCTGTCATCAATGTTTCCTGCCCAATCTGCATCTGTAAAATTTTTTTAACCCAAATTACCTCCAAATTTGTACCATAATCCATAATCTTCAGTGCCTTTCAAGTATCTCATGATCCTTTTGATTGCCATCATGTGATTTTCTCTTGAATTTGCTAAAAATCTTGCTATAATACCAACTACAAGGGCAATATCTGGCCTTGTATGCACTACATACTGCAACTTTCCAATCATAGATCTATACAATGTCTGATCTACCTCCTTTGATTCATCATCCTTGGTAAGTTTCAATCCTGTACACATAGGAGTTCCAACTACTTTGCAGTCTTCCATACCAAATTTTTTTAGTATCTCCTTGATATATTTAGATTGAGTGATATAGATGTCATTCTTACTCTGTTGAATTTGAAGACCAACAAAGAATTTGAACTCACCAAACATTGACATCTCAAATTCTTTGTTCATTTGCTCTAAAAATTCTTTGCAAAGATCATCATTCCCTATGAACAAAGTATCATCCACAAATATTTATACCAAAACAATCTTATTATCTAGTCCTTCCTTGATATACAAGCTACTATTATTATTAGTTTTTTGAAAACCAATCTGAATAAGATAGTTATGCAATCTTTCATACAATGCTCTAGGGGCTAGTTTTAGACCATAGAATGTTTTGTATAATTTGCAGACCATGTCTTTCTTGCCTAGATCAATGAAACCTTTAGGCTACTCAATGTAAACCTCTTCATCTAGTATACCATTAAGAAATGCTGACTTAACATCCATCTAATAAACTTTAAATCCTTTGTATGCAACATATGCAAGTAAGGTCCTGACACCTTCCAATCTTGCAATAGAAGCAAATGTTTCTCCATAGTCTATTCCTTCTTCTTGAGAGTATCCTTTGCATACCAGTCTAGCTTTGTTCCTTGACACCTTACCATATTCATTCAACTTATTTCTAAATACCCAATACAAGAGTCCATGTTTTTTTTTTCTCTAACTGCTCCATCTCTTCATTCATAGCCTCAATCCAACTTTCATTTTCTTATGCATCTTTGACACTTCTAGGTTCAAAATCAACAAGTAAACAAATACCTTTCAATTTACTTCTTGTCATAGTACCTTCAGATTTGTCTTCAATGATCTGATCTGGTGCATGATGTCTCCTAACATACTTGGCTAATATAGATTCCTTTCCTTTTGAATGCTTTGCATTCTCATCCTTTTGCATTTCAACTTAAGGTTTTGGCTATTCTGTCTATTTCTTGGATCTTTCAAACTCGGTAGGCATTGGCTCGGTAGCATCAGAATGTGACTTGGGTTCCTTAGCTCGGTTTGAACTTCCTACAACTAAGTTACTAAAGACTTGGGAGTAGAAGATTCCTGATTGATAGGTGTATCTAGCACTGTATCAGGTTCAATGAAAACAAATCTCTTGTAGTCTTCTAGTTCCCTTTTGCTTTAATCTTTAGCTTTTTTTGCAAACTCATCAACTTTCACATGTGCACTTTCTATGACTTTGTGAGTAGACAAATTCAAACATCTATATGCTTTACTCTCACAAGAATATCCCAAAAATATTCCTTCATCACCCTTCAAATCAAAATTTCCTTTTCTAGATTCTTTGAAAATGTAACATTTGCTTCCAAATACTTTTAGGTAACTTACATTGGGTTTATAGCCATACCCTAACTCATAGGGGGTTTTAAATGAATCCTTCTTCAACTATACTCAGTTCAAGGTATGAACTACAATGCTAATAGCTTCCTTCCAGTATTTAATAGAAATGCTCTTTTCAATCACTAAGGTTCTTGCACAGTCCATGATAGATCTATTCCTCCTTTTAGCTATTCCATTTTGCTCGGGAGTTCCAGGGGCTGATACCTATCTTTTGATTCCCCTTTCAATGCAAAAGTTATTGAACTCATGGGAGATGAATTCACCACCTCTGTCTAACCTCAAACATTTTAGTCTTTTGCCTGTTTCTTTTTCTACTTTGGCCAAATACCATTTGAATTTCTCAAATGCTTCTGATTTCTCTCTCAGGTACATGACAATCATCATTCTTGAGTAATTATCAACAAAAAGAATTAATAACTTTTCACCAATATAGCTTTTAATTCTAATAGGTTCACACAAATCAATATGCACAATTTTTAAAACTTCTTTAGATTGATATTTCTTACTTTTAAAGCTAGTCTTTTCCATCTTGCCAATCTGACAATTCTTGCATAGACCAACCTCAAGTTTCTTTATATTAGGAATGCCTCTTACTTTCCTAAATTTGCTTATTTTCACCAAGTTATCAAAGTTCACATGACACAACCTCCTATGCCATAACCAACTTTCTTCAACTTGAGCAATAAAACATGAACATTCACAAAGTTTAAGATAGAACAAGTTACCTTTTGTCTGTGTGCCTGATCCAATCAGCTTTCCCTTGTCATCCAGAAGTCTTGCTTTTCCATGCGTGAATTCCACTTCGAATCCATTATTGAGTAGCTATGCCAAACTCAAAAAATTGTGTTTTAGTCCTTCTACCCAATATACATTATCACATACAAGCTCTTTGGTTAGTGAGATTCTTCCTCTTCCTTTTATGCTACAAGGTTCATTATTACCAAATCTCACACTACCACCAACATAGTCTTCAAAATGTTCAATTTTTTTTTTATCACTAGTCATATGATGAGAGCAACCATTATCTATGATCCATGTATCATTTTTTCTCAAATGAGAGATAAGTGTCATTTCTTCATCATTGCTAGACTCATCTTTCACAACAATGTACACAATTTCATCTTCTTCTTCATCATCAAAATCATTAGAATCCTTAGCCATGAAACACATTTTCTTACCTTTGTCCTTGAATGATTTGAAGTCTTTCTTGCCACTGCACTTGTGACCTTTCTTCTCATCCTTGTTCTGCTTATTTGGGCACCTAGCAGCAATATGTCCAATTTTCTCACATGAAAAATAGATTAGAGGAACCTTACCTTTGTATTTTTCCTCTACCTCTAGAATATTTCCTGGCTAGTAGAGCTTCAACCACCTCAAGATCATTGTCGAAACTCTATTCTAATTCTTCTTCACTTTCTGATTGAGAATCCTTTATCTTCTTGCCTTTCTCCTTGAGTAAAAGCTTGGCTTCAAAAGCTAATTCAATATTTTTGGTAGCTAGAATGTAATTATCATAGTTATCTAGCTCAAATGCAGTCAATCTTCCAACTATGACCTCTAAATTTATCTTATGATTTGCTTCACATCTTCTTTCTTGAATTGCAAAAACTCTAATTGCATAAATAAGGAGTAATGTTCTAAGAACTTTACTTATAATTCTTTCCTCCTTGATATCTCCTCCAGAAGCTTTGATTGCACTAACACTTGCTTTGACTCTTTCAACATATTTTGCAATGTTTTCATCATCTCTCATCGTCATCTGATCAAATTGTCCTCTTAGACTTTTTTCTTTGGCTCTTCTCACATTATCATCACCTCCATAGACATCTTTCAGCTTGTTCCACATTTCAAAGGTAGTTTTGGAGTCCTTGACATCATCAAATTCTTCATAGCTTAGGGCAGATGCAATGTCTATCATCATGGTGTTGTGAGTCTTCTTCTCAGCAATGTCATTAGCAGATAATGTACCAGAAGGAGTTACATATGCTTCATCTAGATATTTCAATCCTGTATCTCCAATGAAGCCAGATGGAGTCTCATGAGACCTTGCCATGCTGAAAAGTTATCCCTGTTAAGCTTTGGAATTTCCCTCTTGTAAGACATCCTGATCTTTAGCTTAGATCCTTGAAATCTTTCCTGCAAGCACCAAAAGCTCTGATACCAATTGTGGAAATATAGATGGAGTAACTGAGAGAGGGGGGGGGGGGGGGGGGGGGGGGGGTGAATCAATTACCATAAAAACAAATCCATAGACCCCTTAGATATCTTAAAACTTAATTATTGCTTTCACTCAGTAGCCACACAAAAAAGTGTTGTAACTCTGTAGATGAATTGTATATTAACTAATTACTGATCTTTAAGCATTCACAATTATAAACATGCATGCAAAAGAAAATAACATGAACACAAGAGACACCAAATTTAACGTGGAAACCCAATATGAGAAAAACCACCAAGTAACTAGCTACTAATTTTCACTCTTATGAAGTGAGCCCTATTAGGAGCCAACCCTATTAAAGATTACAAAACACATTGTTAGGTGTGACCTTGTTAGAGGATTTAATCACCCTATTAGGAGTGACCTTGCTAGATGACTTTAGAAAAATTTAGTAGAACTTTCCACCTTGTTAGAGGATTTACAAAATGGTTGTTAGACTAACTCTGTTAAGAGATTTAGGAATTATAACTACAATGGTGAGAAAGTAACAATAAATGACCTAAATGAGATGCAACTGAACTTTGTTGGTATAGATCTTTGTTCTGCTTCAATAGATCCTCTCTGATCGAATACAACTCTGCTGCTTCTCAAGGATATCTGATCCTTCTTCAAAATTTTCTCACACTTGTTCTTCACACAATCAATTCACTTGCATGCTCGCTCATTCATACATCCATCATACATACTTTAGAATTCACAACTTGACCTTTTATTTATACATTACAGATTTTCAAGTCAGCTCATTTACAAGCTACATTTACCAATAAACAATACATCAGTCGGCTACAAACATTACATGAAATAAATAAACTTTATTTCCCAAAACAATGAAATCCTTTATTGGTCGACCCAACTCGGTAAACATTGCTCCAAAAATGATTTTCAGTGTTAACCAAGTGAAGCTTGGTAAACACTGCAAACTCTACAAAATCCTTTGGAGACCAAGTGAACTCAGTAAGAACTAACTTTCCTTTGCTAATCTTTTGAGCTCGATAGAAACTTTCTTCTGCCATAAAATCTTTCAGTGCTCGAGTGAACTCAATAGAAATTGACTTCACAATGTAACCTCCAAAAATGCTTGGTAGACTCTGTAATTCACTTTGCTAACCATTTGAGCTTGATAGACTCTGTCTAATAATTGATATGATCACATGGAAATGTGATTAGAACATTCTAAAAAGCCTCTATCACACTAAAAATTCCCATGCTAAAAAATATTATTCTCTAGTAGATTCTAGCTATGGAGAATGCAAATTCTTGTGTGTTGTCGAAGTTAATAGAATTATGTAATAATTTTTGTGTTTTTATAAATATAGATATTTTATATTACTTTATGTAAAAAAATTAAGGTACGTTACTCAGTTTCAGGAAGTTAAGAACTTGAGGAAGAATAATTTGTAGTGGAGGAACAACCAAAACATCAATGTGGACACACTCTTTGCTATGAACCAAAATGACATGTATTGCCACGAAGTGGTCAAGTGCACTAGAAACCAAGCTAGGATAAAATATAGGTTAATACATGACTCTGTGATTCTCATTGTTCAACATGAATTTAGAAAAGTTTACGAAATTGCCAATAGAAATGAAACCATCTTCAAGTCTATGTCAATTAATCAAATGATGATGATCCCACATTTTAACTAATGATTGTTTTATTTTTCTCTGCAATATAATATTCATAAGCATGACTAGTATATTTTCCTCTACAATATATAATAAAAAGAGTTTCCTTATTAAGTGTCAATTTGTTTTTGCTAATATAATGAGATATCATTACTACTATTGAAATGGATGGTTCTTTTTGATTAGTACTAGGAATTGGAGATAAAAAAAATAGCACACCCATTAAAATCACCAAGTTGTGATCTCCAAGGAATTTTCTTCAGATTGAAACCTGTGGAGCTTTTGCACTAGATGCAAATACACATCATAATTCCTGTTCATAATTTACTTATTCTACCATTTCAAATTCAGAAGGAAAGTTGATTAGCCATGTATAGAAACAACACTTCCATGCTCATACATTAGGATTCAAAGTAGGAAGTAACAAAGTCAGTTGTTTATTATCAACTAAAAGCAACAACTTAGTGTAGAAATGTAATTGCAATTTATGACAGGAAATAGAAGTTTGTAACTGTAGATTACCAACAATAGATTACTCTCAATGACTACTTTGAAGGCCACATAGTGTCTATGTGAAGACTTGTTATATATACTTGTAAATACTATATATCTCTTGTGTGAGTGTACATTTAGAAAAAATATGGATCACGTGAAAATATGAATATGAGTGTTGTAGGCTACATACAATAGCCAATAGTGGAAGAGAACATTCCTTGTCACTTTCCCACCACTACCACTGGGATAAATGTTTCTAGTGGGGAAATCCAAGACAAAATAAAGAACTTGGGGGTTTCTTCAATTGGTAACATAGACTTGATATCTCATGTTGTTCAAGACAAAAATGGCAAGTATGAATACCTTACTAGAAACTCTAATCCACATAAAATATCAATTGGTGTTTGATCTAGTGAATATTTTCTTTTGAAGAAGTTGGTAGCTGACGATGAGAATGATCCTCTTGAACTCATTTTTTATTCTATAAAAAGTATACAACCATTATCAATAAAACTTTCACTATGTACAAAGCATCAATTAACCTATCTTGGGGTGCCACTAGAGAAAGAAAAAAGTAGCTCTAGAAGGTTAGATACTACAGTGAAAAAGTATATACCTCCCAAACTTGATGAATGGTAGAAACCAGTCCTACAATTAGACTACTTTATTGTAGTTGGAGTTAGCCTTTCTGATAGTTAACATGGGAATTTACCTATAGAAAAATTGACAAAAGTGCCTACTTTCCTCTTAGCTGATCATTATATAATTGTGGAAGAGTTTAAAGAATTTACTTATAACACAGTTGACAAAATCCTCCTAAGAATATTTAGTATCATTCCTAGGCATGTTTTTTCCAATCATAAATAGTTTGCCATCAATACATGAAATGGAAATCAACCAACCTTGGTTCTATCAGCCATACCATATAAATTCAAATCATGTGTCATATTAAAATAAAAGACCCCATGATATAAGCATGTGATAAATGAGAAAAATGGCTTTGGAAACACGAGCGATGTGGGGTGATTTTGCATCAATGTTTCAAACAAGACTATAAAATCCTTTACTTTCATGAAAAAATTTATTGATCATTCCAAAATCTTAAATAGTATCTTCGGACTAGCAAAAGTCCACAACAATGACTAAAAACTAAAATTTTGCATCTTAGTGATAAGAGTACGAGTACTCAGAATCACTGATGTAAAATCTTATATTGTTACAAAACCTTTTTGATGATGTATCCACAAGAACACATTTTACACACTTCCACATGCATTTTCCTAGGTTCAAAAGTTTCTATAGTTAAGAGTATTATGAATTACTCGCATACAACCAACTAGAGATCACTACCCCTAGACATCTTTCATTTATAAAATTGTAACGCCTTGATCGAGAACCCAAAAGAAATAAACCTAATATATTACAAATTTTACTGAATGATTTTTTTTAAACAACATTGAAGTAACAATAATGCGAAAGCAATATATACATACACATCAAGAACTTGTAATCAATTACAAATATAGTTTCAACTCCTCAAGGGTTCCTTCACATTGAGTCACATTTAAGAAAGTTTTATTGATAAGTTTAAGTCTCAATTACAGTGCCCATAATCATAAAATGAATAAACACATATATAATCATATAAAAAAATGCATAAGTACAACCAACAATATGAAAGCACATCTAATGAATAACATCTACTGCACATGTCATAGGGTATGTGAAAATAGATACAAGTACATCAATATACAATACAATATCTCATAGGATCCCAAAATACATGATACATAGATATATCAAATGAATAGAAGTCTTCAAGATAAGAGGAAGAATGATAATGGTACCATTGTATCAAGGAGCATCCAACATCTATCAATATAAGGGGAGCCCAAATAGTAAGAACACACTACCTCCTAACCACATGGTCAAATAATCAGGCTCCCACTCCCACCATATAGGAGAGATAGTGTATGATCCACACACAGATAATCAAATCATAAAATAATCCTAGGCAAGGAATCCTGATAGCCTAAACTACCTCAAGGGTAAAACAAACTATTCAAAAAGAAGAGATAACGAAAATTCAAAGAACACTCATCCAATACCAACACCACATACCAAGTCAACATATAAATACTAAGACCAAAAATATATAACCACCTCAAAATCAATGTCAAGTATCACAAGCACAATGACCAATAGATAACAACTGTCATCCATAAAAGTAAACTACCAATCACTAACTCCAACAATAAAAACACCACCAATGAATAACTAATCATTCATTAACAAAAGTCAATTGTCAACAATAAATAACATCCAATCAATGAGTAACAACTCACAATAAAACACCATCAAAAGTAATATCCAACAAGTACACCACTAGAGGCAAATAAAAAAAACCATAAAGGAGACTCAAACTACATACTATGGAGTGCCATCACATGAGCCAACTCTAAGGTTACCCTGGTAGTCTCTTAGGACCCCGACCCCCTAGTGACTCTATGCGAAACTAGAATACCCTCTCATAATGATGAAGGAACTAATCATACCTCTCAAGGTATCATCTTCATCTCATCCTTAGTCTATACAAGCACTCAAGGCATGGACGAGGACAAATATTTAACTTATCTTTTTGATGTATCTCAAGGAAAGGGCTAGGCAAGATATTTTTATTACTATGTTATCAATTGTTACACAACTTACAATGAGTTACCCTAGCAGCCACTTTGGGCCCTGACCCCCATTGCAAGCCACTCTCATAGACATGCACCTAGACTACCTTCCCAAAAAATCACAAACCACAATAGTGTACCATACCACAAGAGTAATATTAATTAAATTTGATTCCTTAACAGACAACCCAAAAAATAATATTGGTTCTCGAAACCCAAGTTTTCATAAATGCTCAATAGTATAAAGCTCATAAAATGTAAATCTCAATTCAAATCATAAAGTTCATCATGACATCCAATCAAATAATCATAAAAGAAATCTCAAAAATGTCTTTGGTTCACATCCTAACTTGGCCAACTAAACAACTCACAAAGAAAAAACATCAAGAAAATAAACATCACAAGACCATAAATAGAATATTAGAAAACACATAGTTTTTAGCCACATGATTTAATTCCACCAATTTCTCTTGTTTAATTTGGATCATAAGGATGTGTTTAGAAATAAAGTAAGAATATACATGTTAATATAAATTGTTATGCTAATATACTTATTTAAAATAATAAGTATTTAAATATCCAATCTTTTTGTGCATATAAAATATTATGCAATATTATCATATTATTAATTTAAATAATCTTAAATCATAAATGATTTAATTAATAACATAAATGTATATTATTAGATTACATACTAATACCAATTTCATTTCTTGAATATTAACTTGACTTCTATTTAAGTCCAATATTAATATTTACTTTTACTTTAATTCATAATGCAACTAAAGATCAAATTGTGAATTTAATTTAATTATTTGTAATTTCTCTCATAAAGTCAAATATTTATTAACTAAATGATTACAAAGTGAACTCTAACACAACTTCTCTTAAAATATAATAAAATTTTAAATATTTATTTATTAATTTCCCTCTTGCATTAATAATTATAAAATCATTTATATGCAACTAAGAGTTTAATTAAACTTGAATAATCACTAATACTAACATTCACTCTATAACTAAATAGATTATATTGGACATTCAAAAATTAATAAATTATTATTATTATTTTTTTAAAATAAATAAATCTGAAAATTAAATTATATTTTTATAAAATAAAAATAAACATGCAATTAATATTTTCACATGTCTTTGATCTCTCAAATCATGCAAGCATACTATACTTAGTTTTCTATTTTTAGTATATTTATTTTTGCATGCATGTAACCTTACTATACTTAGCTTTCTATTTTTAGCATATTTATTTTCACATGCATGTAACCATACTATATGTAGTTTCTATTTTTAGCATATTTGTTTTCACATGCATGTATATGTTTAGTTTTAATTAAGTAAAGACAGGTTTTAAAGGACTTGAAACCTTTTATATAAAACCAGAAGACTAGAGATAAACGAGAAAGTAAACAACATAGAAAAGCAACATAAGACAACATGAGACATACCTCCAAAAAGAACAACCATGAGGTCACCCAAGACAAAGCTGGAAAAGATAGCACAAGAACAACAAAAAACAACAAATGACCAGCTAAGAAGTCTTTATCAGGTCAACAGCCCGATCCACCAAAATATGCATGTTTTTAGCAACAACCTTCACCTTGTCCATTTTACTCACTTCCTCATTCTTCTTAGATTGAGCTCAGGTGCATTTACTAGGGCCCTAATTCTCTACCACCAGAGGGGAGTCCTACCCCTTGTCATGCTCAAGCCACTTCAAGAGGTTACCCACATTATCAACCATCTATTTGAACAACTTTTCCAAATTACCCAGCTTAGCTTCCATTTTAGACACCTTCCCCTGAATACCACTAATCGCTTTATCCAACACCCTATGCTTGGCCTCGAGCTATGGTATCTTATGCATAAGGTTTTTAACTTCTTTTGCATTCCCAATAACCTTTGAAAGCCTGTCTATGTTTTGGCCAAGTGTATGCTCACCTCTGGTAGTTTTACTGACTTGCTCCACTTCCTTGCCAAGCATCTGCATTTGTTGCTTCAGGAAGCCAATCTCCTTCATGATTGTACTAGGGTTACCAAAAAGACCTTTGGATGACTCGAGCCCACCATCAGTATTATCATCTAAATCTGGAAGATGCCCCTATTCCCATCATCCTAATTTTTTGAATCCCCAGTCTTCATAGTCTGTAACCTCTCCTCCTACCACCTCTAAGATTTTCTTTTCCTTTCCAACTGATGAGCTAGAGGCTCATCGTCAAAAGGGGGAGAGGCCCAATCATCTTGAAAACCCTTAATACCCTTTCCTCTACCTCTACTCCTCTTTTTATAGTGATCTCTCATTAATTCCTCCATGAAATCACTTTCCCGGTTAGAATCACAATCAACAACCATCTTTTATTTCTTTCTAGAACTACAGCCAAAGCTCTTTTTCAAACTCCCCATACCCGCTGTGCTTCATCTTGGGTATCCGAATCATAATCCTTTTTCTGGAGACTCCCTTCTGTATCATAGTCTGCCCCTTTCAAACTATCCTGGGGTTTCACAATCTTCTTTGATTTTAACACATTCATTATAAGGACCATAAGACCCTCGTGGAAAACATGCTCACCATTCGGGTCTTTCTGAATAGCCTGAATGGAGATGCTAAGAGACTGCATTAAGTAAAATGGGAAGTTGATCCTAACATCATGCCTAAAGTGACTAGCCAACATGAAATGGTACCCATACAGCTTAGTAAATCTCCCATCTAAAGTGAGGTATTCCATTATCACAAAAAGCACAAATTGCCATGCTCGAGAGACAAAGGCTGGGTTGATATAAGAATTACCTATTTTCACCAAGCAACTTTTCTCCTCCTCTATCTCCACAAATTCATCTATGGCCCTATCCGAGAGCTTCCTCTCCTGATAAAAGCTAATCTCGTCCATGTCCAGCCCCGTGGCCTCCGTAATCACTTCTTCAGTAACTTCCATTTGCTGGTTACCAACCATAATAGAGCCATCCTTCCAAGATTTAATAAATTGATGCGTAATGGAAGGATTGTTACCTTTAAGCCTTTCCATGTATCCTTTGAAATTTTTGCACCTTAGAATCTCCCAGACCTCCGTCTTGTTCATCCACTTCGAGCAACTTATCGGCTCCACCCTTTTCCTTTTTCCTCCCATATTCCCTTCACTAATTTCGCTGGTTTTCTTTCTCTGAAACCCCCAATTTTCTCTGTAACAAAAAGAAACACCACATTCAAAGAGAAAAATGACAAAAACTACCCAGAATGCATGCAAATAAATGCTCAGCTTTCTAATAATCATTACCCACCACACTCTCAAAGAGTTCTCCTCATAATTACAAATTACTGACACCATCATATTTAATTTTTTTTTGTTATAGATCTCCATTTATCACAATCAATGAATTGGTAGCCATCTGAAGGTAAGGACTCATAATAATCCCAAATGATTTTATGATCACTAAAGCAGGCCACATTTGTCACCCAATCAATAGTACGGTTGGCTTCTCTGAAATTATGAGTTATAATGCATATGTCAAAAGAATTTATAATGTGAATAACCTTAAAGATAATATTGTTAATTGTCCACAATGGTTTAGTAATTTTATTTAGACAATTAATAATGTTGAGGGAGTCACCTTCCACCCATATCTTCCTCAAATTCATACTCTTAGCATAGAGAAGACCATGAAGAGCAGCACAGGCTTCTTCCACATGATTGGTTTGATCCCTAATTGGAATAGCCATGCATCCCACATAGTCACCATTAGATTTTCTAATAGCAACTCCACACCCTACTTTTCTCGAGTTCTCTTTCAAGGCCCCGCCAAAGTTTATCTTGAACTAATTCACCAGAGGACAGTCCCATCTAGAATTATCCCTTGGATTAGGTTCCTAAATATCCATTCTCAAACTCCTTAGGTTCCAACTATTAAACACATAGTCTTCCCACTCATTACAAGGTTGTTGTCTAGAACTAGTTATTTTAATATTCTCAATCATAAGGACCTTAATTTTATAGAAAACTTGATCAGGACTGGATTCCATTCCTCTAAAAATCCAATCATTTTGCTCCTTCCAAATGCCCCAACATAGGTAAGGAGGAATGAAGTCCCACAGTTTGACAATCAAAGCATTCTTGGAAGGGGTCGTCCAACTAGTGAAGAGCAATTGAATAGTAGCAGGGAAAACCCAATCCACTTTCAATAAGCTACAAACTTTAACCCAAAGCTTCTTGGTAAAGGGGGAATGCAACATGATATGATCAATTGATTCCCCATCATTCTTGCAAAGAACACATCAATTTATAATGATGAAACTTCTCTTCTTAAGATTATCAAGAGTCAAAATTTTATTCTGTAGAAGAATCCAAAAGAAGATATTAACTTTGGGTGTCATGCCTTTCACCCAAGCCTTAGCCTAGCAGGGTTCATCATGATCATCAAAAGAATTAGCATAGGCAGAGGAAATAGAGTACATTCCATTGGGGTCATTTTTCCATATCAGATCATCCTCTTTATGGTTTAAAAAGAATGCATTCAGGGATTTACCAAGCTCAACCAATTTGTGGTCCACACTATTAAGATCCACCCACATATCATCCTTCCAATAATTAGCCACAAAAGTGCCAATTTGATTCTTACATTGCTCCATATACCTATTCCACCTTGGATCATCACAAAGTGGGTGGTCCAAGATCCAAATGCCTTCCCAAAAAAGAACTCTTCTACCATTACCCACCTTCCATTTAACCACTTTCCTTAAAATATTTGTGAATTTTTGAGAATTCTTCTAGATCATAGACACCCCTTGTTCTAAGTCACTATTACAGAAATGACTAAAGTCATAATGGTCCCTATTATATTTATCAACCCAAATGTTCTTCCATTTGCCCTCCTCCTTATGCCATCTCCATAATAATTTTTCCAATAAAAATTCATTCATTGTAGTAACCCTTCTCAAGCCAAGCCCACCCTTCTCTCGAGGCATACAAACATTTTCCCATGCAATTAGAGGGAGTATTTTTTGTTCTCTATTCTAGTCCACAAGAAAGTCTTCAGAATTTTCTCAATAGCAAGAGCAAAATTTTTCAGAATTTTGAAAACACACAAAGCATAAAGCAGAACACTTTGCAAGATAGACTTCAAAACAATAATCTTTCCAGCCTGACTAAGGAGAGAACCTTTCCAACCGGAAAGTTTTGAGTGGATTTTATCAATCAACAAGTTCCAAAAGCTATGAAGAGGGGCTAAACCCAAAGGTAAACCTAGATAGGATCTAGGCAGAGAGCCAATCTCACAGCCAATTATCTTTTTGATCTTATTTTTCCTTGCCTCACTGACATTAATAAAGTAGATCAAACTTTTGCTCTAGTTTATGATTTGACCAGTGGCCATCCCATAGTCAACCAAAGCCTTCTTAATTTTCCTAGCATTTCTCACTAAAGCCTACCCCATAACAATAGAATCATCAACAAATTGTTGGTTAGAGAAAACTAAAGTAGAAGATGAGGGATTAAGGCCCACGAAGTCCCCTTTCAACACCATATTATCCACAAATCTCCCCAAACATTCAACTAGAATAATAAAAAGAATAGGAGAGATCGGGTCTCCTTGTCTAAGACCCCTAGAAGCCTTAAAGAAGGAAGTAGGGGAACCATTAACAAGCACCGAGAAGGAGGCCGACAAAACTAACATGAAGATAAGATCTTGAAATCTCTTATTAAAGCCAAACACTTCCAGACCATAGAGAAGAAAGTTCCAGTCCATTCTATCTTAAGCTTTAGAGAGATCAAGCTTAAGAAGAAACCCTTCCTTCTTAGACACTGAAAGAGAATGAATATTTTCATGAACTATAATAATGGAATCCAAAATCTATCTTCCAAGAACAAACCCATTTTGTTTCCTTGAGATGATAACTGGATGAAGGGACAAAAATATGAGGGTAAGAACCTTAGAGATAATCTTATAAAAAGAATTACACAAGCTAATAGGCCTAAACTAATCCAATCTATTCGTGCCTAGCTTCTTCGGAGTAAGAGCAATAAAGGTGCCATTTAACTCTTTAAGGATATTCCTGGTACCAAAAAGTTCCTTCATGCCATTACAAATATCAACACCAATGATATTCCAATACTTATGAAAGAAAAAAAATGGAAACCCATCAGGACCAGGGGCTTGGTCACCCTCAAAAGAGAAAAAAACCTTAGAAATATCATCCAAGGAAGGAATAGAAGTGAGGGACAAATTCTAATCCTCAGAGATACAAGTTGTAATGCACTCAAGAAACATATTCTGCTTATCAAAATCCAAATTGGGCTCACCTTGAAGCAGTATGCTGAAAAACTCCACAACCTCCCTTTTGATAATCGCTTCATTTTCAGTCAAACCCTCATTTGTATTTAGTCTAGATATTCTATTAGTCATCCTATATTTTAAAGTAGTCATATGAAAGAACTTTAGTATTTTGCTCACCTTCCTTCAAAAAGACCTTTCTAGAATGTTGTCTCCATAACATCTCCTCCTTGGTAATAAGGTCATGAAGTTCAACCAGTTTACCACTTTCCTCCTCCCTTGAAACCACCTCATAATCACCAGTCTGGATCCTATCTTGTATATCTTTAAGTTCATCCAAAATCTTTTTTTTGTTCTCAAAGATGTTGCCAAAGGTATGTTTATTCCATTTCTTAATATTCTTATGGACATTTTTCAATTTAGCTGCCACTCTAAACATTTGTGTACCTTCCACTTTAATACCCCACCACTCCTTAATGAGAGTCTCCAAGTTCGAATGAAGAATCCACATTTTCTCAAATTTAAAGGGGAAATTTTTATGAAAGTTGAGCTTTTCATCAACTACAAAAATAGGGTAATGATTTGATCCCACCCGAACTTGAGCATTAAGTGCACATTTATAATTGAGGAACCAATCATTACTAATAAAAGCACGATCCAACTTGACTTGAATAAGATCCTTTCTAGTTCTTTTGTTACTTTAGGTGTACTCAATCCCATGCAAGTCAAGATCATGAAGAAGATAATGATCAATGAAGTTCATTAAATCTAATCTATTGTCCAAATTGGTCTAGCTGCCCCCCCCCCGCCCCCCCCTCTGCCCCATTTTTCAGATTCTTTTAAAGGGGTATTGAAGTCCCCCATCACCATCTAGCTCTGCTCAACAAAAAGCTTTCTCTGATTCGAAATTTCTTCCCACAAGGTATTTCTTCACCATTTGGAGTTAAGGGCATAGACATTAGTAAGAACCTAGCTAAAATAATCTTTTTAGTTAAAGAATCTAACATTCATCATATTTCTATTTTGAGAGATAAGCTCCCCTTGAATCAATCTATTTATCCAAAAAACAGACATCCCGCCTGAAGCTCCTTTAGAATAATTTCCAATAATCCTTCCTCCCTTGAAAATAGGAAGACATTCCATCTTATCCTTCAGCATCTTGGTTTCTTGAATAACAAAAATGTATGGCCTATTGTCCCTAATCATATTTTTCAAAATGTCATGTTTATGAGGGTTATTTAACCCTCAGATATTCCAAGAGATTATCTTCATAATTTATGATTTTTTTTAAATTCAAGGATGGTTCTCTAACTACCATCAGTAATGCCTCTATTTTCCTCAGCCATTGTTTTCTGCAAATTGGATAGTTTGCCAACTGGTGAGGGGGAAGACCCAACATCATCATTCTTGAGGGTGGTCCTAGTAGTCATAGAAGAAGAACATCCAGGTCTACCTTTAAAAGTTTTAGACTCCCCTTTTTTTGAATTTTCTTTGGGCCCTTTCTTATTATTTTGGATGGAGCAGACTCCTCATCTTTTTTACCACCTTTCTTCCTACCTTTAGACTGTTTTCCCACCGAGATCCAATTGGCATCAGAGTTGTCCTCTTCCCACACTGCTTCCTCATCATGAGAAATAGTTAGAAGGTCCTCAACTTCGCCTCTAACAAAGTTTCCAGTCAGCACAATCTCCTAATCCATATGCACTGTAGACACAACTATATTCTTTTGGGACCCCTCTTTGACAATATCCCTCCCATCCTTGGTAATAATCACCTTATCTTCTAGGATCCTCTTCAAACTATCACTATTAGGGATCTTCGAAATATTCTAAACAGAGGCTTCCAAGCTACTCTCCATCTCCACATGTGATTCCAGTCTAGGATGGGCAACCCCCACATCACAATTTGTGCTCTCTAACTGCTTCTAAAGAGGAGCATCATCACCCAAAGGTCTTGGGGGAACCTCCACACCCCTAGTTGCACCACCAACTGCACCACCATTTGAACATTTAGACTATTCTTGTAGGGGGGGCAGACTTGCCTAAATCCTTCTCATCACCCTTGGAGACTTCTGAAACACTGTTATGTTCCTTTCTCACCCACACTTTCTTGACCTTCTTGGCCTTTCCTTTCAAAGAAGGGCATTTATTGGCCTAGTGACCAGCTTTGTTGCAATGAAAGCAAGCAAAAGGAATAGACTAAAACTCAATCTGTTGGTCCCAGATACCAAGTTTAGATTTTAAAGAGATAGATTTAGGAAAATCCACACCTCTTGAAACCCCAACACAAAATCTGGCAAATTTCAGTATCCTAAAAATAGTCACAAGATCTAAAGAGAGGAGCTCCCCAAAAGTATTAGCAATGCCCTTACACACATCTTCCACCCAGAACTCAAGAGGGAGACCGGGTAGTCTAACCCAAATAGGGGCTTGAATACTAGTTTCATCCAAAGAGTAAAGGTTGGGGGTCCATTTCTGTAACAACAAGGTATGCTTCCCCATAACCCAAGGACTGCAACAGAGGATATCCTGCTTATCCTCCTCATAGGAAAAGCAAAAGGAGAGACACCCTTTGGCCATCGCTGAAATGTCAACTTGTCCTTTCAAAATCCATTTTTATGAACAAAGCCCTACACATCTTCAATGTTGGGTTTGGCCCCAATGAACCTCCCAACCAAAGTCGAATCCATATAGGAAATGTTTTTTGTTAATAATCTGATCAGGGATTTCGATGGAGTACATACCTTTATTCCTCGCAAAAATATCCCTAACCAATGGGAAAGCAGACTTTCCAGTAGGGCATACACCAAATAAGCAAGACCATTTTAAAATTTTCTTGGGCCCCCCTCCCAAGTCCTCCAAAGTCCCGCCATCATCAGCATCACCAGATTCAATAAAGGAATCTCCAGCTGACATAGATCACTCTCCTAGTACAAAAGAATTCAAATTTGAATTCCCACCCAAATAGTTCTCCCTACTCCCACTGCCACTCCCACTCGCCATCTTGTATACGTTTAGTTACAACGTGCTTTCCTCTCAATTAATCTTTTGCTTTCCAAATAAACATTGTAATTAAATTATTTTAGATGTAAGAAGAATATTCATCTATATTTAGAAAATTCATGATAATCACATAGTTATAATGACAAATTTAAAGTTGAAACCTAATTGTTCAATTTATTGTTTTCTTCCAATTTTCAATAATCAAATTTTTTGTTATATTAGAAAGGGATTTATAAGAATATAGTTGCAATAATTTTCTACAATTTTTCTACAATTTTCCTCAATCAAGTTTCTTTGATTAATAAATTTTCCTTTTTAAAATCTAAAACATAATTCCTTATTCAACAATCAATGCAATAAATTAATAAGCAATATGAAAACATCTAGGAAGACACAAAGTAGACAGATCTTTCAATAAAATTCTACAATGGGTTTTCAAACCCTACCTCAAAATCACAACTAAAATTTGAGATAATTTGTGAATGCATGCAAATCCAAACCCTCTAAAACTTTCAACAATTCTTTTGATCCAATTTTGAATTTTGCTCCCCAAAACTTGTGTAATTGCAAAATGAGCTCTAGGTCTTTAATAAAGAATTCTCCCCTAAATTGGGGCGCTGATTGTGCAATCACAAGAGGGAACTCGTTGATCAATTATTGTTTATTACTTTATTAACTTTTACCTTTTCATGCACAACTCTTTTAGATATTTAATTATAAAATATCTTAATTAAAATAATTAGCTTTCTCTCTTTAATTAACTTTCAAAGCGTTTTTGACAATATATTTATTAATTTAATTATTAACATTATTTAGAGTATATTATTAAAATAAAACTCCTAAATAATTATCATTAAATTAAATAAATATAACTACACTACAATTAGAACTATAACTTTAACTTTAAATTTCATTCTTTTATATTTTATTTTTCTCCAGTTTATTAATTAGTGCAAGTACTAATTAAAGCATAGTTTATTATTTAAATTAATAATAATAATCAAAACTCATTGTTTAATTACATCTCTACTTTAATTATCATTAAATAAGTAATTATAATAAAAGCAATATTTAATATTTAATATTCTAATTCTCTTTTTGTCCAACTTCTTAAATTAAACTTTTAGATTAAATCTTTTAAATTGAAGTACATATTTTAATATTTTTTAATTAATTAAATATCATCATATTCTAATTTTTCTTTAACCAATTTTCTAAATTTAGACTTTTAGATTAAAGCACATATTTAATTAGTTTTTTAATTAATTAATATTCTCATGCTTTAATATTTTCTTTTTAATCAAATAATATTCAATTATATGATTAATCCAAATATTATAGCTAAATCATTTACCAAATAAATCACATAGTATAATCCACATAAAAGCAACATTACTAAAATAGACCAAAACTCAAAATCAAACAACACAGACAAAGATAAACTCACGGGTTTTCAAAAAGGTGGAAAGTCAGTTACGAGTCCTCCTTGTAGGACAAGTATTTAGGCTATGGTTGGGATTGGACCTGAACATTATCTCCTCATTCTTACCATTGAGTTATTGTGATAGGGCATGCTCATCCTAGCAATTCAGGGAAGTTGATGCACGGTACCTACATTCTACATAAAAGACGAGCATGTACATGTATATAAATATATCTAAACTAAACACACAATTACAGGGAGTGGTACATCATGTAGATCTCGACTAGTAGGTGACTATGACTCCCTCCCTTAACCACATCAAACACGGCAAATAGAAAGATAAAACAGACACACACACCATACACATGCAAGTATGGGGTAAGTACCATAATAATTATATGTCAAACATCAAATGCTCAGACAAAATAATGCATTGTTACGAATATGAAGTAATCATCATTAAAGCATCGTTTGACATTGCTATGAAAGAAATCACATTTATTAACTATGAACCATTAAAGCATTATTAATGTGCTAGTAATCATAATCATCAATCAACATGTGAAATATAATCAACTAAGTAATTCTTTATTGATATACATGCAATCCAAGTCATGAAATAATTTAATATAATTATAAATCTAATACCCTTGAAACTAATACATGCATGAAATAGGCATAAAAATAGTTTGGTAAACATAATGGAAAAGCAAACTATGGGTGGGCACTACAAAAACTCCATGAGAACACACAAACCCACCTCAACCAAACTAAACATCGAACTCGACAAATCACTTACATCCTGTTACAAATTTCTAAAGCAGATATTTGTTAATTCTAGAGACATTCAATGGGTCTGCCCTATTGACTAGGGTAGATAATCAACCCTGCTCCATACCATAGTTTCAATATCAGACAATTCTTGAAGTTGACAGATATATCTTGTAAATTGATATAGTTGGGCACATATCCATTTGCTTGATTTACCAAATATATGACCATAGACTTCAGATACATTTTCTTTATAGACAACATTGCAAATCAACTAGGGTGCAAAATTAATTGCAAAAACTTAGTAACAAATAGTGACAAGCTCAGGTTTTCTTTAGAAAGCAATAACTGCTAGGATCAAGCTATGAATGAATACAAACAGGATGAATAAACAAAGGATGGATCTCTGATCTATATTCAATATCATGTTTAAAGCCTTCAAGCTTAAATAAAACTAAATTAACAATGGAGATCCCCACATTGGAAACAATGACTAAATATTAGAAACTAGTAATATTAAATAAAATTTATGGAACCACATAAATTATTTGATAGTCTCAAAGAATGTCTTGCAACCCCAAAATTTAAAAAATGGAATTGTAATATAGAATACTAAATTATTCATCCAAAATGGACAAAGAAAATAGTGAAAATACTACAGCTAACAAAATTAGCCTGCTCCATAAATAAGAACCCAAGAAAATTGAGACTTTTCCCTCTATTATCTTTTGACTAGATTCAAAATTCAAATGAAAGGTGACACAAACAAATAACTAAATCTATATAAACCCAAGAAAGCCATAAACGCAAATAAATCCTCAAAAAACTAGAGAAGAGATTTGATAAGCTGCAATATGAAAAACCCAATTGAAATACTTGTGAACAACTAAGATTTTTGGGTAAGAGGGATGATGAAATGTTTAATAGACTCACTTGCAAATAGGTGCACTTATTTGATTCTTGAGTGAAATTCTTTCGAGAGAAGGACGCAGGAAGAAGTAGCTTCTCTTTTCTTCCCTTTGCAAAATGGGCTTTTTAAGGAGCATGGAAATATTTACATAATTTGGTTTTGCTAGGATAAATTTCTTCCAAATGTGGATTGATCGATGCAAATTGCTAGCACTTACCTCAAATGGCTTCCGTGCACACAGACTGCATCCAACCAGCTCCTCCGGCCAAAAAATAAAATTTGATGCCAATTTTTCTTCTTTTTTAGATTATGAAACCAATTTGGTCAAAATTTTGACCAAATCAAGCATTGAAAAAAAAAAATAGGCCAATATGGCCTTTAGTAAAAAATTTAGGTCAAAATTTGACCTAGAATGTACTAGTGAAGGTTGGCAGTGAAATCAACTGTAGAGTTGGCAATACCATGGCAATTGGTAGTTGGTATTACCATGACACTTGATAGTATTATAGCAATTGGTAGTACCTTGGCATCTGGTAATATAATTGGCAATTGGCAGTACAATTGGCACCTAGATGGCAGGGATGGAAAGGAGTGATCACATAGTAGATATGGGCACAATAATTGACAAATTACTATCAAAATTATTGATGGAGGTGAAGGATATATTGTCACCCTCTCCCACCTTGATGATATGATACCAAGATGAGGAAGCTACCAGGCCTAATCAAAGATTGTGGATATCGAGGGTGGAATATGGGGGAAGAATGAGAAGTGGGAAACATTGGTGGAGAAAGGAACATCCCTCCATTTGAGGACTCAACACATAGATACTTGGTAGAATTGGAGTTTATTGTAGTTGCCACATGAGACATGGCAGACCGAGCAAGGAAGTTAGATATGGGGTCTTTGAATATGGAAAAAAAGGCAATAAACACTATTGAGGTTTTGACGTAAGGGTGTTGCATGGAATTCAATGAGTGTCTCATACAACATAGGTGGTTAGAGATGGAGATACAAGAGAAAATGAAGACATGGAGTATGGTACATGTCATGATGGGGCATAAAGAGCACATAACAATGATGTGCACCCTTACTAGCATAGAAGAACTTTTCAAAGTTTATTTTCACAATTGTAATACATACATGGATGGCTTGAAAGTTTGAGGATCACATGCTTGCTATCTAGAAGGAGACTGCCCTGGAAACTTGATTTAGGAGTATCCTGGGTTTCCTTGTTGTAAGAATTTGTCTAAGGGCAAAATTCACCCAGGAACTAAGAACTCGAACACAAGCACACAGTAGACCAAAAATGGATATGATCAATTAATTAGAGTATGTTCGAATACATTGCTCTGTTCAGAATGTGATATTCAACACACTAGGAGTGCCTGTATATAAAGGCCTCTTAGGAAGCACCTAGAATGTCTCTAGAAACAACCAAAAGATAAGACAACTAAGAACCTTATCCAACATTCTAGATGAATGGATAAGAATGACTAAGTGTCATATGTGTGTAGAAGATTCCTATGTTGTAGACAACATGTGCTTAAAAGAGGTGCGGACCCCTGTGATGTCATCAAGACAACTCACAAGAGTGCACAAACTCCTAAGTGTCTCACAAATAAAAATAATAAAATAATACAAAATAATTAAATAATGCATTAACTTAAGTAAACTTAAGTAAGTGTAATAAGTAAATACTTATTTACACCAACACTTGTAATCCTGCACTTTTTGTTCATTCTGCCAGTTGCAGTCGAGTTCCAGTTACTATTGAGTGCCAGTTGCTATTGAGTTCCAGTTACTGTTGAGTTCCAATTATTACCGAGTTCCAGCTCTCACTTATTATCGAGTTCCAGTTTCTAGTTATTACCGAGTTCTAGTTCCAATTGCTACTAAGTTCCCCAGTGTATGTTGAGTGACTCTTCATGTACTGAGTTACCCAGTGTATGCTGAGTGATTCTTCATGTGCCAAGTTACCCAGTGTATGTCGAGTGACCCTTCATGTGCTGAGTTTTCTTGTTTATGCTGAGTGTCAGCATTTGGAGGTGATTTATGTGAGCCAACTTGAGGGATTTATTTCATTCACGATATTTTTGTTAAGATCTTTTCTTGGGATGTGTCTAGACCGTTATTGGGTCA
This sequence comes from Cupressus sempervirens, assembly GCA_028749045.1. Lineage (NCBI taxonomy): Eukaryota > Viridiplantae > Streptophyta > Pinopsida > Cupressales > Cupressaceae > Cupressus > Cupressus sempervirens. The sequence goes on from CM053788.1 coordinate 73,269,152, forward strand.
TCCTTCCTCTCATGTAATGTTCTAGAATAATTTGTAAGCCATTTTGGCAAGTATATATAGAGTGTTTAGGCTTAGAGTTAGGCAAGTTTTTGGGAACAGGAATCATGGAGAGAAAAACTGAAAGTGCAAATTTGCAGTTGGATCTTGAATGTGAATGTATTTGTAATTGGCCGTAACCAAGAAGGCCTTATAGCTGGGCATATATGAAGATGTTTTGAGGAATCAATAAAAGTATTTCACTCTTCTTCCTCTTTTGGTTGTTGTTCCTTGTGTTTTCTTCCACTGTGTTAACTCTTGCAGGGTGGTTTGGATAGTTGGGTAAGCCTTTGGCCCTAGTTATTCACCCTTTGCCTGTGTCAAAACTTGAGTGTAGGATTTGGAGAAGTTGACGTAGATGGAGGAGAAAAAGTTGAGGCCTACAGAGAAGGATCTCATGAATGCTTTGAGGTTGAGAAGGTTGCAAAAGAGAAGAAAATGATAATTGATAGAGACTTGAGTATATTGTCACCAACTTCTATGCCCCATCACTTCCATGACTTAGGGACATCCTTCAACTTGTCCTTATATAGTTTTTGATGTTTTGTTTTCTATTGCAAGGAGAAGGATACTATTATGCCATAATACTTTGTTAGTTAAGGGGTAGAATAATAAAGTAGTTATTTCCAGAGGAAGTCAAATAACATCAGTTGGTTGAGTTAACCAATTATAGGGTCGGAATGAAGCAAACTATCATTGTGATTGGGGAAGGAAATTACGATGTTATGATAAGTTCTATCATTCAGTCATGTATCCTTGTATTTTTTATTTTATTGGTTAATATTGTATTTTGAATTTTTATAATTACATTATATTGGGAACACATCTCAGATCAGGTGTACATACTCATAATGAATTAAAGTTGGAAGTCTTGATCAATAGTACTTGTCACTAGATGTAAGTGTTGCTCAGTTGTATTTTTTACATTCATTGCCACTATTATAATCTTTTAGAACAAAAGCTAGATATATTTATTTCTAATAAGTATAATATTTATCCAAAATCTAAAGTTGTCTTTAATGAATTGTTTACTTTTCTAGAAACTTCCCAGCCAATACCTGCCAACCACTTCAAGCAGTAGGGAAATCATCTTTGATCAAATGTAAATCGATTGAACCTAGGTGCAGCCTCTTGGAGGCCATAGCCTCACATCTCTCTCGCTTTCCTTCTAGCCTCGTCAAAATCAAAATCAAAACTCAATGTTTTCATAAATGAATCTAACCAAACCTTCAACGGGGAATCCCCATATCTTCAACTACTGCCATGCTCAAAGAACCATCTTGAGTGCCTACTTTCATATAAAGAAGGAAATTCTTCTTAAGTGAAGATTAAGAGTCCCTCAATGTTTTCATTCCTTATAGATAAAATGTTAAGTGCACTAAAAATTTGAAAAAAGGCTTAGATTTGCAGATTCATGGGTGGTTTAGCAAGATCAAAAAATCTGGATGCAAAAAAATTTGCAACATTGACAATAAATGGAAATCTAATGATGTGTAGTAATATTTTGTGGATTTTATCTCCTTCAAACATGAGGGTCCCTATGCCAAGAAAATATTGTTCACAATTAATGAGATGCTAGTCATTAGCTTTTAGTTCAACAAACTATTTACCAAGTATAGGGTACTTGTCTTGGTTAGACAAACACTTGCACACATAGAATACTAGAATAAATCCCTTTCTAGGAAATATTTACATATCATTGGAGAATACATCACAATTACAGAGTTAAGAAAAATCTTAGTGTTGAACTATGCATGGATTTTTGTCAATTTTGACTTGGAAAAGACATTGTAGAATAGGTTTTGAGATGAACACAAAACAAGAACAACTAGTTCATGAGAATGTTGAATTATCTTTGGATATGTTTCAATATTGACAAGATCCTCTCTCGTAATAGTTCATTAGATGGTGAATTTAAAACAAGAATATCTAATTATTTATGAGAATTTACCTAGAGAATGGCCAAATCGCTTCAAGGTAGAAAGATGATTGGATACAAATGGGTATACAAGTTTAAATGTGAATTAAAGATGTCTATGTTCTTGATTGATTAACAGTCAATTTGAAGAAATATCAGCTAGGTGTTAACATGCAAGTGATTGTGATGTTTTTTACTCTAGTGCTCATCTTTCAAGAAAACCACACCATTACTTCCTAATTAGTTCTAGACAACATGTTGGTTGATATTAAAATTAGAAAAGGGTTTTTTATTATACATAGACATTCAAATTTTCTCACCTCAAACCTAGTGGGTCATACTTCACCTCTTGTTGTTGTGGCCGCCTTTAGATGCATGTGCCCTTCTTTGACTGGTACTCTTTCTCTACTCTAACCTTTAGTTAACAATGTGCAACGTTGTAAACATTATGCCACTTTGTGGTGGAAATCACTTAAAGAGGGTTTAGCATGTGCTCCCCCTTATGGTGGGGATTCTAGTGATAGCATTACCTAGACAATTGTTTGTCAGGGTAGGAATAATCATTCTTCAGTTTCCCATTCTCCTTCCTATGCTATGGCTAGTTGTTAGGTTACTAGTTATTATGCTAGTCTGTTTTCGATGGTTTGTTTTTTACCTTGTTGTAAACAATAGTTTTCGTCTGTCTTTGTAAGGGAAAGTACCCTTGTTTTGTTACTTTTTAATATTAAAAACATTTAGATTTATAATAACAATATAAGTGAATATTAATGAGTGAATTCTTAGATTGTTCACTATATCCAACAAAACATATTTGAAACTACAAGAATCTAGCTTACTTTAAAAAAAAAAATCAACAACTAACTTTGCAATAGAATTAAAATGCATGCAAATGTGTTACATTTGATTTGAAACTAAAGCAAAAAGTTTTGAGGAAGATAACACACAAGTTTTTTGTACAACTTTTGTTTTGTATGTATAAAAGTGTGTTCGTATTTTGTCCCAATATTTGTATGAAGCCTTTCTTGTGCATCAAGAATGAGACCATGTACATGATAGTTCTAATTCAGTTGCTTTTTTCAACTATCACATTTTTATGAGGGATGCATGTGTTTGTTAGTTTTTTTAAATGAAGGGAAAACAAGTTTTGAAGAGATCCTAAAACTCAAGAAAAAAAGGTAAAAAACTAAAGCACCTAAAACCCACAAGAAAAGATATACAATATGCTCCACAAAGAGAATTATGGCACCAAAAAAACATGATAGAGACAAAGAAGGGGTAAAATATAACTCACAACCCCCACCATAAAAAATTGGTGGTAAGGAAAGGATAAACACTAACAAATTTGACCATCTGATGCAGGAGCATCCAGAGGTATAAGGGCAATCCTGTGTCACCCAAAAAAATGTACTTAGACTTAGTTTCTATTTCATGTGTTTTCATTTTTGGACACCCATTTGGGTCAAATAAAGGTTCCAACTCTCACAGTTCCACTATCAGTGTGCGAGAAAATCTCAAAAAAATAGGAGCATGTAATTGGGCCATCATTTTGGTAAACTAGAAGGTGTGAATTGGCCAGATGAATGTAATTGTGATTTAGAACATTCCAGAAAAAGAATCAAGTCAAAAGGCCCCATGATTTGAAAGTTATTGCAGTTTTTTGAGTTTTGGAGACCTCCTAAGAATGCTTCAAAGTCAAGCTAGGGGCATTAAATGACCTCAAAAAGGGCCAAAAAATGGGGGATGAGTAAGCTTGTCCATAAGGCTATAGAGCGCTTCGAGAGCTTTCCAAAAATGTAAACGGTTTGTCAATCGGAGCTACGGTTCAAAAGTTATGCCTCTCGAAAGTTTGGTTACTGTTTCTGGATTCTTCTAGATTTGCGCCAACTTCTAATGCAGCTTCTGGAGCCTTCTAATTGGTTGGTGGATGCCTAATAGCACCTTCTAGAATGTATTCCTAGTCCTTAACCCTGTGGGGTCTATTTAAGGAGATTCCTGGCATTGTAAAAGGCAGTTCGGAGTGGAGTTTAAGAGGAGGTACTGAAAGGAGAAATTATCTCCACATTTATGCTATTGTAAGCCCTTAGGGCATGTTTTGAAGTTTATTTTCTCTATACTGAATGTACTAGCTTATTTTTCAGTTAATACAATTTCCCTTTTCTATTGTGTCCATTCTATTCTTGGGTTGTGTCCCCATCAAGTGGTATCAGTGCCAATTTTCCTGAGTGTGTAGACAGAGCACCCACTGTGAGGCAGTTTGCACCAAGACTGTGTGGTTGTGGGTTTGAGTTAGAAGATGCCTCCACAAAGAGAGTGTGGTAGAAGGGCTAGAGCTATTAATCTTGAGGAGGTTAGAGCCCTCCAAAGGCAGGTACATGCATTGCAAGAGGAGCTCCGTAGAGGAGCAAATGTTGCCGCAGGTGACGACAGTGAGGATGACAATGAAGAATAAGAAATGGGACCAGAAGGGAAATTTTATAGGGAAGTTTTGAATCATGTAGAGGAAAGGCTTTTTAGGGCCATTACTAAGTTTGGGAAAAGACCTACAATTGAAGTGGGTGTATTTTCGAGAAATCTAAAACCAGATGAGTTGATCGATTGGATCAATGAACTGGAAGATTACTTTGAGTATGAGGATATTAGGGACCTAGATAGGGTTAAGTTTGCAAAGGCCAAACTGAAAGGCCATGCCAAAATGTGGTGGCAAGAGGTTCAATTGGAAAGAAACAGAAGAGGAAAGGAGAAGATTACAAGATGGGATCGCATGGTAGACAAATTGAAGAAGCAGTTCATTCCTGTGGACTACAAGCTTGATTTGTTTAAGAAGATGCATGGGTTAAAGCAAGCAGGAAGATCAGTCCAAGAATATACAGAGGAATTTTACTGACTCTTGATTAGAGTAGGGCATGCAGAAGCAAATAAAGAGAAGGTTGCTCCTTATTTCAGTGGGTTGCGACCTAGCATCCAGGAGGAATTAAGTCTGGTAAGAATGACCAGCGTTGAAGAGGCATACCAGTTTTCCCTATGAGTTGAAGAGAAGCTGAATAAAAGGTTTGAAGGAAGACAAAGAGGGTGCAGTCAAGGAGGAAGGGGAAGTGGTAGATCATTTGGAGGCCACAATGAAACCCAAAAGAAAAATGAAGATGTGGGTACTAGCAGGAACCAGAGGAATGAGGGTTTCAACCGCTCCCATGATCAAGACTTTGGAAATCAGAGAGGAAGAGGTAGAGGACGTGGACAAGGAAGAGGCAGCTTTCATGGTACTTATTTCCATTGTAATGAAGAAGGTCATCGTGCCTTTGAATGCCCTCAATGAAAAGGAAGGATAGATAGGAGAGCTGAGGGCCAAGCTAGGGTTGCTCATGTGGATGAGGATGCACAATCATCACATTCAGAGGATGCAGAAAGAGGAGAGACCTTGGTAAATGAAAGAGTCCTACTAAGTGGTGAGATTGAACTAGGACAACAGAGGAGTTTGTTCCGTGCCAGATGCAAGTGTGAGGATAAATGTTGTGACGTGATCATTGATGGTGGTAGCACTGATAACTTGGTATCAGAAGAGATGGTCTCTAAGCTGAAGCTCAAGAGGGAGAAACATCCCCAGCCCTATCGGATTGCTTGGGTAAAAGATGATCATAAGGTCCTGGTAAGTGAACAATGTTTAGTGAAATTCAAAATTGGGAGTTACCATGATGAAGTTCTTTGTGATGTTATTCCAAAGGATGTTTTCCATCTATTGTTGGGTAGACCATGGCAGTTTGATAGACATGTAGTACATGATGGGCATGCAAACACATACTCTCTGACAAAGGATGGAGTTCGCCACAAATTGAAGCCCATGAAAAAGGAAGGTGAAAAGGTATGTAGCAATGTTAGGATTTTTCTTGTTGATGGAGGGAAGTTTTTAGATGGCATGAAACATCAGTATATGTGCTATGATTTGATTCCTAGGAAAGATAAAGAAGGTAGTAGTGAAATACCACTTGAAGTTTCAGATTTACTAGGGGAATTTGGAAATATTATCTCTGATAATGTTCCAGATGGATTGCCACCAGTAAGGCAAATCAGTCATTAGATAGATCTGATTCCAGGAGCTAGTTTTCCTAACAAGGCTGCTCACAGGATGACTCTTGCTGAAACAGAGGAGCTAAATAGACAAGTTCAAGAGCTGTTGAGGAAGGGCTTGATTCGAGAGAGCCTGAGTCCATGTGTAGTACCTGCAGTACTCGCACCAAAGAAGGATGGAGAGTGGAGGATGTGTACAGACTCTTGACCTATAAATAGGATAACCATCAAGTACCAATTTCCTTTGCCAAGGATGGATGATCTTATGGACTGCTTGAGTGGAGCTCAGTACTTCACAAAGATAGATCTCAAGACTGGCTATCATCAGATACAGATTCGAGAAGGAGATGAGTGGAAAACAACCTTCAAGACCAAGGAGGGTCTTTATGAGTGGTTAGTCATGCCCTTTGGATTGATGAACGCCCCAAGCACCTTCATGCGGCTCATGAATGAGGTACTTAAGAAGTTCTTGGGAAAATTTGTTATTGTCTATTTGGATAAAATTTTAATTTTCAGCAAGACTTTGGAAGAACATTTACTACATATTCGTAGTGTCCTTGAAAGGCTAAGGGAAGAGAAACTGTTAATTAATCTGAAGAAGTGTATCTTTGCAAAAAGGGAGTTAGTCTATTTGGGGTTTGTTATATCACCTGAAGGTCTCAAAATGGATCTAGAGAAGGTAAAAGCCATCTTGGAATGGCCTACTCCAAGGTCTGCTACTGAGGTAAGATCATTTCATGGTCTGGTTAGTTTTTGCGGGAATTTTATTAAGAATTTCAGTGGCATATGTGCACCCCTAACTGATACAATAAGAGGGGATAGAAAAGAGTTCAAATGGACTGCAACAGTTGTGAGAAGTTTTGAATTGCTAAAGAAGAAGGTAACAGAACAACCTATGTTGGCACTTCCAAATTTTAGAAAGGTTTTCCAGGTGGATTGTGATGCCAGTGGCAATGCTATTAGGGCTGTATTAAGCCAAGAAGGTAAGCCTATTGCATATTTTAGTGAAAAATTGAATGATGCAAAGAAGAAGTATTATGTTTATGATCAAGAGTTCTATGCAATAGTTCAGGCCTTAAAGAAATGGAGGCATTATTTATTGCCAAAAGAATTTGTTTTGTATATTGATAATTAGGCATTACAGTACCTAAATAGCCAAGGTAAATTGAATTAGAGGCATATGAAGTGGGTAAAATTCTTGCAGAGTTATACATTTGTGTTGAAGCATAGAAGTGGAAAATCTAATAGGGTTGCAGATGCACTAAGTAGGAGATAGTTGTTGCTTACAATAATGCAAGTTGAAGTAGTTGGGTTTGATGAACTCAAGAATTTGTACCCCGAGGATCCTGATTTTGCTGAAGCATGGAAAGCTTGTAAAGAACCTGTTGTTGTAGATAGAACCAAGTGGTTAGACTATTTGATTCAGGATGGCATGTTGTTCAAGGGTAGTCAATTGTGCATTCCAAGGAGTTCCATGAGGGAAAATATGATTAAGGAGAAACACAGTGGAGGGATGGCAGGACATTTTGGTCAAGATAAGACCATTGCCATTCTTAGAGAACATTATTTTTGGCCTCAAATTTCACAAGATGTGAAGAAGTTTGTACAGAGTTGCCAGGTTTGTCAAGTTGCCAAGGGGTTTAGTCACAATACTGGCCTATATCAGCCATTGCCTGTTCCATCAAGGCCATGGGAGGACATAAGTATGGATTTTTTTCTTGGATTGCCAAGGACACAAAGGGGTAATGACTCAGTATTTGTGGTGGTTTGATAGCACCTTCTAGAATGTATTCCTAGTCCTTAACCCTCCGGGGTCTATTTAAGGAGATTCATGGCATTGTAAAAGGCAGTTTGGAGTGGAGTTTGAGAGGAGGTACTGAAAGGAGAAATTATCTCCACATTTATGCTATTGTAAGCCCTTAGGGCATGTTTTGAAGTTTATTTTCTCTGTACTGAATGTACTAGCTTATTTTTTAGTTAATACAATTTCCCTTTTCTGTTGTGTCCATTATGTTCTTGGGTTGTGTCCCCATCACCATCCTACAAAAAGAAAAAAGCCAATAGAATTATGATATCCCCTTAGCTCCCTTCTTGTGGAAGCTAAGGGTCGTGTCCAAAGAATGAGAGGAAATTTTCTTTGAATGTTTTCCTTTAACTATAATCCATCCATCTTCAGTCTTGGCAACTACAAAGTTTTAGGCCAATGAATTAATGAATCTATTAGAACCAACAATGACAGGGATAAAAGACTCACCTAGAGAAGCATACACAACACAAGCACAAGATCCAAGGGGAGCATAGCCATCAACACAAGATCCACAAACCACAAAACTATATTGAGCATGTGGTTGTTAGTTGTTTAATTTTTTTCTTGCAATACTAGTTGAAGTGCATGAGAGTCACCCTTGTTGGATTTTACTATCTTGATCCATAGACCTTACTAATTTTCAACCATTTTTTTGAATTTGATAATATTTTAGATAAATCAAACTTATTCTCCATAGTTATATCAACATTAATTTTAGAGAAATCATCAATCAACCTCGCATTGAGGATGATACATGAATGATATTTAGAGAATTTTTTTTCTTTTGACAAAATGCCTCTTAAGTAGGAAATGACATTCATTTTTGTTTGTTAGTCAAACAATCAACACATGTCTTGCATCTTGATAGATGTCAAGTCATGAATCATGAATGATTTTATTAATATAGCAAAATATTGGAAATCAAGATGTACATAATTTTCATAATTCAAAATGTTAACATTCCCCATATCTAATGCATAAAAATTAACCATGGGAGGGTTAACTAGTGGGGCTATATCACCTTTTCAAATGGTTGGGGGAATCATTCATCCTTATTTAGCATCTATAATAGTGCACTTATTTCAATGAAAATTGAAAAGTTGGTGCTATTTGTAAATTGATTGATAAGGAAGTCTTTGCTCATTTTTAGAGAAAATTGAACAACCATGACTATGGAACTTTTGTGACCAATCAAAAAAATCCTTACATCACTAACCTCTTCTAAAATATGGGATCCACCTTTAACTAATGGAACAAAATATGAAGAATGGGAATCAACAATAAAGTTTTTAGGCATTATCGTTCTACAAAGATGTCATTCTTGGAGTTTTGTTCGAACATCATCCATTTCCAAATTATCACAAGTTTGTGGCTTCTTATGGGATGATTTGTATAATATTTTTTATGGTTAAGTAGGAAATTTACTATTTCCTTCAAGTCATAAAATACGTATCCCATAATCTTATGTTAAATGTATCATGCATACGATTTGTATTTAAATAAGTATATTTGTATCTTAAGTAAATATGTATTGTTTTTTAATTACTCTTAAGGAGTTGAATTAATTTAACTTTCTTTAGATATATTAATTCCTTCAGGTAATTAAGAGCATAAAGACATGGTGTTTGATAATTCATTATTAAAGAAAGTTATTGTAATATTATTGACATTATAGCTTTTAATTGTAAATCTCCTTCAAAAATGTTTTATTTTCTTTTGTAAGATATTCCGCTCATGTGTGTTGTTCCATGGACTTGTAATTGGTATTAGAGTTATAGATTTGTAAACATGTTCTCTTGTTTGAAAGTTTTTTTCCAAGCACTTTCATATGGTTGGATTTGAACCGTCTCAAAACCTATGGATTTACATTAAACTCTATAAGGTTTTCTCACTATGTATGATAGGAATTTTTTAGGAATCTATTGATTTTTGTACAAGATTTCATAGAAAATATATAGATCCATACAACAATTGTATCATACTACACTTATGACATTGACACAATTGTTGTATCTGACACAAGCTTTGATATGGATTTAGTAAGTTTCTTTTTGTGTGTGTTGTGTAAGGTATAAGTACTACATAGGGATGGCATAAATCTTGCATCAACACTAATGTTCAGGTAGGTACTGCCATAAAGGGACTAACTTGTACAGGCTTAAGGCAGGCACATGATGCCTCACCTCTATTGTAAAATAATTAATTTTTCAAGTATATGATGACCCTTTTTTTCAAAAGTTTGGTACTTCTTTTCAATAGCTCCTAAGATAATGAGCATAAGTGACATTTTGGAATATAGGAATTAGATGAAAGGAAGAAAAGTTGTAGAAAATGCTTTCAAATATTGATCTAATGGAGGTGAGTACACATTTTCTTTACAAATCTTGACTATTACAAAATTAGAAACACATTCACAAGGATATTATAAACATGCATATAGATTATACCATATAACACATGATATATCATGGGAAAAAATCCTTTTGGAAGGAAAAAAAATCATACTCCAAAAGCATAGTACTATGTGTTGCTAAAATAACTATTACAATACAATAACAATACATTTTTTTCTCAACAGATGTATTCAACAATGAATCCAACACTTCAAATCAATTTTGACAATAGAACACTTCATTAAAAATATAATATAATTGGTACTCCTCATTCAGACATACTATGTTGGGCACCCAAAATTTACTATTTTGAGCTACGAAATTTTTTGTTATAACTATCATAAGGATCCAACATAAATATTGTAATAAATTATAGCTATAAGAGAAAATGTCATAATCTAACAAAGAATGTCACATTCTCTTACAACTTGTTGTATACCAACTTGGGCACCCATCTTTCCATGCAAGGGGTATGTTATGCCACTTGTCCAAATCTATCATAAAATATGTCATAAGTTGAGACTTGTTAAGATTTTCAAAGTAGGATGATTGTTTTCACATGTGTGAGCTCTCCTATATTACTAGGTATTTTAGTATGTTAATTAAAATATTTTAAAAATATTATAAATGAATGCAAAATCAATGTAAGGTTTTGCAAGGTTGAGACACCTTATTACCAATATTCTCCCACTTTTCAAAGACCTTTTAAATAGAAAATAGAATTGGAATTCCATTTGAACTTTTGTCTACTTATTGGTTTCAAGAATACATCTAAAACATTCATCAAAATGAAAAACTTCTCCAATTTTACCATCTTGTCGTCTACTATATCTTGAAAAAAAGGAAATCACACATCAATGTGCTTTGTTTGGGCTTGAAAATGTTAGAAATTTGATTGAAATGCTCACTGTTGAAGATCAAAGAGGGAGATTGTTGGAAAGAAGGAAGATTGTTGTTAAAAGAATGTTTTCAATCATTGTTTTGTCATTAATGTCAAACCTGCTATTTGTAGGGATGATATTTTCTTATAAGATCCAAGTACTATCACTTAGTTGATTAATGAAGAGGATCTGATCAACAAGATGTAACAAGAGCACCTAAGGGAAAGGTTGAGTTATGATGTTGTAATGAAGTGCAAGGATTAGTTAAGACAATGATTAAATAATGTATTGATGACATACTCAAAGATACAGAAGTTGGTCACACTTAGAAACATTGGAGGAAGAAGTTGTAACAAGGTTGATTGCAAAGCTTAAACTAATAATCTTTAATGGATGCCAAGCAAGTTAGTTGAAGCTGAGAAAAATTCCCAGTTGCTGCTGAGTAACAAGAAATTCTTGTGTGTGCCAAGTAATCTTCAGATGCTGAGTGAAGATCAAGTGTCGAGCATCAAAAAATTCTTAGTTGGTGTCGAGTGATCTTAGGTGTCGAGCATCAGAAAAAACACAATTGATGCTGAGTAACACAATATGTGTCGAGCACCAGTATTTCAATAGTGTTGAGTTGTTGCATTATTTCAAGTGATGAAGATTTTCTAAATCTAAGCCAACATAGTGGTTACATTGAATTTTGTGAATGAGTTGGAAGATAAGGATGGTGAGCTGGTGGCACAGAATCCTATGTAAACTATTTTTAGTTGAATTCTAAAGGATTATTCAAGAAGCTTCTAGAGGAAACAAAATATGGGTTAGATGTAATGAATCCTACCTAATCCATATGAATTGAAATTAAAGAATGGAAGAATTGAGTGGGAAAAGGAACTCCAAGACTTCTATTTAAGGAGTCATAGACCAAGAAGCAAAGAGTTGCTAATATTGTGTTGCTAAAGAGCCAAATCTACGAAGTGGTTGAAAGGGTGTCAAAGGGGAGACATCTAGAAGAAGGAAGAGAATAGAGGCTCTGCTTCTATAAGTGGTCATGAAGAGATGATTGCACTGGTACATTGAGCAAGGAGACTCAAGGAAACTAAGCTTGAAAGGAGGGCAAGCTGTTAGAATTGCAAAGTTTGAAGGCCAGACAAGGGTATGAGGTAAGAAGTGATTTGAGATCTGCAAGATAAGTTGTATGTTGTAGTCAGATAAAGATTTTTCTAATACTCTCTAGCAATTGTATTAGATCTAGAAATCCTATGGACTTAGGTTGGTTTAATAGCCATTTGTAAATCATTTAACAGGGTGGCATTCCAAGTGAATGTTTTAAAGTCCTCTAACCAGGCCCACTTCTATTAGGGTGGTTAAATCCTCTAACAAGGTCACATTTGACAGTGTATTGTAAGCCTTTAACAAGGCAGCACTTCAGAAGAGTGAGAATTGAGTAGCATGTTACTGGCAGTTTTTCCCAAATGGGGTTTCCATGTAAATCATTGTATTATGTGTTGATTTATTATGTGTTATGCTTGCATGTTGATTTACAGTAACTTGCTGGTTAGATAAGTTAAAGCTTGGATGAATGAATGGTTGAATGGGCTCACTATACTTAGTGAAAAGTTTGAATAGGACATTTGGATCTTGAATAATTGATTCACCACCCCCCTTTCAGTTATTCTAAAATATTTCTAACATAAAAGTTATATTCATTACTAAGAAAATAACACACTGACTATCAAAACAAATAGTAATCAATTATGCATCAAACTACATATCTAAACATAACTACCTAAGCCAACTAACTTCTTACAAGCAATAGTAGATTTCATATACTCCACTTTTGTTGTGGACAAATAAAATAAAATTAATCACTTACTCATCCAACTAATAACACCACCATACATGGTTAAAACATAACAATTGGTGAATCTTTTGTTGCCGATGTCACTTGCCTAATGTGAATCCATAGATTCATGAATACTCACAAAATGTGAAGGTCTTTAATCCAAACAAAACCATAATAGCACAAGGAATACTCAAAATAACCCTTCAAATATTTGAACACTCGCTTGATTGAATCCTAGTGCACTTATCTAGGATTAGCCATGTATCAACTCAAAATTCTCATTACTTGGGCAATGTTTGGTCTAGTATAAACCATAACATAGATAAAATTGCCAACACTACTTGCATATGTTATACTGGCAATTTCCTCCACCTTAGAAGGAGATTTTAGACAATCCTCCGCAAACAATTTTGTTCTCAATGGAATAGGAACTATTATAGGTCTACATGTTGTCATGTTCAATCTCTCCAACATTGAATTTACATAATTTATCTAGCTTAACAAAATATTTCTATTATCCTTGTTTCTTCTAGTCTCCATTCCAAGAATATTGTACTAGTTGTACTTAAATATTTCATCTCAAATTGTGTTGACAACTAAGACAATCACAAATCAAATAATCATTCTTGAATAATAGCACATCATCAGCATACAATGCAATAGTAAGAATGATAATGTTATTAGCTTTGAGATAAACTTAATGATTGGATTTAGACCTTCCCAAACTCAACGCATATGTCTAAATTTTTTGGTACCACATCTTAGGAGACTGTCTCTATCCATATGAATACCTTTTCAATTTGAAAACTAGATTTTCTTAGTAAAAAACATTGGCTCATGTTTCATGAGTAATGGTTCACACAAACTCACCTCTCATGAGAATGAAGGGAATACTTAGCACTCATTGGATCTAGATGATGCTCACAAAGGTGAAGCATTGAGACTTCTTAGGAGCTCACCCATCCCACTACTACTCAGGCTCAAGTGCACTTAACTATAAAGTTTTCTCCAAGGTTAAACCCACTCTGCTTGTTATCCCATTTGTAAAATCTTTAAAGAGTGATGTGCCTTATAAACCATTCATTAAAGATCCCCTAAAGCTTATCAATCGATAAGGAGGATATCTTTTCAACCACAACTCAAATTGTGATATTGTTATCATGACTCAACTATGTAGTTTTTTAAGTCAAGCTCATTAATCAATGTTTCATGAGTAGTGGTTCACATGAATGCATCACTCATGAGAATGAATGAGATATTTAGCACTCATTACATCTAGGTGGTGCTCTAGGAATTTTTAGAGGTCACCCATCCCCATTACTACTCCAACTTGAGCACACTTAACTACAAAGTTTTCTCCATGGTTAAACCCACTCTTCTAGTAACCCCATTTGCAAAACCTTCAGCAAGTATTCTTCCTTATGAACTATTCATTAGAAAGCTCATTAAGCTATTCAATTGATAAGGAGGTATTTTATGCAAAAAATCAATTTGTGATATTGCTACCAGGTTTCAGCTATGTAGTATTATGAGTCAAACTAATTGAACCATGTTTCATGAGTAGTGGTTCACACAAACCCATCTCTCATTAGAATGAATGGAACACTTAACACTCATTGGATCCATTTATTTTTTCAAATACCCACTACATCCCACAAAACCATGCCTTTCTATCAAAGGTGTCAAATCCAAAGTAGTTTTCTTCAAAGATGTCATCTCGTCATTCATGACTTCCATCAAAGAATTCACATCAAGTATACCTATAGACTCTCTAACAGTGCTAGGCTTATCAATGTGAGTAATCAAAGGAAAAATGATCATATCTATTAGAATCCAACGTATCACAAGTAGATCTCAAAAATTTAGGATAAGGTTATTCATATTCTATTGAACTTTTACAACTACTAAAGCTCTCACTATCATCAGGTCCATTTGGAGCTCATAATTCATCTTTCTCATGGGCAGAAGAAATTTGAACTACATCATTATATTTATCCTTTTTCTCTAGTTGTAGCTCAATAGTGCAAGGTTCCATTTCACCTAAAATAATTCTTTTTTGTAGAGAACCTTCTCTATTATTGGTTCCCTAAGCTTGTACCCTTTTACACTAACATCATAGCTAGTAAAGATCCACTTCGCTACTTTGTTTCTTAAACTTATATCATTTTCACTTGGAATACAAACTTAAGCTTCACAACCAAAATACTTTGCTATGTCTCAAAAAGGGCTTCCTCCTTAACCACACCTCCATAGGTGTCTTATCAACAAGTGTTGATGTGGGATATTTGTTTACCAAATAGGAGGCACTGACTACAACTTCAGCCCTCCAAAAATATTAAGACCTACAACACTAAGCATACTCCTAGTCCTAGATGTCCTATTCAATATTTTTGCAAATCTATTCTACTAAGTGGTGTATGGAGTTGTCTCTGCCTCTCAATCCCATGGTCCATACACAATTTAACAAATTTTCTTAAACAAAATCCACCACCATTTTCAATCCTCGAACACTTAATCTTTCTACAAGTAAGATTCTCAACAAGATCCTTAAACTAACAAAAGATTTGAGATGTAATTCTAAGAAAATAAATAAAGTCCCTTTAATTGCAGTCATCATTGAAGGGACATTAATAGGACCAAGAACATCATAATGTATCAAGTCGAACAACCTAAAATATTTGGGAGAATGATTTTGTTTTCCATATCTATAATGTTTACAAAAATTAAACTCAAGATTACAATCAGCAAGTCCATCAGAAAAGCATTTATTTTTTAGGGTTGTGAGACCCTCCTAACCAACGTGACCAAGGATTTGGTTTGATAACATTTTCTTCTTTGTTGGAAGTTTAATCTCCAAAGCATTAGAAACCTTAGGTACCCAAAAAGAATGACCATCAGATGTCTAAGCAAATTGATCTAACATTGAGGATGAAGAATCTAGAGACCTCTTCTTAAACTCCACAAAAGCATTAGTACATTGAACAATGTCTTCATACAACATGTAAAAGGTGCCAATTATAACACCCTTAGAAAACACCATATAAGTGCCAGTCATCTTACATCCTCCTTCCTAGAAAACAACCAAAACACCACATCACTCAACGTAATTAAAATTATTAGATTTCATGGAAAATCTAGGGTGTGCATAATGTTAGAAAGTAAAGTCCACCAAGATAACTAGGAGTGAAAAAATAGATGCAACAACCATACAAAGATAACCATGCACAATAACACCAGATATGTTACTTAGGGAAACCCTTGATCAGAGGAAAAATCCTAGTGGGAATGATGCTCACAAGATGATGTTCTAATATAAAAGTTCCTTGTGAATGAATACACTCTATTAGGAGTTTCAATGAGATACAATTAGTACATATAAGTCCCTATTAGGAGTTAAAAGGAGGAAAACTAAACCCACTGTCCAAATAGCCCAAAAAACAATCTTTTGGATAAGCATATCCAAGATTTCTGACATGGCTAAACAAAAAATATTTTGCCAATATGGTTCCTTTGAAGCTCACAACACATCAATCCTCATCAATTTATGCTATGATCAAAAGATATTTTCATTCAATTTCTCATACAATATTTATCCACATTGGATACCACATATGATCTCACTAATGATTACAACCAAGGAAACAACCTTTTCTTTATACCAAGACCTAAATTAAGTTATTGAGTTGGCCTTGAGGCTTTCCAAATTTACAATATTAATATAGAACATTCTTAAGATATTAAAATACATGTTATAAATTGATTTTTGTACTTTTTAAGATTACCAACAAATTGTCAATTCACAATCTTAATTGCATACTTTGATCATCTGATTATGCCCTCTTAACCAAGACATCTCTGACATGTTGTCAACCTTTTTCTTTTTTTTCTTAAGCCAAATCCATCCTTTTGAGGAGATAGAGTCAAGATATTAGTACCACTTTCCAGAAACATTGTCTAAAAGATGCCTTCACTAAAATCCTCATAACTCAAACCAATCTTCATAATTATGTACGTGCTCTTAGCTATGAAATCTAGACATACTTGTGAGCATGTCCTCAAGTATGCTTAAGTTGATCTTCACTCCTTGAATTGTGCTAAAAACTTCATCCTCTATAACTCTGTCAATCTTCACATAATAACAATTATGTTGACATCAATGACATGCAAAACATAATCTCTGAATTATGTCTCTAACATTGCTAACATACTTTCCCATCGGAATACCATCAACATTCCTACTAACATATAACACCATCCATCCCCATAACTTTTCCATCAATGAATTTGATCATGAATCTTCTACAACCAACAAACTTTAGATGGGAGTCGTCACCAATATGCATCTTCCCATTATCATGTCCTTTGTAACAAACGGATTTTTGTAATGAAAAACAAAGATGATAAAATAATTCCAACATTCATAAATAAACAATTGAATCCTTTTCACATCACATGAATAGCTATTAACATTTAACATAAAATAATCGAATTCATGATCAACTGAAATACTAGATTAATGACTAAAAAATCATAATTATATTCATAATCAACTGAAATAAATTGTTTAATGATTAACTAATCATAACTAAATTCATGATCAACTGAAATAACTTGATTAAAAATTATCTAATCATAACTAAAATAACTTGATTAACGATTAACTAATCATAATTGAATTCATGATCAACTGAAATAACTTGATTAATGATTAACTAATCATAACTGTATCCATGATCAATTGAAATAGCTTGATTAACAATACAAGTAAAGTAAATGCTTAACTCAAAGAAGGAATGGAACATACAAGTATCATCAAAGATCTTTAGTTGGTTGTGCAAGCCTCAACTTTGGTGAGAGGAGAAGCATTGACATAGGCTTAACCTCCCAACCTTAGACCATACGTATCCTCACACATTCTATTAAATTAGAATGGCCCTCCCTACCTTGGGATCAGGCTTGGGTTGTTCTTTAGTCCAGCCACCTGAGCATCCTGGTGTTTTGAACATCCACTTAGTTATGAAATGAACATGCTTACATAACTAGTGTTACTAACATCAAGTGATCATTAGATGGAAAACATGCCTATAAACTACCTTGGACAAGGATTTCTAATGGGCTCGATGACCCAATCGCCACCACTTGACTTGACAATAGGTTTCATTACATGGATGAGCATGAGCTATTAAGTATATTTCATTTTAAAATTTTTATGTCTGATTTCTCTTCTATTTTCTTGTAGATTTACTCCACCCCTTTTCCATACACGGCTATGCAGCCGATGATTCCCAAGCGCTTGAAAGATTATGAGCACTCTGGCCTTTTACACCTCTTCACTATTTCATGGCTACATTGTCAGTGAATCCCTAGTGTTTTGGAAAAAGTTATAAGCATTCTGCTCTCAATATCTTTTATCATAATTTGTGATAGCATAGAACTTGTTCTTGAGATCAACAATATTCATTAGATAGTATATTTCTTTTTAGATTTTATTGTACTTAAATAAACGCTTACATAAGGGTTGTATCTAATTTACCATGAAAGTTTAAGGAAAAGGACAGATATCAAAGGAGATTGAGTATGTAGCAAAACTCATATTTGTATCTTGAAAATAAATCTGGAAAAGAGAAAGTCTTAAGAGCCTAACTAGCTGTTATGGAAAGCAATAAAATAATACTGAAATGACATTACATGACCTAATGTATATTCTGAATATGTTGAATCCCTGCAATTTGAATTGAAAATCTACTCCCCTTTTGACATTGCAGATGTATCAATGCAGAATACTTATTTCTTAAAGGCTGAGTTCATACGACAGAGTTACTGTTTGTAATGGACACGTAGACTAGAAGAAGAAAGGGACTTTGGCTCACAGGATGGTGTGAAATCTGTTGCTAAAGGTGACAGAGTGAATAAGGAAACATGGTAATAATGAAAGTTTGTCGATATGTGGAATGTTATTATTGAATGTGTCCCCATGGCAAGGAAAACAAACATATATAAAAGGTGTTGGACTTCATACACAACTTCAGTTAAAAGAAGAGTCATGCCTTCTTGGCTTCCACTTGTTCAAAGATTATATGCCATTTCGAATCTCCAAGTATTTAAATTGATTAAGAAAAGAGAGGGAAAGAAAAATAAAATAAAAGGTTGGAGGAAAGAATTGGAAAGATTATAATTACAACTATTATTATAGTATATACTTACATACATTCATGTAAGTATTCAATAAGGTGACATCATTATATTAAGTTATTATAATTTAATGGTGCCATTTTATTTTTATTTATTTATATATATATATATATATATATATATATGTAAATATTTATTATAATAATATGATAAAGATCAATTAAAATCCCTTAAGGTATGTTTTATATTTTAAATTAGATTATTTTATGTTTTCTTAGATTATTTTCTTAATAGCTCATGTGGGTCCTACAAATGTATTATGTGTTCAAGTCGTTGTGTCCTTTCCAAAGAAGTTTAAGGTCATACCTACTGATCCTAATGACTAAACTGGGTGAGCATCCCATTTTGATGATCCCGTTTAGCAATGCTTCTCCCCCTCTTCATCTTCTCCTACAATCACTCATGAAAACACTTTCACCATAGTAACAATTCTATAATAATTTCATATAAACATTTTAAAAGACCTTAAATTATTAAGTATAATTTTTAATCAAGCAACTGCTAATCATCTAATAATAGTTAATGGTTAACTACCATCTTCATTAACAATTAATACAACGGATATAAATAACTACCTATTTCATGTGATTATGAAAGAATAATATGTTAAATCTAATGGTTATGAACAAGTTTAAAATTAGGTCAAAATTTTGGGATGTAACATACCCTCCTCAAATTTTTCATCATCCGCAATGAATATCACAACAAAAACCTTAACAATACTTAATCAATTTAATTTAAGGAAAAGAAAATAAATGTTTAGATTCTAGCCCTAGAGAAAAGATGAGGATATTTTTGAAAAATTTCATGATAATTTTCCCAAGTGGCATTATCCTTTGCATACTAATCCCACTAGACCTTGCATTGTGTCACTTCTTGATTTCGTAAGCGTAGCTTATGCACCTTAAGTATTTTGAGTGGTTCTATTTCTACTACCCCTGGTTCTCACACCTGTAAAAGTTTCCAATCAATTATATCATCATGATGGGTAATGCATTTCTTAAGGTATAACACATGAAAGACGTCATGCATCCTAGCAAGGGCTAGAGGTAAAGCAATTTTGTAAGCTATTGGGTTCACAACTTTGAATATTTCAAAAGGTCCTGCATATCTTGGGGCTAACTTGGTATTCTTACCAAACTTGATAGTACTCTTCTAAGGTTTCACCCTTAATAGTACTTTTTCTTCCACTAAGAATCTCTAGGTGTTATTTTTGCATCTACATAGCTTTTATGTCTGTCATTAGCTGCCTTCAATCTTTGACGAATTTGGATTATCTATTCTTCTATTTCCTTAAGCATTTCAAGTCCAACAATAATTATATCTTCTAAGTGATTCCAACTCATAGGAGTTCTACATTTGTGACCATATAGAGCCTCAAAGGGAGCCATTTTAATGGTGGACTGATAGGAATTGTTATATGCAAATTCCATCTAGGGTAAATATGTTTCCCACTGGTATTGTCAATCCATACAATACACTCTCAAAAGATCTTCTAATACCTAGTTTACTCTCTCTATTTGACCATCTATCTCAGGATGATAAGTTGAATTGATGTTTAGTTTAGTACCCAATGCTGAAAATAATGTTTGCCAAAACATTTTCTCTAGGATTCCATGCAATATGAAAATTTCTTTCATGAATTTATGAGCAATTTCTGGTGCTCCATCAGTTAGATATCCTGGTATAAAATGAGCAACTTTTGTTAGTCTATCAACTACTACCAGAATGGTATTGTGTCAATTTTGTGTCATAGGTAATCCTTGTACAAATCCATGGAGATCATCTATCATTTCCACTCTAGTACTTCATTATGGTGCAAAAGACGAATTGGGTATTGATGTTCTACTTTTACTCTATGGCATTCGAAACATCCTGCCATAAATTTTGTTATCTTCCTTTTCATTCCTTTCCAAAAATATAGAGGTTTTATATCAGACAACATTTTAGTTACCCCATGGTGCCCTAAATATGGAGCTGAATGAGATTCTTCCAAAATCATTCTTTAGAGTTCAAAGTTGTTGGGTACATAAGGGGGTAAACACAAACTTGTGTCACCCTTTGTGATATTCGTAGGGGTTTCAGCCAGAACAATTTCGGCCAAACAGATGTGGCACTTTCCCGTGCCAATGTGGCAGCCAAGGTTCCGGCCGAAACACTTCCAGTCGAAAGTGTTTTGGCCAGAACTTATGTGATTTTATAAATATCCCAAAATCTCTCCTAGGCAGTCATTTTCACTGTTGATTTCACCGTAGCAATCACCAGCACAGTCAGAGTGTTTCAGCCATAAAAGGTAGGTGAATTTTTTATTTTTTATTTTTTTATTTTTTAAATTATTTTTTAGTTATTAGATGATAATATTAATTAAATGGATTGTTTTTAAATATTTTATTAATTAAATTAATTATATTTTAAATGTTTTTTTCAGTAGTTGATAATAAAGCATTAGTTACGTTTTACAAAACATTAACATAGTAAACATTTTACAAAACATTAGCATAGAGTTTAGTAGTTGATAATAAAACATTAGTTACATTTTACAAAACATTAACATAGTACACATTAACAACAAATCTATTAGTTACATTTTACAAAATATTAACATAATAAACATTAATGTTCAACAAACCTATTAGTTACATTTTAGAAAATATTAACATAGTAAACATTAATTTTTAACAAACAAGTATTAGTTACATTTAAATACAAAACATTAACATAGTACAGATTAACAACAAATCTATGTTTACATTTTACAAAACATTAACATAGTAAACATTAGTTCAACAAATCTATTAGCTACATTTTACAAAATATTAACATAGTAAACCAATATGTCCTTTAAATAACATTACATTTTTACAAACCTATTAGTTACATTTTAGAAAACATTAACATAGTAAACCTAGATGTACTAAATAACATACATGCATATTTTTTATTCTCATACATGAGCTAGATGTACTAAATAACATGTGCATATTTTTAGTTACATTCAACTTTGTACATATTTATATACATACATGTTTTAAATTAAATTTAACTTTTAGTTTTATATGTACTTATGTATGTATATCTTAACTCTGCATTTATAAATATCTAGATCTTTGCATATGTATTATTATGGCATCTGGTACTGGTGGAGCACCTACATCCTTAAGGGAGGCTAGTGTTCATGGAGGGGGTCCTAGTGCTAAGTCGAGCACAACATGTAGACAAACATCATCTACTAAGGAGAGACAACGTTTATTTACAGATACTATTGCTAGATTATCTCATGTTCTTGAGTATCTTGATTCTACATTGTTAGCTTCTACCACTCTCCCTAATAGGGAGAAGGTTGTTTCTATTAGAGATGACTTGTGCCAGATGATTAACATGATCTCTAGGTACAAGCCATTTGATGATATTAGTATTGAGACATTTTACTCTTCCCTTTCTCACAGTGGCATTGGCATTATGAAGTATTCACAAATTGATAGTCAGATCTCCACCACTATGGTGAAGACCATGTTTCCCTTTTATACAGATAGGCCTAGGGTTAGAGGTTATTTAGTGATGAAGTGTATAGATATGCTTGTCGCTCCATTTATGTATCCTCGGTGTTTAGTTGCACATCACAAGTGGCCACAAAAGGATGAGTTTCCCCTTTATTTTTGTAAACAATTGTTTGCAAAATTTCATTTACATCAAGATGTTGACTATATAGATTTTCCAAGTCATGTTGGACAGGGCTGAGGCTGACTATTAGAGAGATTTACACCTGCGGACACCCCTACACCCATTAATAAATGGGCAATGGTGGGTCCAAACCTTTTGGTCATGTTGAGAGGTCCACAAATGACTACTGCAGATTTGAGTGTTCCTGATGATACAGTCAGGACTCAGATATATTCTAGCATTGCCACAGTTGTCACATAGTTACAAGATATATCTTTAGATAGATGTGGTAGATACATGTTTCGATCTCATGGTCCCATTTTGACAGGTATATCCTCTAGCACAAGATCTGATGATCTATATGAGATGGCAGATCTACCATCGCCACTAGAGGTTTCAGCCATATCAAATATGCATGCATTGTGTTGTATGTCATCTTATTTAGTATCTGATCTTCTTGGAGCATATCAAGCATTGTCGATGGTCATAGGGATTCCTCTTCGTGACATTGGTGGACATATCAGCCATATTTTATCATGCACAGTAGGACCACAACCCTCATAGGGACAGGAGGATATCCCTACACATTCTACAACACCTGCTCCTATAGAGGGCCATACAACTCCTGTCCCCACAGTAGTCCCCACACCTACTTGGGATCCTGTAGCACCTGCTCCTGCATAGCCTGGCCTTAGAGCACCTAGATTTTGTGATTAAGAGATCACTCTTATGACTCAGATATCAATTAGATTGGCAGAGCATTACATAATGCTACGGTAAATATTGTAAATTTATATATGTTTATATTTATTTGTTATTATAAAATTTACACATACATATTCTTGAGTGATTCAATTTAACTTGTGTGTACACGTACATGTGTGTTCTATAGGGTCTTGGTGATAGTCTATTGCCTTTTGGAGATCTTCAGACCCTGATGAATCCTCCACAACATGAGTCACAGGTATGTTATGTATTTTTTATTATATATCTTGTGTGTGTGTGTGTGTGTGTGTGTGTGTGTGTGTGTGTGTGTGTGTGTGTGTGTGTGTGTGTGTGTGTGTGTGTGTGTGTGTGTGTGTGTGTGTGTGTTTTATTATATATGGACCTTATATGTTATGTATTTTTTATTATATATTTATTTCATTTGATGTGCAGGGCGCAAATCCAGATCATAGAGCCTTTTGGGGTCAAGGATCAGGAGGGGGATGTGATTGATGTTAGTTTACACATACGTGTATATTTCATTGATGTTGCCAAGATATTTTATGTATATACATGTACATGTCATTTTAGATACTTTTATATCTAGAGATGTATGTTATCTCAGATACATGTGTTATTTTATAGATACTTTTATATGGATATATGTATGTTATTTCAAATATATGTCTTATTTTAGATACTTTTATACGGATGTAAATGTTATTTCAGATACATTTGATGCATGCATGTGGTATTTTAGAGATATTTGATGTCGTATGTTGGAGACATTTTATATAGCATTTTGGATACATTTTACCCATGTATGTATACATTATTTCATAGATGTGTTATTTTATGTATAGATGTACATATTATGTTTATGTTGAATGTATACATATGTTTTCAATATTTAATCAATAAATTTAATGCATGTGTTTAAGAATATAACTCAAGAGTATTAGAACTTAATGTCTTATGTATGTACACATGTTAAATTGATCTTTTAATGTCTTAATGTTTTATGTTTATGTATGTGTTATTCATGTTTATGTATATGTGTTATTCTTGATATATATATTTCAATAAATTTAATACATAAATTTGAAATATATATTTAAATAAATTTAATACATAAATTCAATTTATATTTCAATAAATTTAATACATAAATTCAATAAATTTAATACATAAATTCAATATATATAATTTCAATAAATTTAATATATAAATTCAATATATATTTTGAAATAAATTTAATACATAAATTCAATATAGATTTTGAAATAAATGTAATACATAAATTCAATATATTTATGTATATTTTATTCCACAGATGTATGTAACTATGTTCATGTGTTAAATGTAGACATATATGTTTTCAATATTTATGTAAATGTGTATATGTTATTGTTTTTAATGCATTAATCTAAGTATAATTAACTATATTAAATAATGACATGTCCTAAGGGCAACATATACATGTACATGTGTAACATATAAAGAGTATAACATAGAATATAACATATACATGTAAGAACATATAAAGAATATAAATCTAGAGTATAACATAGAATATAACATAAATACATTTATTAACAATCATGTGAAAGAAAACACAAACAATGTATATAAATACACACAAATACTAAAGGGGTTGTCTTAAGGAGAGGTCCTAAAAGGTGGTACTAAGGGGATGTCCTAATAGGTGGTGTTAAGGGGAGGTCCTAACAGGTTGTCTTAAGGGGAGATCCTAATCTAGGTTGTCTTAAATGAGATATCCATGTCTAATTTAAATAAAATTATCAAAACATGTGTTTAATTTCACATATCCAAGATAAATGATCCAATTTATACAAATTTATAAAACAAATATTCTGTCAATGTTAAATGTGAAAGTATAATCTAGCTATATAGAAATAGTTGAACTAAAGCTCCACAATAAGTATATAGGTAAACTAGAGCTCCACAAACAATGTATTGTTAGGATCCTCTCTAGTTTTTATTATCTCTAGAAGTTTTTCACGTTCTTCAATAGACAATTTCCACTTTTGATTTCCACGATGTCCTCTTCTTTGTATTGCTTCAAATTGTAACTTTGTTGCTATAACATGGTTACTGTAATGTAAAACTTTTTCTCCAGACTTGTATTCAATAAATTCAATGCCACTATTAGTTACTCTTGTTTGTTGATAATATGTTCCTTCAATAACAACTAATCCAATTGGATATGATTGCCCATCAGCATCTATAGTTCCTTCTAACAACTTGTGTTTTGTTTGTGTGCATCTTAAAAGATAATAGTCCACATTTTTCGCATTATCTGGTAAGGCTTGAACTGCAAAATATCTCCTGCATGTATATAAAAATATAGATAAATATAAATTAATTTTAAAATGAATATGCATGTATATTAATTTATATATATGTACTATAATATACGCATGCACAAACCTGCCATAACTAAATCAAAAATGTGCTCATAATCAGCTAAATATACAGGATCATGAATGTCAATGTCAATGTTAGCATCTTCAAAAGGAGGCTTTTTAACTATCTCCTTCAAATCCCAATGTGAAACATATCCATTCACAATATTTTCACATGCACTCATTGGATTGTCCTTAATGCAGTCATCACAGAAACATGTTTTCTCTCGTACTTTAATTACTGAAGGTTTATGGTTTCCTATAGTCATCACTTGATGCAAACTACTAATACTAGGGATTGTTTGACAATTATAAGGATTAGATCGATCTATATCTATTACAAATACATTAAAAATAATTGCCATATTTCAAAATATTTATATCTAATATAAAACTTAACAATTTGAAAAATTCATTTGAAAATAAATATAACTTAGAACTCACCTTTCACTTTCCAAAAGTAACACTTATTGTATTCAGTATCTTGAGTAGCAAAATAAACTTTGCACCATTTAACAATTTGATTTGCACTCTCTATTCTATTCCATGTATGCACATACAATACGCATATATATAAAATTTAAAAGTATATATGCTACTAGTATTAAACATGCACATTAAATGCGTATATTTACCTACAAGTTCATGTTGTCGAAGCGCGTGCTTTATACATGCTCCTGCTCCATCATGCTCCCCTTTTCCGTGTCCACTTTCAAAGAAATTCCATAAAAACCTAGCATTGGCTCTAGCATGTTGCATTGCTAACCAATTAAATGCTTTTGCAAATTTGAATTGTCCTGTGAACATGAAACATGATAAGTATCTACAATTATCTGTGTACATGTATCAAATCAAAATAGGCATAGGTGTACAAATAAATATAAGTTAAAATAAAGTTAAATAAATGTGTAAGTTTGTGTATACTAACCTACACATCCATCAGACCAAATCTAGTGCTCTGAAACATTTATTCCATGATTTTTGAGATCTTCAAAGAACATTGCAAAACAATGAGCCACATAACTCCTATCATGAACTCTATCATCACTAATATAGAAATGAACCTCTTTGATGATGATGCGTTCATTTTCATCCAACCTTTCTATCTGATCCACCTCAAATTGTGCATGTCTATAGGTCACTTGCACAAATATTGCAACTTGTTCAGAATGATAATATTGCCCTTGAAGCTCTATTTGAGGTGTAAATGTATAATTCTCAGAAAAATCTACAACTGAAAGTATACAACCAGGTGGAAAACAATTTTTGGAATCACGAAACTATTTAGCTTGCCATCGTGCACCATGACAATGTTGGATATGTGGATATATTAATGGACAAAACTTGGTCATAAACTCATCATAACGCAATTCACTCTCCTTCAATACAAATTTTTTGGATTCATCTCCTGTCTTATTTTGGTATGTCTCATATTCACATCTCATCCATGAGACTGGTGCGGATTCATTAATATTCTCAATTTTCATTTCAGGAAATTTGCATAAATCTCCACAATCTTCACACTGATTTTTGATGCATTGCACTTTGAACTCATTTGAATCTTCTAATTTATCACATAATATGGACTTCACAAATTGTGTTGTACTGCTAGGGATGACCAAATTAGGATCAAGTACTGCCATAAATTTTTTATATGATTGCAAGTGTAGATCAAATTCAACATGATTTTGACAACAACAAGTTTCACGCATCTTATTTATGCGTACAAAGGAAGGTCGTAAACTCTCAAACATTCTCTGACATATTTTTGACATTTGAAAATTCTTGCTTGAATGTTTGAAATAATTCACTTTGAGTTATATCTATAAAATGTTTTGGATGTTCAATTTTGGCGCCTGTCTCTTGATCTTTAATTTGTATAGTATCATGCTTATTGGAAGAAACATGAGAATGTGTGGTCCAAAATTCAATAACTTATCTTTTCACATCATCAGAAATTTTGTCTTTTTGAGGAACTCTACAAATATTCACCCAATTATTCTCAATATTATCATGTAGCATATTTCTCCTCTTGATGTATCTCTGAACAATTCTTCTGGATATATGTAGTACATTAGAAATTGCACGTACCTATTTGCTATGTGTCAATTTTCTACTAGATATAGTAGTCATCAATTCTCTATGTGCATTACTCAAATCACCTCCTCGAGTTGTGTTGTCAATTTTTTTATAAGTATTTTACAAGTTTTCAACTATTGTTTTATTAATATTATATGCATGGTTTTTCCTGTTATCAACACCCAATAACTCTAAAACAGGTCTCATATCTTTTCTCCTAAATAACTTGACAAATAATTGTGCAAGTTTTCAACTATTGTTTTTATCAACACCCAATAACTCTAAAATAGGTCTCATATGTTTTCTCCTAAATAACTTGACAAATAATTGTGCCTGTCCAAATATACTTTTATCTTTGAAATATTCATCCCACATGTTCTGACAATGTTTTCTAATAGTGTTATCATTTATCAGATCTTTAGATGGAATTTGGTTAAAAAGTAGTTCCTCATCCAAAGCCATCAAATTTGTTATGCCTTCTAATTTGTTTCTATCAGTAGAACTGCCAATTTCTTCCTCTTCATTACTTTCATTCTCTTCATGAATATCATCATGTTCAGGAATTTCAATAGGTTGGTTTTGGTTACGTTTAGTATGACCTTTCATTTTGTCATCTCTTTTCCTATCATATTTCCTTGATATTTTCCTTTTACTGCCTATTGAATACTTTTATCTATAGCAAAAAAAAAATTAGATTTTGAATACTAAATATTAGCTAATGCTTCAATGTAGAATACATAAAAATAAAAATAAGTAGATGGGAAAAAACACCTTACAAATATTCAATCCTTTGCGATTCTAAGGATTTCTGCGAAATAATTACTGAAAATGACTTCAAAAATCGTCGTCTTCCAAAAATGCTCTTCTATTTTTCGTTGTTTTCTATATTTATTAAAATTAAGAAAACACAAATGTTGTTTGTTACATGAAATGGTTTGAAACTAAGTTATTTTATACTTGAAACCGTCAAACTAACCTCTTGCAACTAGTTGGGCCGACAGGTGTTCCGGCCGAAGCACTTTCCTTGGTCGGAACTGCCTATGTGGCAGCCACACAAGCAAAAATAAGAATTGCAAACTTCTCACTTTGAAGGTCAATTTGACCTACTAAATTGAAGTTTTTTTAAAAACTAAAAATATAGTTTTGTAGGTCTCGGAGTCAAGATTACGATCATATAATTTTATTTTATTTTGATTATGGATAATATGTTATAATTTGAAAATATTACAAGTAGGTATTTTAAGATTTAGGAAGTTCTCTATTCAAAAATAAGAATAAATAGTAAATCATGTCCAAAAATTATTATTTTTAAATGTTGCACTAGAGGAGAGATTCTTCTTCAAGAATATGTAATTTTTTTTATAAAATATGTAGATTTGATAGAAAAAGTTTGACGGGAGAAAAAAAATTGTCAATTTCTGATAACTTTGACTTTTGACCAGTTATAACTTGAAAAATATTAGCCAAATTTTTATTTTTATTTTTTGGTGCACTAGGTATACATTTCGACTCTAACATATTCGAAAATCAGACCAAAATATGAACATCTGCATATATTTGTTTGATGGGAAAAAAATCTATATTTTTAGCATTTAAAAAAAATTTAAAAATAGACTTTAAATTATTTTTTAAATATGAACATTTGCATATATTTGTTTGACAAGAAAAAATCTCTACATTTTTAAAAAAATTAAAAATAGACTGTAAAATTTTAAAAATAGATAAAATTTTCACTCAATTTTTTTAAAACTTCATCTAATTTTACACATTTCATTAGTTTACATCATCTTCAAATTCTAAGCACAAATGCCACTTTTATGTCGTTAAAGTTGAAGACTTTAAATTATGATATCACTTCTCCTTTATAAAAGGTGACATAGGCTTGTGCTTTTACCCATAAATCTTGTTATGATATCTTAACAATTCATCCTCCTCCAGACTAAATTCTGAATAGTTAGAATCATGCGGGTCTCTAATAAGAGCTAGACTAATTTCTACATAAAATTCATCATGCTCTAAGTGTTGTAAAATTTGGTCCTTTAATTTGAAATTTATAGTAGCCATTGCAAAAATGTGTCTTCTCCTACTTAGGGCATCTACCACTTTGTTTTCATTGCCTCTAATATAACTTATGTCAAATTCATAGTCTGCTAAAAATTTCAGCCATCTTCTTTGTCTAGTAATTAGATTTGGTTGAGTGAAGATATATTTTAGGCTGTGGTGGTCTAACCATAGTTCAAAAGGTTTTCCAATCAAATAATGTCTCCACATTTGAATTGCATGTACAATAGCTACTAATTCCAAATCATGAGGTGCGTAATTCTAGTCATAATTTTTCAATTTCCTAGATTCATATGCAATTATCTGTTCATCTTGCATTAGCACACCTCCTAAACTTTCTCCTGATGCATCTGTTATAACTACAAATACCTTTTGTGGATCATGTACTTTTAGTATGGGTGTTGTAGTTAGCTTTTCTTTCAAGTATTCAAAGGTTGCTTGACATTTTTCTATCCAAATAAATTTATTTCCTTTTCTCTGAAGTGATGTAATCAAATAAGCTATTTTGGAAAAGTTCCTGATAGATTTCCTATAAAACCCTACCAATCCCATAAAATTTCTAATTTCTATTACATTTTTAGGTATGAACCATTCCTTAATTGCTTAAATTTTTTACAGATCCATGACTATGCCTTGACCTAATTTAATGTGCCCTAAATACTAAATTTCCTTTTGATAGAAAGCACATTTAGACAATTTTCCATATAATTTATGTTCTCTTAACCTTTGCAAAACTTTTTCCAAATGTTTTTTATGTTCTTCCTCGTTCTTTGAATAGAATAAAATATCGCCTATAAAGACCAGCACAAACTTATGCATGTAATCTTGAAATATGCTATTCATTACGTTCATAAAAGCTACTGGGACATTGATTAACTCGAATGGCAGCATTGTAAATTCATAATGTCCATACCTAGTTCTGAATGCAGTTTTGTGAATATCTATGTCCTTAATACAAAGTTGGTGATATCCTGACCTCAAATCAATCTTTAAAAAAATTGTTGCACCCTTCATTTGATCAAAAAGATCATCTATTCTAGGAAGTGGATATTGGTTCTTGATAGTAACCTTATTGAGCATTTTGTAATCTATGCATAATTTCATGGTTCTATCCTTCTTCCTAACAAACAACACTGGGGCTCCCCATGGTGAAACATTGGGCCGGAACAGTTTCTTGTTTAACATATATTGTAGTTGTATTTGCAACTCCACTAATTATGTGGTAGTCATTCGATATGGTGTTCGAGAAATGGGTTCTTCTCCTGGTATCAAATCTATGGTAAAATCAAAGGCTCGGGAAGGTGGCAGACCAAGAAGTTCTTCAGGAAACACATCTTGGTAATTCTTTAGATAGGGGTATTTTTCTTCAAAAGATTCCTTTAAATTTTCTCTCATTTCCCCATCTTCAAAAATGTAGTTATCTCCATAAATGGTGTTTTTAGGCTCTCTCATGTCCTCAACTCTAACTACAAAGATCTCACAACCTTTTCTTCCATATTTCTTAAGTTGCATGGTAGATTTTTTTTGATTTAATTTCATGTTTAATCCCTATAATGCGTGTAGGCCTACCTTGATCATCCAAACAATTTATAGTTTTGGCAACACAATCCACCTTGGCCTTATGCTCATTGAGCCAATTAATGCCTATGATAATGTCGTAAGACCCAAGAGGTGATACATACAAGTTCAATTCTGTTGAGAAATTTGGAAAATCAAACTAAGTCTCAAAGAGACATTGCTCTGCCTTAGCCCTTGACTGGTTTTCATATTCGACTATCCATGGTTTTTCCATAAAACTAGATTTCTTTGAAAATATACTAAATAGTTTAGGTGATATAAAATATTCAAAAGCTCTGGTATCAATTAAAATGGAGACAAGGTTCCCATAGATCTTACACGGAGTTTCAATTGGGCCTATTTGTTGTTCTGCTTGTGTATTGTCCATGGCTGCATGGATCCTTTGTTGATAAACTTGTTGTTGTTATGGAAGAGGTGGTTGTTACAACTGATTGGTGTTGGGTTTGATGGGGCATTTATTAGCATAATGATCTCCTCCACAAGTGAAGCATCTCGAAGGTGGCCCCTTCCTTTCATTACCCTTATTTTTCTTACTTGTACTAAAATTACCTTTAACATCCTTGACTCTATTTCCTTTTTATTCTAGTTTGTTGTACTTGAAATTCTTAAACTATTTTTCCTGAGATCCAATATCAGCACCTTTCGTATTCCAGTTTATTTTCCTTTTATTATCCTGGATTGAGTCATCTTACTTGAATTTGTATTCTTTCCAAAAAGCCTTCTCTAGAGCTTCCTCCATAGTTCAAGGAGTGAGAACGTCAACTGCTCCTCCTATTCTGTTATTCAGACCCATAATGAATTTTCTCACCTTCAAATTTTTATCTTGTTGATATGGTGGTACATACTTGAATAATTAGGTGAATTTCTCCCAATACTTATGTACAGTCATATCTCCTTGATTCAAGTTTTGGAAGTCTCGAAGTTTTTGGTCATAAAAGGTTTGGGGCAGCCAGCGATTTCCAAAAAATGGTTACAAAATTTTCCCTATTAATCTCAGCGGTTTTAATGTTTTCCTCAACTTTGGTGTTTCCCCACCAGGTTGCAACTTCTCTAGTAAAGTGGTATATCCCCCAAACCACTTTTGAGGTTTCAAAAGAGTTCCTAATTTAAAAATATTGTTTCATTTCAGTTAGCCAAGCCTCTGCATCCTCTCCAAACTTAGAACCGGCAAAGTTGGGCTGTTTGATTTTCTTAATATCTATTGACAGATCAGCCACTATTTCTTGAACTTCTTTTGTTTTTTAGTTTGAATGGGTGAAGTGGTTCTCTTGTTATATCCAAAGACTTCTGTCTCTATTCTCAAAGGAGGTGATGATTGTGTTCCCTCATGGTTATGCCCCATCTGGGCTGCCATCTCATTCATTCTCTTTTCCATGTTATCCAACTTCAGTTGCATTTCTTGCAAAATCTGAAGTAACAAGTCATTGGATGACTGAGTGTTTTCACAGACTATGCCATGATCTGCAACGTTCTCATTGTTGTTCATTTTATTTTGTTTACTAGTTTCACCTATAAATTTACAAAATTTGTGTCAATTTATTGAATTTATACATATTTAAGTATTTCCACAACAGAAAGAAGTTGTGAATGGAAAACACATGAATTAAATCAATTTATTTGATTAACTTAATACTTTGTTGTTGCA
The DNA here is from genome assembly GCA_028749045.1 of Cupressus sempervirens. Classification (NCBI taxonomy): domain Eukaryota; kingdom Viridiplantae; phylum Streptophyta; class Pinopsida; order Cupressales; family Cupressaceae; genus Cupressus; species Cupressus sempervirens. The sequence continues at coordinate 73,302,426 of CM053788.1, forward strand.
TTCATAACAACCTTATTTACAAAAATTTCCTCTATTGAGGATGTTTACATCATAAAATCTAATCTTGCTTCTTAGTATTTAGTTTTGGCTTAGATCGGTACATATCCCACACCATCCAAGATCTGTGGAAATGCAGAAGAGGGTTGCTCTGACGAGTGTTCTAGTTTTGAACTAATTTGTTCCTATATGTTGCTTTGCTAGTAGAAGTCCACTTGACTCTTTTTTTCTTCATTCGTTGCAAGGCTTGGTTCAGAGTTTCATTATCTTGAGGCATGGACCAATAAGTATAGTCAAATTTAGGCATTTTTTTTATTAAATAGGGAAAGATGGGGTGTCGAGCCTTCTTGCAGGGCGTTTTACATACTTGCATCCTATACAATCATTCTAAGAATTTTTTAGGTTTACATGGAAAGTAGTGTGCCCTAGGTTCAGTGTTGAACCTAGTGCTCTAATACCATATGTAACAAATGAATTTTCGTAACGAAAAACATAGGTGATAAAATACTCCCAACATTCATAAATAAACAACTAAATCCTTTTCACATGATATTAACAACTATTAACATTTAATAGAAAATAATTGAATTCATGATAAATTGAAATAGTAGATTAATGACTAACAAATCATAACTGTATTCATGATCAATTGAAATAACTTGGTTAACGATTAACTAATCATAACTGAATTCATGATCAACTGAAATAACTTGATTAACGATTATCTCATCATAACTGAAACAACTTGATTAACGATTAACTAATCATAATTGAATTCATGATCAACTGAAATAGCTTAATTAATGATTAACTAATCATAATTGTATCCATGATCAACTAGAATAACTTGGATTAACGATACAAGTAAAGTAAATTCTTAACATGCAAAGAAGGAATGGAACATACAAGTATCATCAAAGGATCTTTAGCTAGTTGTGCAAGCCTAGACTTTAGTGAGAAGAGAAGCATTGAAATAGGCTTAACCTCCCAACCTCGAACCATACTTATCCCCACACATTCTATTAAATTAGAATGCCTCCCCCACCTTGGGATTGGGCTTGGGATGTTCTTTAGTCCAACCACCTGAGCATCCTAGTGTTTTGAATGTCCACTTAGTTATAAAATGGACATGCTTACATAACTGGCGCTACTGACATTAAGTGATCATTAGATGACAAACATGCGTATAAACTACCTTGGCCAAGGATTTCCGATGGGCTCAACAACCCGATCACCACATCTCAACTTGGCAATAGGTTTCATTATAGGGATGAGCATGAGCTATTAAGTATATTCCATTTTAAGTTATTCATGTATGACTTATTTTATGTTTTCTTGGAGACTTACTCCACCTCTTCACCATACATGACTACATAGCCGGTGATTCCCATGTGCTTGAAAGATTATGAGCACTCTACCCTTTTACACCTCTTCACCATTTCATGGCTATATTGCTAGTGAATCCTAGGTGTTTTGGAAAAAGTTATGAGCATTATGCTCTTAATATCTTTTATCATAATTTGTGACAACATAGAACTTGTTCTTGAGATCAGCAATATTCATTGGATAGTATATTTCTTTTCAGATTTTATTATACTTAAATAAACGCTTGCATAAGGGTTGTATCTAATTTACCATGAAAGGTTAAGGAAAAGGACTAATATCAAAGGACATTGAGTATGTATCAAAACACATATTTGTATCTTAAAAATAAATCTGGAAAAGAGAAAGTCTTAGGAGCCTAACTAATTGTTATGGAAAGTAATAAAATAATACTGAAATGACATTACATGACCTGATGTATATATTGAATATGTTGAATCCCTGCAATCTGAATTGAAAATCTACTCTCCTTTTGATGTTGCAGGTGTATCAATGCAGAATACTTATTTCTCAAAGGCCAAGTTCATACGACAGAGTTACTATTTGTAATGGACGCTTACACTAGAAGAAGAAAGGGATTTCGGCTTGCGAGATGGTGTGAAATCAATTACTGAAGGTGATAGAGTGACTAAGGAAACACAGTAATAATGAAAGGTTGTCGGTATGCGAAATGCTATTATTGAATGTGTCCCCATGGCAAGGCAAATGAGCATATATAAAAGGTGTCAAACTTCATACATGGCTTCAGTTAAAAGAAGAGTCATGCCTTCTTGGCTTTTGCCAGTTCAAAGATTATATGCCATTTCGAATCTCCAAGTATTTAAATCAATTAAGAAAAGAGAGGGAAAGAAAAATAAAATAAAAGGTAGGAGGAAAGAGTTGGAAAGATTATAATTACAACTATTATTATAATATATACTTACATACATTCATGTAAGTATATCAATGAGGTGACATCATTATATTAAGTTATTATAATTTAATGGTGTCATTTCATTTTTATATTTATATATATGTATATAAATATTTATTATAATAATATGATGGAGATCAATTAAAATCCCTTGAGGAATGTTTTATATTTTAAATTAGATTATTTTATGTTTTCTTAATAGCTCATGTGGGTCCCACAATGTATTCTGTGTTCAAGTCGTTATGTCCTTTCCAAAGAAGTTTAAGGTCATACCTGTCAATCCTAATGACTGAACTAAGCAGGCATCCCACAAATGTATTATGTGTTCAAGTCGTTGCGTCCTTTCCTAAGAAGTTTGAATATAATTTTAAATCAAGCAACTCCTAATCATCTAATAACAGTTAATGGTTAATGACCATCTTCATTTATAATTAATACAACATATACAAATAACTACCTATTTCACATGATTATGAAAGAATAATCAGTTAAATCCAACGGTTATGAACAAGTTTAAAATTAGGTCAAAATTTTGGGATGTAACATTCTTTATACTTTGAAAAGCATCCCCAATGTGAGGTCTTGTGAAAAGATGTATTTGAATTATCAACAATGCATCTTTAGATGCATAGGTTGCCAAGGTCACAACAAACACTTCATTCATCTTGAGATAATTTGAATTGAAGGGTTTATTACTCTTCATTTTATCCTTGCAATATTTTCAAAAGTGAACAACTTTGGCACAATTCCAACATTTTTCCTTGGAATTTTCTATAGACTTAGATATCCCATGGCATTTGGATTTGCCTCTTTCATCTTTCTTGTCCTCCTTGCCTTTCTCTTTTGATCTGCCATGAACTACAAGAGCCTCCTTAGCTAACTCAAAAAGATTCCTTTGCAACTCTTCAAAAAGTAATGATTCTACCACCTCGTAACAAGGTGGTCCAATGAGTCAAGAGAAGAACACAAGCATAGAATAATCCTTCATCTTGATCTTGTCACCGACAAAACCTAACTAAGAAACAATCATATTGAATACCTTTAGATGATTAGCGATGGATCCTCTTATCATGTAATACACCTTATTCTTTAGAAAAAAATAGTTTACAATGGATTTAGTCTAATCAACACTACTAAGATTCTTTCAAAGATCTTTCACAGTTTTACCTTTATGGGTATTCAAGAGCACTAAATCAGACAAACACAGTCTTATCAAACCACTAGCCTTTTAATCTATTTTATCTCATTCTTCCTCAAGTCTATTTTTGGGGTTTCCTTAAAAAAATTGCAACTCAACTCATATATCTATATCCATGAGCATGTCCTCCATTTTGAGTTTCCATAACTCAAAATTGTGGCCAGTAAACTTCTATGTATCATATTTCACAAATTAAATTGTCATCTTCTTCTTACGGTAACATTTTCAAAATACTCTACAAACAACTCTCACACAAACTAAGTTTAATATATTAAAAAACCATTACCAAATAATAGAATTGAACTTGGTCAGACTCGAATGCCAGCTGAAAGGAAGCAAAGTTGTGGAATATGCTTCCCAGCTCTAATCTAGTGGGGAAGATAATGCAAATTTTCTTTACAATACTTAAACTATTACAAAATTAGAAATAGATTCACAAGGAGATTATAAATATGGATGAAGATTATACCATATACACATGATTTACTGTGGTGAAAAATCTTTCAAGAGAAAAATAATCCACACTCCAAAAGCCTAGTGCTTTGTATTACTAAACAATAATTGCAACACAATGACAATACATTTATTTCTGAATAGGAGTCTTCAAAAATTAATCCAACACTTTGAATCAATTTCTATATCATGATACTTCACCCAAAAACATAACATAATGTGTACTCTGTAATGTTACTTTTATAAAGAAGTATAACACAAGAGGTAGCTTCTAGGTAAAGATACAAGAAAGGGTTGTGCACAATATTTGGCACTATTTTTCAACCACCAAAAAGTACACAAATGGAACATGCATGTCTCCAAATGAATCCCCATCGAAACCTCCTATGTTGGGCACACAAAATTTATTGTTAGTTATAACATATTCCATTACACATCTTATAGTTTTCATAAGAATACATCATAATTATTGCCATAACTTGCAACTTAGAGTTGTAAGAGAATCTATCATAACCTAGCTATGAATAGCACATTCTTTTACAATTATTTATAACTCATCTACCTTCTCCATGCAAAAGGTATTTTCCACTTTTCTAATTCTATCATAGACTATATCATAGGTTGACATTTGGTGGGATGCCTAACTCCGCATGTGCAACATGTGTCATTTAGTCATTGTGAAGTAGAATTCGACAAAGCTCGTGGGTCCTAATAGATGACTAGACATTTCTAGGTGATCAATTAATTAAAATGATAAATAAATACATTAAATGAATAAAAAATCAATGTAAGGATTTACAAAAGTTGAGACACCTTATTCTTAATGGCATAACATCACAAAAATATAGTTTCAACAAGAAATGGGCTTCCTGATGGTTATGTATAGACCACAATTTGAAGTCAATTGATTTCCGTATTGTTTAAGTTATTTTATCACAGTTATTTTACCTAGTAATGATAATCATTTTGTGCCTTTATATAATGAAATTTAGGCCCATTAATGTCTTGGGCTTGAGGAAAAGCTAGGTTTTGAATATTCATTAGTCACAAAGTTTGAACCTAGAGTTTATAAGAATAAAATATTTAGACTTTGACAAAATTATAAAAAGCAGTAGATTAAATATTATAAAATAATACATTTTTTTCATTTCTATAAAACAAGATGCTATATTTGAACATACAAATTGCAAAAAGAATTTTATTCTCTTGTATTCTCTAGTTCCATATTATATTGATTGTTCACAGCCTTTTTGTTTTGTTATATTTCCTTTTCTTTCTATTATGCATTTTTTGTACCTTGGTATACCCAATATTACTTCTTGTTGGCTTCTTCATAACTTATCAACTCTTGAACACATTGCTTACTATCACCTTCTTTATATTTTATTAACTTTAATATAGCTTGAATAAATTCAACTCTTCATAGCACTTTAAGTCTTGAACAATGAATATTATCGTAGATTTACCCCTTTAGCCTAGGCCTACCAGTAGTAGGTATAGAAATTTTGACTATAGGAGGTATGTTCAATCAACAATTATGAAATGCATGCTTCTAGGGTGGCCTTGGCATGTCCTAGGGACCTTACTATGGTCCCTCTTCCTTTGAACGAACTTCCTACTAATTCATTGAATTTTATTTGGATGTTGTCTTCTTTAGTAGATATTATCCACCTTTCTTCTTTTCCTCTTGTTTTTCCCTTGTGGTTTTCTGTTAGAACTCTTAGGGGAAGGCCTTATCTCTCCCCTTTGAGGATTTTGGATGATAGCATTGCTTGGACTATTTTTTATAAACAAAAGATATTTTTCATTATATATCTCTTTCTCATATCAAGAAATAGTAGCTTTTTGGGAGGGTAGTGATGGAAATAGGAAGCAACTAGGGATAAAATAATTGCTTCTAAAACATAAAATTGAAAACCCTTGAAACCCTCAAATAACATACCACTTTTGATGCTAAACCCCTTAATTCTTATTAGTGAAATGTAAAGCATATAAATATAAATAGGAAAGCTTCAATGCACCAAACACCAATATTTATCAGGAAACCCAAATTAGGGTGAAAACTACGATGAGATTGATACCTACAATAAACTAATACCTTGTTATGAGTATAGATTATCACAATCAAGAGCACACATGCATTTAGGCACACTGTCTAGATTCTACTGCTCAATGTTGCCTTGGGCTCCGATCTTGATAAATCCACACTGACTTACAAGCACACCTCTATGGAATATGATACAATGATGAAATGTGAAGCAGAATCTTCTTAGGCCTTCAATTTTTTTAATTGTTGTAGATCTCCTCTACAAGTTCCCCAAAACAAAAACAAAAAAAAATTAATTACCCCTATGAAAATTCTTGGTGTCTATGATCACTTCTTCACCTGTGAAATACACAACTACAACAATTCAAGACCTAATTAATATCTTTTTCTCAACAATTAGGTTGATAAAAACCTTCTTCCAAACCCTAAACTATGTGCACCAAAATCAGTCCTCAAGATCATTGTATGCAAGTGAAACATGAATTGGATCTATCTCAAATACCTCAAGGTCATTGTCTTAACAATAAAGCATTTCACTGATCTCTCATAAGTCATTCTATAATATTATGTTATCATGTCAACCTAAAACAAACAAATGTAACATGCAACTAGGTAGATCTTCTTTATGATCACCTTGGTCAATGTAAACTACCAAATTATCTAGCACATAAGAATCATTCTAAAGCATCATTAAGCTCAAACAAATAATTAGATTTATCACACTGATTAGATCTTTTAGCATTTTATGCTTAGCCCCAAAAATATTGTCACGCCCAAGTAAAATACTTATAATTACCTTTGGATTATCAAAACTACAAACCATGTGAATGGTAGATACATAATCAAATCCTTAACATATTCCTCGCTACACAATCAAGGATATCATAATGTGGTCTTGCGCGAAATAAATATTTCCAACTATGTCAACTCTTGATATGTGACACCATAACTTCACCAAATCATCATGTCAAAACCTATAACTTGACATGAACAATATAGACAACCTCTACATCAATATCTAAGATGTGATGCTCTTCAAGCTCATTATTCTTCCAAACTATATAACTGATAACCAAATTGTATAATAAACATTTTTCATGTGCAATATCCAAACACCAACATATTGTGACATGTTGACATCAATGACAACATTTCCAAATTGACAAAAATCCCCTCCTTTGGAATGGATGGCAACATATAATGGGAAATACTATTAATGCAATACAAAACCAATCAGTACAAACAACAATATCAAAAATACATTATTATCTTTTAGTCTCCCTTTAACTCAACTTTGATATTTCTCCCCCTTGCATTACTCCTTCTAGGATCATGCTCATAAATCTAATTATATACTCTTCTCTCTATCCATCAACACCATTAGGTGCACTATCTAGGATGTATGCATTTAGGATGCTCTCCTTTAGCTAGGAACTTTCTTGTGTGTAAATATATAAACTTTCTCTTCCTTCTCTTAATTCCATCATTTTCTACTTATGTGCAACTCATCTGCAAGATATAAACTTTCTCTTCCTTTTTGGCTCATTTCCTTCTACTCAATTTTTTTCTTTGCTATTCTTCTTTTTCTTCATCTCGTAATTGTCTTTCATGCATGTTAGTTTGGTAGCTCGATTTGTTGTTCTCTCATTTTGTGATCTTGTTCTCTTTCACTTGTTGACGTGTTTCTTGCATATGCTTCTCACCCACTTTTTATCAATGAAATGTATGTACCATCTTTTCTTCATCTTTCCTTCTTGCATTGATGTCTTTTGTCTCTTCCTTTTGCATTCTGTGTTCATTTATTTCATTTTATTAATGTTCTCCCTTTTCCTTTTTTGCTTCTACTACTATGTTTCATTTATCCTTCTCTTTTGTCTCACGACTCTAAGATACACAATCTTTGATCAACCAAGGGCTTTGCACTCAATTGTTAAGGTGATTCTATCATTATGGTCTCCACCACACGAGGGAGAAAGTGGTGGAACCTTACTTTCTAATATTGTTAACACAAGGGGACCTAATGATGGCAAGGGTGCACATAGCCAGCCAAATGTCTAAGTCTTTTAACCAACTAGCCTGACACTACAGTTGTATCAGAGTGAAAGGTTGGAGAAAAGTAAGAGTGACAGTTGGAGAAGGGTCCACATGCCAAAAGGGGATGCACAAGCAACAAGAGGTGGACTCCGGTCCATTAGATGTGAGGAAGGGGAGCCATCACAAGAAGATTTAGAAGCCACGATAGCAAATGCTTGTCCTTGGCTTCCTTTCACTAAATAGCAACACCTTGATGACATGAGAGAACAATATATTGTCAAATAACTAGTGATCAACAAAGTACTTAGTAATTACGATAGCACAATAACCTCAATGTTTCACTAGGACAATGGCACCAACATATTTATAGAGCTGAAATGTGAAAATAAGTGCCCAAGGTTTCTAAAACAATCTCTCATCCCTTGGTAGACAAGTAATGTCTCAAGAAAATTTTAGGTGTCCCTGACAATAACTTTTTCAATATGTCAATATGCATTACACCCACTCACATAGACACTGGCAAATCCATTACTAGTCATCCACTATTGCATATAAGTATCTACTAAAAAGCACTCAACATAAATATAACCCCCCTAGACTAGACTTTTAAGTCCTAATATAGAATCTCCCAATCCCACCAAGAGTTAACAACCAAGGGCACATCACAAAAGCGTCTTTAAAGTCCTCCCTCAAAATGTGCACCCAAGTGACAAGTGATACATTCTCATGCTCTTTGATTTTCATATATAGGGTCCCAAAAAGTGATTTTTTTTGCAACAATGAGATGATATCTAAAGTTGGTTATATGTAATACAACCTTATGATATAATTAGTTTTTATTTATATATAATAAATAAAATGTGCAACATGAGATGAAACCAAAACTTCTAATAGTCATGGCTTAGTTATTTATCGTATTATGTCGTAGGGTTAGTAATAGATTTATTATATTGAATGGTTTTATGTATCTCAATGAGCCATGATTTTAAATCTCAATACCATATTAACTTAGCTTATGCAAGTTAACTAGTTGGTTAAAAAAAATACATGCAAGTTAACTAGTTGGTTTAGAAAAAATACATGAGTTTTATGACAATCTTATAAGTGTTTGAAACTCTTATAAGTGTTTCCTTGTGCTTATGACTCCTTTGCTACAGTTCCAACTATTGAAACTAATTATCCTAATACTGATATAGGTCACCTTATTTACTCAATTTATATTTGTCAACTTCAACTCCGTGTTTCCAAATAAAATTCAAGATGATCTATAGAAACAATACGAGTTGGATCATATGCAAAGCCTAACACGATATCTTAAAATACTGAAAACTCGTACGGAAAATGCTATTGTAAACAATGTACTTGAGTCAATCTACCAACAAAGATCCACATAATTGTTGCCAAAGTTCTCGTTAAATTGTCTTGTTCAATGCTCCAATTTATATTCCACGACCTATTGTTTATCTCCCAGCTCAACTGCTTACTTCTGGAACAAAAGTAACAGCTGCGTTTTCTCCTGTAATGGGCAGACAAGTTGATCAATTTAGGTCATATATAGCTTTCTCTAAAATACCAATGTCAATAACTAGAGTTTGAACACTTGAATCTACTGTAAATTATTAAGTATATGACTATAAATCTATTGTAAATTAATAGGCACACATAGAATATATTAATTGATGTCTATAGCATTTTTTTTTGGTTTAAAGATACTGTAATATTCCCATCACTAAACTCCTTTCTTGATATTCAGCCAACTAAGACAAACCATCATCTTATTTTTCCCTGAAAAAGTAGTGATACTACTTATAGCCTTCCTGTATGTCCCAAAAAAAAACAGAATCAACAAAAGTTTCCCTATATTCTGGTCATGAAATCTCTATGCTCTAAATTTATAGCCCCCAATTAGGTTTTGATTAAGAACCACTCTTAGCCTAAATATTTGCAATTTCGTAACTCTTGCAACCACTTAATTACATTATAACTCATGTACAATCATTGTAACACAATTTAATCATCTGCCACAACATTACCTAATACGCCCTTATCTCACTCTTGCACACATCTATATTGCACATAAGATTTTTAAGACATACACGTGCCATCATATTTTCATTAAAAACTCATTGTCACTAAAATTGATGTTGAACTTATAAAAGCCTTATTATAATTATGAAGCTGATATTATTATGTATTATTATAACTATGAAAGCTGATATTATAGTCTATCTTTATGTCAATAGGATGAATATGCTTCCTTGCTTATCTACCCTCTCTTTAATTTATTACAACCATCCTTAAACATCACACTACAAGAAAAATTAACCTTGAAAAAAATCTTATTACAACCACCTTTAAACATCGCACTACACAGAAAATTAACCTTGAAAAAATATGACAACCTTTTGTATTAACTTTGAAAAAAACATGACAATCTTTTACTACTTACAAATTTTAACCACCCTTAAACATCACACTACAAGAAAAATTAATCTTAAAAAAAATCTTATTACAACCACCCTTAAACATAGCACTACGCAGAGAAAATTAACCTTGAAAAAATATGACAACCTTTTGTATTAACCTTCAAAAAATATGACAATCTTTTACTACTTAAATTAGTCCAAGAATGAAGCTTTGTGCCTCGAACCAACAAACTTAACACTAACTTCCTCCTCCAAACAAAAACAATCACCTACGAGGTCTCTCCTTAAAATTGTTAGAAGGGCGTAGCAACTTTTCCATGTAGTGTTATATTGTGTTTTTTAATAATTCTCCGTACATTTAAATATTATATACTAAACAAAATCAGTTGCTGACTTTTAACCTTGCATGCCTCTAGAAAACAATGCATTTTCGATCATTTCCTCCAAATCATTTTAGACGTTAACTTCACATCAACAATGCCAGACAACCTCGTATGGCAATTTTCTTGAATTGGCTCTGATACTCGAGTGTATCCAATGGATTCACCTCAAACCGCGCCCGTCTACACCCCCACATATTCACTCAATCATTTTTGAATCAAATGGTCTTCAACATTACGTATCCAACGTTTTCCATCATAATGTTTTATTACATTTCCTCTTTCGTGGCTTCTACCCACAATATGAATAATTTTATTGTTTGTGCTTTTCTGTAAATCTCTAAAATATTAGAGAATCTTAAATATTTTTTCCCCATCTTTCAATTCTTATCCCGAATAATATATCAATTTTGTAGGCACTTATTTTTTCTCTCTCTTTTTTAATGCACATATAGTGGCCAGTCCACCATCTTTCTGCAAGCCCATAGTTCTAGTTCATTTTGTTACTATACTTCTTATTCTTTTACCAATTCGAACACTGAAATCTTCGAGTCCTTGTTCATAACCTTGAAAAATCAATATAGCTTAAGAACATGATGACATTTAAAATGGAATTGTAACAAATTGCCAACAAAAAGATCTCAAAGTCGACCTTAATAAACCTTTTCTGAATGTAAACAAAAAGCCTCTATATTCCGAAACATTTGATACAACTAACTTTATAATTAAACTACAAAATTTCCTGCTGAACACAATCCCTAAATATATGTTGGGGACACTTTATAAAATAAGGCACCGATATCAAGATGCAAGAAAAACCATGTGTACAAGCATTTGAACTCTTTTACAGGGGAATTTATCTACAAGCTCTCAAGGTACTTGTATTTCTTCAGAGACAAAACTTCGTTCTATCATGGACTGTTTTCCTGATAGCTATCAGAGAAAAGGCTAATTTCCCAACGAAGACTGGTTTGTCGAGAATAAAAAAGAACAATAAAACTTTAAAATCTTTGTTAATATAACAAGTACAATACAAGTACACACATGTAGCAATACTTTCTTTTCAGCCAAGATTCTTAAATTTATCCGCCAGCCATTTCTTCTGAGCATGCCCCGTGCACCTTGCAAAAGCCATAAAGAATATAACATGAAACATGACAAGATTTTAGAGAAAAGATTTGTCCAAGTTTTCCAGTTGGACAGAATATCCACAATAGAAACCTCGTCATCTATGGGGATCTCAGCAAATGTTGGTTGTGAAGAAATTGTGCTGTCATAAAAATTTCCATCCCTGTCACTATCACCACTATCATCCAGCCCAAGTCTTTTGTTCAACCAATCAGAAAACCTAACAAGAAGTCTTGCCAACCAAGCAACTTCAGTTTCTCCAATTGGTCGCCTCATCCAATCACCTTTATATTTAACATCTGCCCATGTATGACGTCCCAGTCCCGAAAGTTTCATGATAGGCACATCTTCCCTACCGGAAACATACGTACATGCCATTTCATTACAGGAACCAATTTCAAATGAGCCAAATATCTTAGTTGTTAGAGCTTTGAGTGCTTCTAACGACTGCAGATTAGTTTGCATCTTCTCTGGAGAACTTGTCTGGATCCAAGCCTCTGCTCTCAAAATTAGAATCTGCATAAGAAATACTAGGAATCAGCTACATTTAGATTCCACTGTCAAAATGTAACAAAAAACATAAACGCCAGAAAGATGAAAACCAATAAGTCGGGGGGCTGGAAAGAAATGTCTGAAAGAAAGTAAGATAATGGCTTCATTATCAGAATGACGTTAAATTTTGGATTAAACAAGAAAAACAATGTCATGAATAAAACGACTGAATCAGAATAAACCATCCACAGCTGCACAACTTACATGCCCACACCACACACTTTGTTCAATGTAATAAGATGAACGATGAATAATATAAGGTAAAAGCCCAATTGAATCCAAATTAATAACCTTCCCCAGTAGAATCCAAGTCACACTTATCCTGATAAAATCAGATCATTAATCCTCCATATTGTAACGATAGAAGTCACTGTTACACCCACATAAGCTCATTTTGAATGCCATGCATTAATGCAGATTGAAGGCTATGGGGCAACTTAAATGCACCCTTAAGGGTACATTCCCAGTGTTTTTTGTTCATTACCTTTAAGCCCTATGAGGGTACATTCTTGCGGCACTGTAGATGGCACCCCCCATGATGACATATTTTCAGGAAATGCTTTGCCACTGTCATGTGCTCAAATCACAATAAAGGTGATAATAAGCATATGCTACATATTTATAAAAAAATTAGACCAAAGTACCCTCATTATTCACCATAACATTTGTTCCTCACATTTTGTAAAATATTTAGACCAAATTACGCCAAATATTCACCTTTATTCCTGACATTAGTAGATGGTACATAAGGATATGGCTAAATAATAATAAAATATTTAGGCCAAATTGCACCAATTAATCCTATCAGTCTTCTATATCAAAAAATGAAAGATTATTTTCCTGCTGTGCTTAACGGCAAAAGAAGAGGCACTAATTCTGATGTAAAAACAGTAGAGAAGTGCACAAGGAGAATCTTTATCCCACATTCGTTAAATTAGATATTAGAAAGGTTGCCTACAGACTCAAAGAGTACCAATGAGCCACATTTAACTCTATTTATCTACAATAATCTAGGCTGTGGTCTCAGTGGGTGTGTGGCAAGCTCCAGAGATGATAATCACGAGGAAAATTCTAGCATGACTTAGGTTTACAATCATAAGACATGCCAGAAGCTTATTAGCCCACATCATAGTCAAGACAGCCCTTTAACTCACCAGAGATGCATCATTAATTGTTGAAGCCGTGAGTCCAAATGCATACAAATACTGTATAACAACAATAAAGTAAAATACATAAATGTTAAATGTAAAGTTTAATCGATCGTTGTTGGTGGTGAATAACTAAATTGTATTTCTTCTTACTTATATCTTTTACTGATAATAACTATTTATGATGTGTGCAGATCTTCTTTCTACAATGCTGATATAGATTTAATTAATTCAAGATATCTATACTATTCTGATTTTCAGACTGAGAGCTATATGCCACTGTTATTGATATGATCTTTGCAGTTTGAATTTCACATATATATATATATAGAAACATGATCATGTAGGGGCATGACCCTACGTGGTCATGCCTCAATACATATCTGTAGTGCTTTGGAGAAGCACCGCTTCATAACAAATATCATTAGTAATACATCTGACATGATTTACAACTCACCCGATACTTGCCCAAGGTGATCGCTGGTAATGTCACATAATACATCTGTAGTCAACGACAATCTGCATTCGATACAAGGGTGGTTTAACAGATTTCCACCGATATAATGATCGGTTACTTTGCATTGATAATATATATTTTACAGCAGTTAAAATATATATATATATATATATATATATATATATATATATATATATATATATATATATATAAGTATTATAATCAACCCTTCATAATTATTATATAATATTATCATATATTATATTTTCTTCACTTTACTATGAGGCTAACATTCTCAACGCTCCCTCTTTAGCAAGGAGGGAATTGAAGAAGGGAATTGAAGAAGATATAATACAAGATTAAACACCACTTTGAGTGGTCTATCAAGTTATGGTGTCTGGCAAAATCAGGCCCAATGAACCATAGCGATTGATTTTCATGGTGTCCGGCAAAATCTGGCCCGAAGAACTATAACAATTGATTTTCATGGTGTGGCGAAATCTGGCCGGAAGAACCATGATGTTATCAAGGTGTCCGGCAAAATCCGGCCCGAAGAACATTGATAACACTTAGCTCCAACACTTTTGGTGTTAGAGATAGATCAACTATTGATAAGGTCATCAACTTTCATAGCACTAGTTTGCAAACAAAATAATTTTTAATTATTCATGAATATATATAACTTACAAATGTATTTACAAAATTGTCCTACCAAGTTTACCTCTAAGTACTCTATTTTCAACCTTGCAAGAGGCTTGGTGAAAATATCAGCATCTTGCTCATTTGTGTTGATGTAAATCAGTTTGATAACATTTCTGTCAACCATGTCTCTTGTGTAATGGTAAGGAGTCTCAATGTGCTTTGATCGATTGTGAAAGACAAGATTAGCAGAAAGTCTGATGCAGCTCTGGTTATCACAATGGATCACCATGGGACTTAGTTTCTTTCCAAAGAGTCCAAATAATAGCTTTCTCAACCATACTGCTTTGCAAGCTCCCATGGAGGCTGCCATATATTTAGCTTCAGTGGAACTCAAAGCAATTATTGGTTGTTTTCTACTGAACCAATATATCATTGCTGATTCGAGGCTGAAGCAACACCTTGTAGTACTCTTGCGGTTTATGGAACAACCAGGTCACATACTACATATCTATAGTCAATGATAATCTGCATTCGATACAAGGGTTGTTTAACAGATTTCCACCAATATAATGATCAGTTACTTTGCATTGATAATATATATTTTATGGCAGTTTATATATATATATATAAAATCAACCCTTCATAATTATTATATAATATTATCATATATTATATTTTCTTCAATTTACTATGAGGCTTACATTCTCAACACTCTCTCTTTAGCAAGGAGGGAATTGAAGAAGATATAATACAAGATTAAACACCACTTTGAAAGGTCTATCAAGTTATGGTGTTCGAAAAAATCTGGACCGAAGAACTATAACAATTGATTTTCATAGTGTCCGACAAAATTTGGCCCAAAGAATTATGATGGTTATCAAGATATCTAGCAAAATCCAACCCGAAGAACAATGATAACACTTAGTTCCAACACTTTTGGTGTTAGAGATAGATCAGCTATTGATAAGGCTGTCATCTTACAATAGTGAACTAAAATATATGAAAGATCGTCACCTTTCATAGCACAAGTTTACAAACAAAGTAATTTTTAAATATTCATGGATATATATAACTTACAAATGTGTTTACAAATTTGTCATACCAAGTTTACCTCTGAAGTACTCTATTTTCAACCTTGCAAGAGGCTTGGTGAAGATGTCAACATCTTGCTCATTTTTGTTGTGATGTAAATCAACTTGATAACATTTATGTCAACCATGTCTCTTATGTAATGGTAAAGAGTCTTGATATGCTTTGATCGATTGTGAAAGACAGGATTAGCCGAAAGTTTGATGCAGCTCTGGTTATCAACAATGGGTCACTGTGGGACTTAGTTACTTTCCAAAGAGTCCAAATAATAGCTTTCTCAACCAAACTGCTTCGCAAGCTCCCATGGAGGCTGCCATATATTCAGCTTCAGTGGAACTCAAAGCAACTGTTGGTTGTTTTCTACTGAATCAAGATATCATTGTTAATCTGAGGCTGAAGCAACACCTTGTAGTACTCTTGTTGTTTATGAAACAACCAGCTCAATCAAAATCAGTTTATCCTTCAAGTTTAATCTCAACATTTTTGTACTTCAACCCAAGACCAATAGTGCCACGTAGATATCTCAAGATATGTTTAGCAGCCATCAAGTGAATTTTCTTTGGTTCACACATGAAATGACTTCAAACATTGGTGGCATAGCAAATATTAGGCCTAGTATTTACTTTGAATTTACAGCTGCTTCTTTTAACTTGTGTAGATTTGTTTCCATTGGAGTTGCTAGGGGTTTGTTGTCCATCATCCCAAATCTAGTCAAGATGTCATGGGTGTACTTCCCTTGATGTAGAAATAAATGATCTTTCTTTTGACATACTTCTAGACCCAAAAAATAGTGTAGTAGGCCTAGATCCTTCATTTCAAATTTAGCTATAAGATCTTGTTTGCATCTAACATTAATAAACTTCACCTATTACTAATAAGTCGTCAACATATAAAACAAGTATTAACATGTCACCATTAGATATTTTGAAATATATGTTAGGATTGGCTTCATTTTTTGAGTATCCTAGTTTAGAGAGGTAGTTCTCTATCCTTTCATACCAGGCTCGTGGTGCTTGTTTAAGGCCATAAAGAGCTTTCTTTAGTTTACATATATATATAGATTCTTATCTTTTATAACAAAACCTTCAAGTTGTTCGATATATACTTCTTCATTAATGACACCATTCAGAAATTAAGTCTTGACATCCATTTGATGTGTCTTCTATCCTTTGGAAGTTGCAATTGCAATAATTGTCTTTATTGAAGTGTATCTAGCAATTGGAGCAAAAATTTCCTCATAATCAATACCTGGCTTTTAGGAGAAACCTTGAGCAACAAATCTTGCTTTATGTTTTTCAATACTGTCATCTGAAGCATATTTGATTTTGTATAACCACTTCGATGAAACAAAAGATTTGTGTTTTGGCCTAGGTACAATATCCCAAACATCGTTTTGTAATATGGATTGATATTCTTCGACCATAACATCTTTCTATGCTTGACAAGATAGGGCTTCTTCAATAGTTGATCATTCAGATTTTGTAAGCTCAGTTACTAGTGCAGTGTAACAAGATTTATTTCCAGTTTTCTTGCTCTCTCTAGAGATTTCATTCGGTTCAAAATTATTTTCTTCAATCATTTTCCTTGTCCGTAAGGGTCTTTTCTTGATAATTGCTTTGAAATCTTCAAATTTCAATAGGACTCCATTTGATTCTGTGACTTTTAGAAAGTAAGTCCAGGTTTTCCTAGAAAAATCATCAATGAAGATTATGTAGTATGAAAATCCTCCTAGGGAAAGTGTTGGCATGGGTCCACATAAATTGGTGTGGACTAGTTCCAAAATTGTTTAAACTTGTGTTCGCTAGGAGGAAAAGGTTTTTCTACATTCTTTCCTAGAGCACATCCTTTACAAATGCATATATGGTTTGAACTTAAGTGTTCCAGAGGTGATTTTTCCTATATTTGGAAGTGTATTCCATCCAATATGCCTGAGCCTTAAATGTCATATTTCATTAGGGTTTCTTACTTCATGATTTAGAGCTTGCTCTTGGATGTTACATAGTTTATATAGAGTTCCATCCCTAGACCCTATGGTGATAGCATTCTCGATGTTAAGAGTTTTTAGGCCAGTACAATACTTTGTCTCTATTAAAGAGGACTTGATACCTTTCATCAACAAGTCCAAAGATGGATACTAGATTTCTTTTTATGCAGGGTACGAATAAAACATCTTTTAATTTTAGAGTAATCCCAATTTTTAATTCTATAAAGCAAGTCCCAATTCCTTTAACTGGATAGGTGGAGTTATCTCCAATGGTGACTCCTTCAGTGGTATAACTTCCAAATGTTTCAAACTTATTTATGAATCATGTTATGTGACAATATGCACCACTCTCTATTATCCACACATTTTCGTTGGATTTCATCTCACTTGATAGAGCTGAGTACAATAACAGATCTTCTTCCTTTTTTGCTTTGGCTAAGAATGCTAGAACTTTTTCATTTCTTTTGTAATTTTTGTTTCCTTTTCGTTGATCATTTTTCTTTCCTTTGAATTTTCTCTTCTTCCTTCTGTTATTAGAGACTGAGAAAAAAGCTTGATTTCCTCCCTCTTGATTTGAAATGATCCCTCTAGAAATTAGTCTTGATTCTTCTGAGGTGCAATCATTTTTTAGTTGATCAAGGGCTGGTATTGATGGTCTACTAGCGAATTGGATGAATGCTTCCCAAGATTTAGGTAATCCTCTGAGTGTTATTATGGATAATTCTTGATCTTCTACTTTGTTTCCAATAGAAGATTATTGCTTTTTTATTTCGGAGATTCTTCCAAAGTAGAATGAGATTGACTCTCCTTTATTCATTTTTATATTCATGAGTTGATTTTTTAATGTAAGCAATCTACTTGAGTTGTTTATCTCAAATGTATACTTAATTGTTTTAAATACTTCAAATGCTTTCCTGAGGTTTGATATGGAAGGAAGAATATGATCTTTTACTGAATCCACAATGATCTTCTTGGCTTTGTTATTTTGTCTTTTCCAAGTGGCTTTTTCTGCCTCGTCTTCAGGTATTGAAATGTCTGATTCAATGAATGATTCCAATTCCAATTCCTCAAGAATTGTAATAATTCAAATTTTCCATGAGAAGAAGTGTGTTGCTCCTTCAAGTCTATCCTCGACTCTCACATTGTTTTTCATGATGTCACCTTTTTTTAAAGAACTTCAATTAGCAATCTCTCTACCAATTTGGCTTTGATACCATGTAAAGTTTAATCGATCATTGTTGGTGGAGACTAACTAAATTGTATTTCTTCCTATGTATATCTTTTACTGATAATAACTCTTAATTATGTGTGCAGACCTTCTTTCTATACATATCTGTAGTGCTTTGGAGAAGCACCGCTTCATAACAAATATCATTAGTAATACATCTGACATGATTTACAACTCCCCGATACTTGTCCAAGGTGATCGCTGGTAATGTCACATAATACATATCTATATGTCAACGATAATCTGCATTCGATACAGGGGCTGTTTAACAGATTTCCACAGATATAATGATCGGTTACTTTGCATTGATAATATATATTTTATGACAATATTTATATATGTGTGTGTGTGTGTATTATAATCAACCCCTCAAAATTATTATATAATATTTCATATATTATATTTTCTTCAATTTACTATGAGGCTAACTTTCTCAATATTATACACCAAAAGAAAACTACAATACAAAACAAACAATTAATTAAGATTTAAGGATCCAGAAATTATAATTGTATGGCAAATCCTACCAAATTCTAAATCCTACATCTAACAACTCACCTTCAAAATTTGATGGCCTCCATATTGACTAGCGTTGAAAAGTTGCAATGTCGGAGCACCCTTTTGCGAAGATGAGAATAATGCCTCACTTTCTTTTTTAAAACCAAATGAGTCGATCTCCCATTCCTATTTACAAAGATAAGTTAAAATGCGGAGAATTAAGCAAACCAAAACTATAAGTTAAAATGCGGAGAATTAAGAAAACCAAAACTTGGTGAGACTAATATGGTAGAAGTAGCAAATGGATTCTCTTCATTTTAATGAAGGTTATGCAAAGAAGAACCTGTATCTGCTCTTGAATAGCTGGCACAAACTTATGCAATTTGTCAGAAGTATATAAAGTATTTCCTGAAACCACATTATTGTAGGCAAACTCTATGCTTCGAAGAAGACTCAGAAGCTCCCATGATGATGCCAAAACATTTAACACCTGCAAGGTGCAGGCAAAGTGGTTTTTTTCATTAATACAATCATAGTAAAAGAAAAGTAAAAATAATTGAGAAAAGGAAAATTGCAAAACCGGTAAAAGTTTAAAATACAAATTTTGCATCTTAACAATTTTGAATTTATCATATATAAGTTGATAGTAATCCCTATCTAATAGAAGATGAACTGTAACCAAATTGATTAGGTTTAAGACTTCTCAATTTACAACAAATAAATCTGTTTTAAGACTAAATTAATGGAGGCACAAATTGTATTCCAAGTGCTGTAGAAATGTGGAAATGCAATAAAGCAAGAATGCTGCTTACAGCGTGAAGCTAAAAAACATAACACAAACTGAAAAAAAACTTTGTAAGAGTTATTGATATCCAAAGTCCAAACAAATAAAACATCAAAATATCAAAAGACAACACAAAATGTATTGAGAAACTTGTTTGCTTGCAAATCCCAGAAAAACCTAAATCAACAAAAAATAGACCGCAACTAATACACTGCAATTACCATGGGCAATGATTTATAAATTCACCTGAATAATAAAATATTGACTAATACACTGCAATTACCTTGGGCAATGATTTGTAAATTCACCTGAATAATAAAATATCGCCAGTATCAGGAGGGCATCAATATCTTATTGAGGCTCATGACTTTTATTCAACTCGTCAACTTATCAAGTCGATAAGAACTTAAACATCAACTAATCAAAATTAAAAATGTCATTTATTTGCCAAAATTTTAGTGACAAGGCATTGGTAGTACGAAGTGATATGGCCCCACAATTTGTCAATTTTATACCAAGCTGAAAAAATTGCATAAATTATCAAGAATACCTACAAAAGTACAATACTTTGTGAGGTACTATACAATAGAACTAGTTAAACAAAGAATTTGAGTTGGACTATATCCGGTCAAGGTTTTATGGAACTTTAAATTTGATAAAGCAGCATGGGGGAATTCAGGCTGTGCTGGGACATGAGTGGTATTAAGAAGTGAACATGTGAGTTCTGTTGAAGTGTTTTCCTTCTTCGTTGATTTGAAAACTAATTTTTATGGACTAGACTTTGTTGTCTTAAAGGTGTTTCCTTCTTCCTTGATGTGAAAACTAATTTATATGGACTAGACTTTGCTGCCTTAAAAGTTGTTTCCTTTTTCCTTGATTTGAAAACTAATTTAAATGATTTAGACTTTGTTGCGTGTGAAAGGTATGAAAATGCCTAGTTCTTCTACATGTGAAGAGGTTGAATGTGAATTTGAAGATTGTGAGAGGCAAACAACAGTAGAATGGCAATTTAAAAAGCCCCATCGATGGAAAACAAATAAGCAACAGAAAAGAGCTTTGAGAAGGTGGTTTAAAAATATTTGCCTAAAAGATGGAAGTCAACTGCCTAACTAATTGCAGGGTGAAGAAGAGCCAGTTTTGGACAGCAGCAAACACAGACTATAATGAGTGGCAAATAATTGCTAAATGATGTCAACAATTCTAGTCCACCAACATCTTTCAATTACCACATCGCAGCATAGTTTGGTTTCTTATGATCTTCTAAAAAAAGTTAATGATTGTAAAAAGTGTATCTCAAGGTTAGTGAGAAATTTATGTCAGCTGTGCCTTCGTTTGTTTCTAACCATGGGGGTTATAAAGTTCTTATTTCCAGAGAGTAAGTTGGGAGGCAAAATTTTGTAAGAGTTAGTGCAATATACATAATGCAAAGTTGCTGGTGGTGTAATGCATAAGAGGCAACAAGTATAGATAGTAAATGCATGTGAGTAGGACTGGCAGCCAACAGGTAGATATCAGCAGATTATAGAAGATAATTTGAAGTCCTTTTTCGGAATAGAAGATGCAGCAAAAATGAATTTTATTTTATCAGATTAGGTAGGGAAGGATTAATTTCAGGGGACAATGTTAAACTGGAATATGTATTAACTTCGTCCAAAGTTAATATACAAATTAATTGTGGAAAACAAGGAGATCATAGAAGAGGTATTACATTTGCTCAGCCCATTTTCTCCAATGGACTTCTGACAGTAGCCTGACTGCAGCGAGTATTCAACATTTTTCTGTTAGAAGATACAAGTTAGGAGGTGGTTTAGACCATAGAAAAAGTGATTGATAGAATAAAGAAATTGAGAAGTTTTGTGCAGTGCAAGTTGCCTAATCAAAATTGGATACAAGTCAACTGAGGGAAATAAATACATATTGCAGCATCAAGACAGAATAAAAATTAAGAATACCAAATAGCATGTATAGAACAGAGTGACTCTTGTTCAAAAGGACTACTTTGATTAGGACTATAACAATTCTGAATACAAATATAGTAAAATGTAACATCAAGTATTTCTAAATTTATTGGTGAAGTTGAACAATTAGCCAAAAAGTAAAGAAGTTAGTAAAAATCATGTTTTATTGAAATTATGAATCTGTGTTGCCAAGAGAAGTGTCTCCCATAGTAGAGACCTTGCCTGAGACATCTCTGGTTACAGAAGGCTTCCAACTGCGGTCACCCATAGACTACAATTGTCTCCTACACCAATAAATAAAGAGAACAAAAACATAAAAGATAAATGCATTGGGAAGCTCTAAATAGACAATCAAGCTACCCACAGAAGGGAAAATGGAAGCAGACACAAGGCAGGAAGACTGCAAGTATTTGGTATTTTGCTATTTGTAGTTCTATGCAAAACTCTAAATATTTATATTTTCTATATTCTTGCTTATGTTCTTTTAATTCCTTTATGCAGACTTTGCAGTATACTCAATGTGGCTAGATTCTACTACAATTGCTTTTAATTCCTATTTGGTTGTGATGATACATTTTCTTTCTTCATTCTTGAATGTCTCTATTTGTACTCTAATATATATAATCTAACAGAATAACAAAAGTGTTTTATGCTGCTTTACCGGATTTGCAAATGGCCCGCACAATGTCTGGATCCACACACCGCAAATCTAAGAAACCCCACAGGATAAAATACAGATCCTGTGTGGATCCAAGCCGGATCGGTCGAGGATCCCCACAGACCCAGAAAGCACGGATCCACAAGGACCCATGGTGCAAAACAGGAAAAGTGGGACCAAAACTCGGAAAAGTTGATTTTCTTTTGTTTTGTTTTTTTGTTCCAACCTTTAAATGACTTTTATTTGGTCTTCACAAACATATTTCATCATTCATTTGCTCTCTCCATCTTGCAACTTTAAACTGAAGTGATTGTATTTGAAGGAGATCAGATGTGGAGAGACAAATACTTCCAAAAGGCAAGAGTTGAGTGTTGAATGTATGCATTTCAACCAGTCTTTAGTTTTTTCATAGATTGTTTCAAAAACAAAGTTTCAAATTTTTACCAAGTTTTTGTAATAGTTTCTAAATAATGTTTTTTTCATTTTTGTTATAGATTGCAACAATGAGTAGTCAAAGCTCAGTGGGTGGGAAGGGATCTCAACAATTTAAATTAATAAAGGGTCTCCTTTATGGAGACACTAAAAAAGTTTCTCAATATATTGGAGGTAGGGGTTTATTTGGAAGTGAAATTTTTGCAATGTACAATATAGAAGTTCCTACTCTAGAGTCGAACTTCATTTTTTTGGGACATAGGGATAGAGGGATTAATGTGTGAGGGACCAGATAAGAAGGGGTTACCACTTGGGCAAATAGAAGCATTCATAAAGAACATGAAAATACTGACAAAGGGAAAACAATGTGCGTATTCTGTGAAACAAAAAACAATGACAACACCCACTTAACAAACCTCTAGACATCCCTTCTTGCCTATGCCTTCTAGAGAAGATGATGAAGTAGAAGAACCACAAATCACCACTCTCAAGGAGGCACATTAAATAAGACATTCCAAAATGAGTCGAGCGATATTGCTGATGAAAGAATTGGATGGACCTCCATGCAAATGGTGTTCCATTCAACTTAGTGAGATCACTTTATTGGACAATGATGGTGAAAACAATAAATAATGCACCTTCTAGTTACCAGGGCCCTAGCTTTGCAAGCCATGCACCACCTTATTGCATAATGAGAGGAAAAATGTAGAGGTCCAGCTAAAACCAATAAGAGATTCTTGGGTTCAAATAGGTGTGTCTATTGTCTCTGATGGATAGAAAGATTGCATAAATTGTCCCTTGATCAAAGTTATTGTTGAGTCCCCCAAAGGGGCAATATTTTTTAAGGTGATTGACTGTGGGGGAAGTATAAGATACAGAGTTTATTGCCAGGTTCTCATTGATTCCATAAAGGCAATGAGTAGTGATAATGTTATCCAAGTATTTACAGGCAATGCAAAAGTTTGCAGGGCTGTAAATGCTTTGGTAGAGGCTAAATATGATCACATCTTTTGGACACCATGCATTGACCATTCCCTAAATTTGGTGATGCAAGCAATGGGCACCCATATAGAATGGGTGAAGAAAATTTATGAGGGAGAGGAGATTCAAATGTATGTGACAACCCACCATATGTCATGAGCAATTTTCAATATTTCTCCAAATTGGAAGTATTGGAGGCAAATTTTAAATTTTAATTTATGTAGTTTTATTTATGATTTATCATTTTATGTCATGTTTTACATGATACAAATGTGTTATTTACTATTAACATGTTTTTAGATGGCTGAAAGCTGTTTTGCATCACACAAAATCGTCCTTAAACGACTTGTGAGGGTAAAACATGCATTATCACAAATGATTATTAGCAATCAATGGGGCACTTGGAAGCAATCCAATACAAGGGCCCAAAAGGTGAATGTAATGATATTAGATGGTGCTTGGTGGGCTCGTGTGGATTAGGTATTGGAGTTCATTAAGCCTGTCAGGTTTCGGTTTGCCGACACTAATAAAACATGCTTGGGGGATCTATGGTCCCATGGACACCATGTTGGAGAAAGTAAACTATAAAATTGGTAAATTAGAACACAATCCTCTATCCTTGTTTAATGGGAGATGTCTAAAGTCTTAATTAATATAACTTACATCAAGATAACTTACATGAACATCATTTGAGATACCAGGTCATACAAAGGTGAGAGAATGATCCTGAAAACACCTTATACAAAAATGTGGAAACAATTGTCCTTCACTGCTGGAACAAGATGACTACACCTTGGCGTCTCCTAGCTTGTACTCTATCTCCCAAATATTATAGCCCGGAGTCCTTGCTATTCCAGGTAGTGTGGCACCATATAGAGATGTTGAGATTGCTAGTAGGTATAAGAGGGCATATAGTAGGATCTTCAGCGATCCAAAGGTAAGGGTGAATGTCAGGACAGAATTTGGATTATTCATCTCAGCAAAAGATGTAGACCCTATTGTTGTCAACGACCAAAGCAGAATGGATGGTATTACATGGTGGCTTCTTCATGGGCAAGATTATTTGTAAATGTGGTCAAACAAAGCAAGAGTTCAAGCTAAGGTATATGTTGATAAAATTTGAAGTAGATTTCAATTTATTAGTTTATGCACTTGATTCTATCTATATTTCCAAGCATCCATGTGTTCATGAATGTCGATGATCAACCAAAATGGATTCCAATTCATATTGTTGTTAGTTCCAAACATAATAAAAAATGCACTCCAATTAAAATTGCTTAAACTCTCATTATGTTTTTTGTTTAAAAGTTCAAGTTTCATTTTTATGTGTAATTAGTGTCTTGAAGGTTTATTTTGTGTGTACTAATTTTGTATGATTTATAATCTTCAACAGTTGACATAATATTTAAGATTACTTTGTTTTTATGATATTTACTTATAAATTATAGAGTATGTAATGTCCCCTTTCTGAAATAGGACTTAATAATAAAAATAAATATAATAAATAATATACTACAATATAGCATAACATAATTACATACAAATTCAAGCAATCAATCTTGGGTGGGCTGGACTGTGATATCCCCTTTCTGAAATAGGATATACTAATAAAAATAATAATAGAGTTTATTATAAAAAAATAGAATATATAATATAATATAATAACAAATTAATTAAGTTTAATGAAAGGTCAAGAGGCATGCAATGACTCCCTCAACATAAGATATAAAGGGAGAAGATTCATTTAAAAGGGATATATGGAGGAAGGAAGAATTGATCAAAGGAATTGAGGAAGCATTAATTGAAAGGTGGTAGCTGTGAAAGGTTGTAACATTATGAAAAGGTGCGACTCTCTCACACATTCAAGGCTATAAAGGGGAGAAGGTACTGTTGAGGAGAAGATTAAAAGGGGAGATCTATTTGGAGAATAATATATTGTTCTCAAGGGAGACAATGAAAAGTGGTGACTCAATTCTAATGAAAGGTCAGTGACCCTTCCACCAATAAGGTATTAAAAACATCATCTGTAGAGGGGATGGATCAATGAACAGCCGATTGGAAAATATGCTCTGATAAGAAGAGCAAAATAAGCTGAGTTTGCCACACAGTAAGATATAGCAGCAAATATCTCTGGAAATAAATTGTTATGACAAATATAGAATCCTATGATGCTAGTTTGTGCTTTCAAATTCATAAGTGGTCTGCATCACCTAATATATACCAATTAGTGACCTAGTAAACATAGTAGCAAACAAAGCAAGGAAAGGCATTGAACAGAATAGGAATAAATTGATCAATGAGATCTGACCCTGAGTAAGAAATAATCAGCCATAGAGCTGACTAAGCAATTTACAAGTGCTTTGGTTAAACCAACTTTGGGGACACTACAGAGCATAGTTTATAAACTTAAGAGTTTGAAGTATTTCACTTTTATTTATTTTTTATTTAGCAAATAAATGCACATAAGATTCATCATCTGCAGGTTCTTGTCCTCTTATCTTTCAAAAAATGTCATACTATGGTTTTTCTTTTAAGGGAGACCCTCCTAACAACTTTAGTCTAATCAAGTGATCCCTTGTACAGTGAATGAATATTGTGACATTTAATGTCTATACCAATACCCCTCTCTTGGCAACTACAACTGACACCCCCCACCCCGAACACACACTCCTTCGACAAATTCATGCCCTCTATCCTCTTCAAGAACCATAGCCATCAGACACAAGAAAAGCATTTAGTTCAATGAATATGAATCTAGATCAATTGGAAAGAGGACTCATTTTTAACCTACCAATTCTCCATATATCAGTGCTATATCCCTCCCAAAGGAACAAGCAAGATAGTTGAGTGTCGTTATGCCTACTAATGTGAAAGGGCAAGGAGAATGATATAGTGTATTTAAATAAGCGTAGCAAAAACTAGTTCTTTAAGTCAAGGCAAGCCTTAACATGTTATTTCATCCTTTTCTAGTTTTGAGAACCAGCCAACACTCACAAGATGATGGAGAGCTCACAACGGTGGCTAACTTGGCAATGACTTTGCCAATATGCCCTCTTTTCCATTATTGTCAAGTTTAAGCAGAGATTGGAATTCCTTAATAAATTATTGATCTTGCTATTGAAATAAATAATGTAGCATATAATGCTTACACCAAGAACCCTCTCTTGTCATTATGGTTATTTTGAAGGTACTTTTCAAACAACTATAGTCTAAATACTCTAAATAAGTAATCTATTGAACAATACGAAACAAGGCAAATAAATAATGTGTGTCCACATAGTGGTAAACACAAACAGGATCTAAAAATGGCATGAAAAAATGTTGATTGAGCAATATGTAAAATTTGTTGCTAGATGGTGCTATAAGTATAGGGCATCCAAGCTTTCCAAGTTTTCATGGAGCACATCAAAAATACTATATTCAATGTTTTCCTCATTGTTCTTTGTAGACCAAGGGCACATTAAAGAAACAAAATGGGAGAAACAAAGGTTTTTCAGGGTTTTAAGGTGGTCAAGAAATTAAAATGAACTGAAAAAGTCACACAACTCTAGAAAGTAAAATGGCTTCAAAAATGTACATGTACTCTTATTGTTGTCTTTTATTTGTTCCTTACTAATTCCAAATATTTCAAATGCCACATATCCAAACATGCAGCACATCAAAAACACTATATTCAATGTTTTACAACTCTACAAAGTAATGGTAATTGCTTCGAAAAGGTATAGTACTCTATTAATGCCTTCTATTATTTCCTTTAATTCCAAACATGTCAAATGCTACAAATCCAGTCTCTGCTTAACTCGATTGGTGATTCAATTTCAAATTCAGTTTCAAAACAAACTGTTTGCCTATGCCTATCATTAATGTCATTTAGATAGGGATGCCAAAAGACCATGGAAGACCATAAAATTGAGCTTGAAGCTAACTCTTTTAAGCAAGAAGCAGTTGTTTATTGAGGCAGGGGTCCCATGGAGGGGGCTTGGGCTCTATTTTTTGGGAGTTGGAGGTCCCATGGATCTTTTTTTGGGGGGCTAAAGTTTTAATTAGAATCTTTTCCTATTTTATAGGAGCCCCTACTTTTTAGCTTTTTCATTTTGAGCCGATGAAAAATGGTTGGGGCTAGAATTAGCCCCACCAGTTTAGGAGATAATTTTACCACTTGTCAATAACCCATTTTCATTTTCTGACAAAAAACAAAATAATCCTGCCAAATTTATAAAGAAATACAATTTTTATATTTAAAATAATGTTATCATAAATTAAAAAATTTAAGCAGTTTCATTTTAAAGTTCATGGGACCACCAGCTTCCTTGTTTTTAGGAGCTAATTTTTCAAAGGGGATTCCATTCAAAAACTCATGAGACCTCTTCCCTTTATTTGTTCCTAAAAAAACTCAGCGACACCCACTCTATTTTTAAGCAAGCGGGTGCCCATGGGACCCCAACCTAAGTATGGGTGCCATCAAAGTATACACCAAAAATAATTCCAACAATATAAGAAGCAATAAGACCTTAAAAAAAGCTGTCATTTGACTAGCATAGCTGTAGAACAAAGTCCTAACCTTGCATAGAGTATTTAATTTTCATAATGTATGTAACATTCCATATTGATTATCTCAGAATTGTCTTGTTTAAGGAAAATAACACGATATTAATCTATTAATTTTTCCAACTAAGGGCGACAGGACAAAGAAATGGAATGTACCTTAAGTGTCATCTGAAGAACTGCCTCTGTATCAATGTGGACAAACTTGTTGGCGAATGTGAGAAAATGGCAAAAAAGAGCAGTGTAAAATGGATAATTTGCTAGGACATAATCTTGCCATTGTTCGTTATATCGACTACCATCTCGACTGTCATCCATACTTTTCCGTGCATGAGAAACCCCCGAATCTGCACCAACTTTTTGTCTGTGAAGTAAACCACCTGACAAAGTAGACAAACCTCTGACTGGATCCCTTAACATCTTATTCTCTGCCTCACAATAGCTATCCTCATTACAACCCAGCATCGACTGCCTAGCAACGATACTATTCCATGGCTCTAAATAGTCCAACCACAAGTCAAGAACAGAGGCAAACTTTTTAACACATGCACCTACTGGCCAATAAAGGAAAGCCCTCAAAATAAACCTATACAAAGGCCGTTGCAAACATTGAAACCAAGGACTAAGTACAGTTGCAGCTCCTGAGGATGAAGTGAATGATTTGGATGTCCGAAAGTCGCTCCACAAAGGCATTTTGCATTTGAGGCCACTTTGGTAGGAAATTGATTCATCTTGTGGTGATTGTAAATTGCTATTCACATAATTCACCAATATCTTTACAGCCTCTGTATGGTCGGCACTAGGCGGAATGTATCTACAACACTCATCCTCAAAAGACAATGAAATATTCAAAGACTTGCAAACCAGTGAGGATATGGGCGATGAGTCCCCGTCAACAAGCCAAAACTCTACAAATGTATGAACAACAAATTCAGCGCGAGAAAAATCATCATGACCCTTTGTGAGACGATGGTGTAAATATGGCGATGGAGATGTCGATAAAGATTCACAATCAGATACAGGCACAAACGCATGCAGATAAAGATTCACAAGGTGCAAATAAGGCCGGTAATTGACCTTTTCTGGCCTTACCCTGCCAGGGCTAGAGTGCAAACTAGGCAGTGAAGGGGACCATTTCTCCAACCGAAACTTTGAGATCCTCCGCGCCCCAAATTTCGACATCTCAATTGACTCAATTTCATTCTCACTGCTGTTATCTTTGCATAAAGCATAATAAGCAAACCAAAACATAAAGTACTCAAAAATATTCAACTGCACCTGGAACAATTCAGCTCCGCTGACACCATCCTCATTCAGTCGGTACTTGAATAAAGCAGGGCAAAGCTCAGACAAAACATACAGACCCCTGTCTAACAGAAGAATTGAGCGAATCCAGGCCGGAAGACGCTCTGTGGGAAAAACATAGCGCACTAAATTCTGCTCATCAGCTGCAAGCATCGAACAAAACAAAGGACCGGAAGGCGATAAAAGATTCACAAGAGCAGAGGCGGAGTAATCGCATGTCTGGGCAATCCATCCACCACCGACAAATTGCTGAGATGAATCTTCGAATCCGAAGATTTTCCGAAGCAAGACAGGGAAACAAACCACATAGAATTGACGGCATTGGTCTGTATTGTGCCTCTGAATAAACGACTCCACGAGGCGGCACGAATTTTCAATATCAGCCGGGGAAGAGCTGCTCAGCAACAGAGCGCTTAACTCCTGAGCTTCGTACGATAAATCCATTAAAGACGAGGGCGGAGAAACAGCTGACATTTCTATAAACCCTAATGCAAATAAACCCCCTTTAAAACCCTATGCAGAATTTTTCTTGCAGGTTTCGTTGCGATTGCTTCGAAGCGGGGCTTTTAATACGGATTTCTGAGTCTGTTTCATTTTAAATTTTTGCACCGCCATTGCTTGAGTGGCCTTTCAAGCTTTCGCCATCCGCTTTCTTTATCCATGGAGCGGTGGCACGTAGTGGTGGGGAAGGAAGCATTGGCGGAAACACAAATTATAATTTTTCCATGTTTCTTTGACAATGTCGGCCCTACCCATATCTTCTTTTGATATTATCTTTACATATTTACGGCAATAAATTCCGTTTGTTGTTTGCAAGTCCAAATTATGCTACAGTTTAGATACATTTCAGATTATTGTTAGTTTTTTAATCTTTACATGCGTGTAGCAATAAATTCCCTTTCTTGTTTGGAAATTTAAATTATTTGGAAATTTATACATCCCATTATTAGTTGTGCCCAGCAGGTAACTTATGGAAGTAACTTATGGATTCATTTATACCTTAAAAAGTTATACTAATAACAATTAATAACAATGGAGAATTAAATTTTATTACGGCAAAATATAATAGTTTATTTTCAACAATATGATTTTTCTAATTTCTTATTGGTTTGAGTAATTAGAAAAAATAATTTTCTTTACTAAAATACAAAACAAAATTGATAACATAATAAGAATTACAATATAAAGATATTTTTGATACCATTCTAGAAGTTTCGCTAAAAGTTCTACATGTTTTAAGAGATTGGCAAGCAAAGCCGCCCAATGTTATTGATAAAGAGGTAGTCGAACAAACCATTAATCAGATTTTGTACTACTATAGTTTGATGTTGGCCTCCTCTATAGTTTCTCCTACCAACACACTATCACTCAACCCCAATTTTTTTTATTTTTGTTTCTTGTCATACAATTTCATTTTTTGTGGCTTGTTTTTGTAGTGGTGTGCTCTCCATTGCACTCTATCTCTCTATCTCAATCGCCTAATCACTGATAATAGAGTAGATTTAGGAAATTTTTATGACCACGTAATACCCATTCCTTGATATCCATATCGGTAATAATTAATGCTCAAAGGATATGAATTATATATTGTCCCAATATTTTCCTTCTTTGTCTACATCCAAACTTTCCTCCATTCGGTAGCCCTAGAAGTTCATAGCATCTCCAAAGCATGGCATCTTTAGCTAAATTGTCTCAAATGAATAAGAAAAGAAAAGAAATTTGCAAAGATGAACTTTTGAGTATTCCCATTATTATACAAAAAAAAGGACAATTAGGCCCTCTTTTTGAACTAAGGAGAATGGATGTCATCTTCTACAGAATATTCACCAAAGATTTGGTTCCTTAAAGGGCTCTGGCTAGATAATCTATGATGGCCTAAATGAAATTGTTCGCGCTACACTGTAAGAGGCATTTTTATATCCTTCCCTTCCCCCGACTAAATAGTATGATGTAACATGTCATACCATAGACTATTCTTTTGCTTTGCTAAAAATAACACTAGAAGTATCTCATATCATTCATGAAGGGTGAAATAATTGCAATTGAACCCTGGTTATTCAAAGACCTATAACACCATGTTGTTCCAACTTTGAAACAAGATAGATGTTAACTGAAAGAACCCAAAATAAGATGCAACTGGATTTGTTTTCTTCCACAATTACAAAATATCAAAAGTACATTTTTCTTGTACTCTCTCTTTAAAGTAGCAGAATCTATATTCTCAATGCGAGATGATCCCAATGTTGCATAGTAATCAGGGCTATCAAGCAGTCGCATCACCTCTTCTTGTGCTAAATTTGAAATTGATTCAACTTGGCCATCAGTTGATGACCTTGTATTCTTTTGTCAAAGCTTTCACCAGGTGATTTGTCAATGATCCAACCCTATCATCAAAAGAATAAGGTTGCTTGTTAATTTATTTAGTTTGATCACTAGAAGTTTGCCCTTTGCTCTCATTCATACTTTCCTTAAAGAAATAAAGTAAAATTTCACTTGATATGGAAGTCATGTTCACACATAAAACCAAGCCAAGCCATCAAACATGAACTTTAGCATAATAGATGGAGTAGATAGTTATGATTAGAATCGTTGGGTGTGGGTTTCTAGAAGCTAGAAAAATACATGCTTATCAAAATTATTGTTATATCAAAGATAGAATAAATCTATTTGGCAACTCCAATACCCTTCTTCAAGAAGTGAATATATTGATAAAGGATACAAACAAGAGAAACTAGGAATCGCAACTCCAAACTACAAAATAAGTACTCATGTACAACACAAAAGAATGGTTAAATTTAAGTCTTAGGTGGGAAACTACCTCCAATCAAAATATATACCCGTATGATCAAGAAGCTCCCATGCATCCACAACATCAATGTTCCCAAAGTAAACATAATCAATATCTGATATATATTGCCAAGAACAAAAGGTGCTACACAAGTTATCACCTAAGCCATTGAATCAAATGTCAATAAAAAACATGTTCACAAATTTGTTCAAGTTAAAAACCTCCATTGTAATGTTAAATTCATTGTTGGTAGATAGATGCATATACTTGGTATATTTTAGTCAATTTATATTTGAGAAACCAAATGTATACTTGGTAATCACAAGTTCCATGGAATTTATATTTGGTTTCCTAATATTTGCCCTAAAATGTTGCATTGACTACATTTTCCATTGCACTTGGATTTCCTCTAATGTAAACGTTAAATAATGGGATACTTTGAGGTGTTTTGCCTTCTACGGTAGCTCTCACCAATCCTTTCAACATTTAAGAATTGGTTAAATAGGGCATTAAACAATGTGGCTTTTTCAAAGAAATATATTTTTTAACATTATTTTTGGTAAAGTACTTCTCGCATTAACTTAAGTCTTTTTTTTTCATTTTATATTTTATATATATATTTTTTAAAATGGCACTTATTCTAGCTATTTAATTATTTATACAAATTATTAAAAACTTGAGAATCATAATTACAAAAAAAATATTTAAAAAAGGTTATAAGTTATAATTTCTTTGAAATTTATGTTAAATTATTAAAGTTTATAATTTAAATTTTATAATTTGAACTTATTGATTACTTTGGTAGATTTTAAAATTAGCTACAATTGTAATTAAAATTAATATTGCAGACTTTTAAAATTTTATTTTATAATTATGTTATTCTAATATTTAATATATAATGGATATTTTTATAAATTATTTATTTTTCAAAAATACAAAATACATATAAATATCTAACAAAATTTTAAGCGACTATATTACAATTATAATCTTAATTAAAAATTATTTGAACAATATAATTGTTTGAATTAATTTAATTATATATTTTCCACATTTCTCCCTCTCTTTCTAGATCTTGGCATATTTTTATCTTTCTATCTCTCCCTTTCTCTATCGATATATTTATATCTCTACTTCTCCCCATAATTTCTCTATTTTATGTCCTTGTATCTCTAATGTTATCTATCCATTTCCTTCTTCTCACCCTATTTCTTAGTCCAACCCTCTTTGTTATAGATCTTCATCCATTTCCCCTATACCTCTATCTCAAGCTTGTGATTCCTTGTTGTTTCAGTAGAATTGAAAATGGATTTAGAAAAAGGTTAATCCTCTGATTTTTTCTTCCATGATCATCAATTAAATCTCCTCTCTTTTCATCAAATATCTCTTCTTTAGAAATAGTATTGTGAAGAGTAAGAAGCTCTTTATTAATTATGTTCAGATGGAGTTTCATCCTAATTTATCTTAGATGGCAAGCACCCCCACAACCACACTCATATGATCCTCCCATGACCATTATAGTAGGTGTGTTTCCTTTCCATGCATTATATGGACTACACTTTTCAGTACATGTGTATTAAGCACACAATCATATCTAAATAAAAGGAAAAAAAATCTCTTACAAGCATTAAATCTCTTTCCATCAAATAGTGATGAAATAGTTGTATTCAAGGGAGGAAAATAATATATAATCTACTACCTTTACTTTAACTTTCTTGCTAAAGGACTCCAATGCTGGACAAAAGCACAATAATTCTACTCATTCCAAGCTTTTCCATTCTTAACAACAAAGGAAGGGTCCAGTTTAGACAAACTCCTTATTTTGTCAACTGTGACACTCTCAATCTCCATTCTTAATATTCAAACATTTTGTACATGTTTATGAGCTACAAATCATATAAATGGTAGCATCAACCAAAAATCTATGTTTCTAAAATCAATCCTATTAACAATATTTTTAATTGGAAATTATACATTAGATTTTTCAATTCAACTTTGAAGACGATAATAAACAAAATATATCATCTAGTTTGACAACTTCCCATGTAATGGAAATCACCATCTTAGCATGGGGACATGTTGATTTGACGTGGACACGATCTCATTAACTATTGAAGGTGGTTAGATTATATTTTTCTCTTTGTTTGTGTATTTCTCTAGGACGCACAAACTTAATTTAGCTATAAACTAGATTTATCATTTTCCATCTTGACAAATTTTGAAACAACTAAAAATTTGTTTTAGTGTGTAGTTTGATGTATACAATGTAGTAGATTTTTTTTTCACTTTTCTTGTCTTCTTCCTATTTAGGTGCTCTTTTACTTTATTTGTCCTAAATGTTTTAGCTTTAACTAAACCTTTATAGGTTTTGAAAATGTCTTAATTTTCACTACATAAAGTTTTTTTATATTGTTCTTTTGATTTTCTAGTCTTTACTTCTTCTTTTTTATAGTAAGAGGTCAAAGTCAAGATAGATTTTTATTATGTGTTGCAATTAATTATTATTATTTATTGAGCTCAAGCATACTCAAACCCAAGATAAGAGGCTCACAATTTACCTTTGTGTTGTAGACTCTTTTCTAAATTTCTAATCTTTATTAGTTTTTGATAAAGTAATTTTATTATCGTTTGAACTTTGTTCTTCACTTGTATCATGAAAGATGTCCATTACTTTCTTAGTTCGATATTGTCAATATACCTTGTTTTATTTTTTGATATTTTAATTGAAGAAAATGTTAGTTTTTGTTGTTTATTTATTTTGATTACATAGTGCTATAACAATAAAAAATTTAACATTAAAATTTTTCAATATAGTCTACTCTTATTTCCAATATTTTATTTCAGATAAATTTAAATTTCTTTTTCTTTTGAAATTTATTTTGAAATAGTATTTTTCAAACTATAAAAGTTTTACATTACTATTTTCATCTATCCTTATCTGTAAAAACATTACACTACGGTTGGGTGAAGATTTCTTCAATGTTTTTAAATTACATTTTGGGTTTGATTGGCTTCAATTTTAAACATGCTCCAATTTTTTCATCAAATTGATATTTCTCTACAAAATCTACCACATTAAAGGAAGGAATTTTAGTGTTTGTGCCCCTTGTTGTTTGTGTTTCTATATTATTAATTTATCTATAGAATCTAACTAGTGATTAAGCTTCACACTTTTAATCAAACATATTTTTATTATCAGTAATGGGGCTAAGTCTAGATTAATTATTATTATGTGGTGTGTTCAACTCAAACCAAAGACCAATATTTTATAAAATTAGATACAAAATATATAACTTAACTAATTTATAAAGACATTTATCACCTATCTTATTAAGAAGCAACAAGGAGGATTTTTTGGGAAATGTTTATCATGACCTAATGTTTAACTATGAATTAACTACGAAATAATAATAAATAATGTAAGGATTTAATATTTAAAAATATATAGTTTAATTGTATAATATTTTAATATTTTAAAACAACAATAAATAATTTAAGGGTTTGATATTTCTAAATATATAATTTGATTGTATAGTATAAATAAGTGGTAAACATTTAATCTTCATTTTATTTAGAATTTGGTCTGGAAGTACAATTTTGATTTATGTGTGAAAAAAATGGGAAGAATATATTTTGGTATTTCTTTTATTAAAAACTAAAGATTGAAAGTTAACTGTTTTGTAAATGGTCTTTACATCAATCTTATTTTTAGTGATGTTTGAGACATTCTACTTAGCAAGATTTGAGGTTCATTTTGAGTTAGTCAACTTCATCATCATATTAAGAACCCTTCAATTTTAGATTGGAAAATAAAAATAAAATTTTATATGTAAGAATTTCAAAAAAATAAAGAGTCCTTCAATTTTGGATTTGAAACAAGAAATTATTTTTTAGATGTAAATAAATAAAATATACATTTAAATAAATAAATATCTAAAATAAAAATAATCAGTAAAATAATTATTTAGGAAGGAAAGTTTGAATAATAGCATAGATGTCAAAATTAACAAAGGGAAGCCATATTGTTAGTAAGCCTTCAAAATTTTGGGCAATCTTAAGATTTATTACTAAGGCAAACTTAATCCCACTTGGAAAGGTACAAAGGAGATTTAGCAAGGAAGGAGTTTGTAGAAGCGATGATGGAAAAGGCAAGAGAAACTATGTGGAGGAAGAAAGCAACAAACCAACCTCCAACACTAATAAGATTCGATCATACATAATGGTTGGCTCCTTTTGAAAAGAGAGAAAATTGGAATGACAAATTCAATGAGTGTAAAAATGATAGAAATCCTAGTTTGTCCTTCATTAGAAATTGGCACAAGGAATTAGTAACAAGAAGCAAACAAATATGGAGGGAGAACATGAATTGTGGGTCATGCAAAACAAAAACAAAAGCAAAGCATTCATCATCTCTTCCAAAATAGAGCTAGTTTGGGAGCATTTCAAAGATTGTGGTTCTTTTACCTAATGGACAATAATGGATTTTATAATGGACATAATCATTAAATGATGAGACAATCAATTTGACGACCATGTAAGTGACAAATCTCTTTCTAATGGGTGTGATTTGATTGACTTCATACATAACTACCTCAAGAGGAAGATTTTTTTTTTAAATGTTATTTTTTTGTTTTTGTACTAAATGGATTAGACACCAAATTATGACTTAATCAATCATTAACCTAAGAGATTACTAAGATAGATTTGGTTAAAAAATAGTGCCTCAAATATTAGGATCTTTAAGCACCAGAAAAAATTAAGGAAACCCTATGATCCATTACAAGCATTAAATAAATTTTATTTTTTGAGAAACCAACTTTATAACCTAGAAAGAGTTGTGGATCTTGATTCCAATTTGCATTTATTAGATAATCTTGAGATTATGGACTCAAAAAATGGATTTGGTAAAAATGGGGTAAATGTTTCCTCGAGAAAGGTCATATTGTGAATTATTCAAAAAATGCAAAAGGAATGAATACTTTGTAAGAGTTTTTTAATTGATGATTTTATTAATGATGTTAGAAAGAGAGCATTATGCATAGCCTATATTGGTAGTCATTGATGTCAACATACACATGTTGACTTATGTTGTGATTGTTGGTGATTATTAGGTTCTTCCTTCATGTTTGTGCACGTGTTTCTCTTTAGCTATGTATATGGTTTTGTAGTTTGGATAATATATTTCTAATTACTCAATAACCTATAATCAAGGTTGTACATGGTATAGTTGTATAAAACAAGAGATAAAAGGTTTGGAACTTCAATCTATTAATTCTTATGTTTCTCTTAGTATGGAACAATTCATCAAATTGTTTACATTTCATCAAGTACTTATTTTTGGTTTTGCATTTTTTGTGGTAAGACCAAGCATTGCATGAAATGTGTAGTTTCTAGTTGTATTTAATTTTGCTATATCTTGGTTGACCTAGTTGGGTGAAATGTATGAAGTATTCAGAGGAAGAATGTAAAGAATTTTGGAGCTAATTTATTCATTGAAGCATATGTGGTGACTTTAAGGCAAATGAAGTTTGTTGTGGTTTTCAATTTGTGGTCTGGTCCAAAAACATATTGTGTTGGCTTTTGGCATGAAATGTTGGAAAGCGGTATTGTTCCTAACGTAGTGTGTGGATCTCACCATGGTTTATGTATGTCTAAATTCAATTGGAAAGTTAATTGTTTCTTTAGCCAGTGTTCTGCAATTTAAATGGTTATGGAAATTGTTATAGTAATTGTGAATATGGCATCAATCTATGTACAACATGTTCATAGTCCCTCTCTATCCTAAAGTGGATCATGCTTCTTGATTTAGGTATGGGTTATACATTTAATGTTTATCTCTTATCTCGATGGATTTATGTTACGTGGGACATATGCATTTAATATTTATCTATTTGGTTGGGTTTAGTTTATGCTTTGGTTTGGATGCTTCTGTCATGGGCCCTTATTGCATTTTGTTATTACCTTAGTCAACTTGTAACTTAAATTGTAATATTATTTTGAATGGTCGACCTTGTTGTAATCTCCAATGATCTATATTGTATATAAGTACATTTTGTGCTTTAGCAAAATATGAGTGAGAATAAGTGGATTATGAATGAACTAATGAAGATTTACAATTAGGAGATTAGTGTTCACTAATAGTGGAAAAAGAGAGAGGTAGTAATAGTGTGTTGTTGAGGTTGAAAAATGTCATGCAAACTATTTGCATGATCAAGAGAACCCATCTTTATCCTTTGTAGATATTTTTATGTACCTTATCCCTAGAACAGTGAGTCTTGACTATATAAGATCCAGATCATTTTTGTATCTTGCTACTTTGGTACTAAGCCTTTCTTTGCAAGTCTGGAGTAGTGAGTTCCTATCTATATTCATTGTTGTATTGGCAGTGAGCCTCTGGTATCAAGTATCAAGTATGAGCTCCTAACATTTTTTCTAATTAGACCATATACATAAGTAAATTATCTTTGTGTTTTTCCTAGTCTAGTTTTTCTTATAAAATCTTAGTGTCCATGTGTTGTTGGTTCTTCATCTAGAATTAATTCCATCCTTAATGTCTCATGTACTAAATATTGAATTTTGATAGTTTATTTTGGTTTATATGTTCATTCACCCCCATCCCAAAAATAGAATAGAATAAAAATGTAAAAGTTTAGTGTATAATCAACATTCTTCTAAGTGATCTTTAAAGCTGAATAGATGGCTTATAAGAAAGATGATGAAGGAACTCGTATGGATGGATAACTATAAACTTGATGCAAGACCATCCTAGTTGTAAGGGAAATCTTGAATCACCCAAAAATATTTCTAGATTGTCTTTTTTAATAAGAGTTATCTTAGTGTAGAGTTGCTACTTTTGGAACCTCACTATTTTTAGTAAGTTGATCATTTGAGCTTGGAATATTCTAATTTCTTCCTTGGATGTTCATTTCAGATATATTATGCTACCAATAAAGTTTCATTGCAAAATCAAGTATATTTGTGAAGTTATTAAAAAAATGATATTGGTAGTAGGGTATAAAAACTTTGAACTCAATTCTAAAGGATTTACAAGATTTGAAAAGGGGTTAAACCTTGGCTAATTAGAGCTTGTGTGGTTTAAGTGGTCTAGAGAACTCTATGGCATTTTTGAAATGTGGTTTTAATAGCCAATCTAAGCAACTAGTGGGGAGTTATGGTCTCCAAAAGTTGTGCCACCTAAAATGGGCACATATGAAGTCCCTTCAAAATTTATTTTGTGTTCTTAAATTTGTTTGGCCCTACTCCAATGTAATAGAATATGAATAATAATATTCTAGGTTTGGTCAGCCTCAAAGTTTGGGATTAAAATTTGTAGAACCTTCTTGGGTGGTTAAAATTTGTCTATATAATGAAGGTTCATAGAGTTGTCTAGGACACTTTTGGGGATGTATATGGTGTCTTTGGATGAAAGGGTATAATAAGGAAAATTCCCATGTGGCTTTGCATGTTATATTTCTCAAGTTTGTGATTCCATACTTTGTTATAATAAGAAGTTGATTTCCTGCTCTTGCAATTTGTTGTTATTTCTCCATTTATATCGTGTGTTTGTGTTATTAACTTGGGGAGTACCCTTCATCAAAACTACTTGCAATGATCTTGAAAATCTTGAATGTGAAAAAAGACAATTGAAAGAAAATATCAAAGAAGCAAACGAGTACATCATAAAGTGGAAGGACCAAATCAAGAAATTCAAAGAAAGATATAAGAAGGTCAATGAAGAATTAAATCAATAAAATGAGCTAATTATTGACTTGAAGGTACAAGTTGAGGGAGATTGTTGATCATCTGATTGAGAAGATCATTGTTGAGAAAGATGATTGGAAGAAGGAGATTGTTGAAGAAGACTCTATGTTTCAATCATTGTTTTGTCATTGATGTCAAACCTGTTATTTTTTGTTAAGACAATTGCTTATACGATTCAATTACTAACACTTAGTTGATTGAAGAAGAGGATTTGATTAATAAGAGGTAACAATAACACCTAGAGGAAAGGTTGAGTTATGATTTTATAATGAAGTACAAGGATCAGTTAAGACAGTGATGACATGATGTATTGATAATCTACTTAAGGTTACAAAGGTTGGTTACACTAAGAAAGTTTAGAAGAACAAGTTACTCAAAGTTTATCTGCCAAGCTTGAATGAGTGGATAGTAGGTGCCGAGAAAAGTTAGTACAAGCCAAGTAGAAAATTAGTTGGAGCTGAGTAAAAGTTCATTCTAGTGTATGTCGAGCAAAACAGTTGATGTTAAGTAAATTTTAGTTGATGCTGAGCATCAATAAACTTTAGTAGGTGCCGAGTAATTTCACAATAGATGTCGAGCAACATAGTGTGTGTCAAGTGTTAGAAGATTGATAATGTCAAGCTACTGCATTATTTGAAAGATCAAAGATTCACTAAATTTAAGCCAACAAGTTTGTTTTCTTGAATTTTGTGAACAAGGTGGAAAATAAGGTTGATGAGCTAGTGGCACAAAATTTGAGGTAAACCATTTTTAGGCTAATTCAAATGGATTCTAGAAGGAATTTCTAGAAGAGATATGAGATATGGGGTAGATACATTGTATCCTACCTAATTCATCCAAACCCTAAATTTGGAAGATGGAAAATGAGTGGGAAAATATCTTAATTTCCTACTTATAGGAATGTCTAGTCATGAAGCAAAGTTGTCATGTGTGAGAACCTAAGGTAGACAAGGAGTTAAGGTTTTGCTTCATTAAGTGACCTAAGAGAAGAGTCTAAAATGACATGTTAAACAAGAAGGCTTAGGGAGATGAATGCTTGAAAGGTGAGCAAGCTATCTGAGTTACAAAGTATGAAGGCCAAACATAATTGAGGACTAAATAGAGATCTGTAATCTGCAAGAGAAGTTGTAAGTTGTATCAAATCAAAGCTCTACTGTTACTCTCTAACAATTGTATTAGTCTAGGATAAATCCTTTGGATTAAGGTTGACCTAACAGTGATATGTAAGTTCTTTAACCAGACAGCATTCCAAGTGAATGGCCAAAAGTCCTCTAA
Source organism: Cupressus sempervirens (assembly GCA_028749045.1). Taxonomy (NCBI): domain Eukaryota; kingdom Viridiplantae; phylum Streptophyta; class Pinopsida; order Cupressales; family Cupressaceae; genus Cupressus; species Cupressus sempervirens. The sequence goes on from CM053788.1 coordinate 73,344,470, forward strand.
CAAGGCTCACTTCTAATAGGGTGATTGAAATCCCTTAACTGGGTCACATTTAACAATGTGTATTATAACCTTGAACGGGGTTGGCCTTTCACAGGACATCACTTCAAAAGAGTGAAAAGGAGTAGCATGTTACTGGTGGTTTTTTCCAAATTGGGTTTCCACGTAAATCATTGTGTCAAGTGTGTTGATGAATCTATTATGTTTCATAGTTTACACTTTTGCAAGTTGATTTGACAATAATCTACAAGTTTTAGTCATTACGTAATCTTATTGATGCATGCATGAGTATGAATGTTTTATGGGTTCACTAACTTGTGAATTTTTTTATTTATACATCTAGACCTTGGATAACTGATTCACTCAATAGAGATAACTTTCTTGCATGGAAAATTTTGATGAAGCTACACCTTGGAGGACTTGGAGATCATGCACAATCTACCATTTATGTGGAACAAGTTGATCTAGTTGGAGTCCTAACTGTTGAAGATATGAAGAAGAAGAAAAAACACAATCATGTGATGTTGGAGATTGCCTTTGCCCTAAGCTATGCTGAATTTGATGATATCAAAGGTCTTGATAGTGCAAAGAAAATGTGGGATGCCCTAGCCACCATCTATAGAGGAGACAAAAATGTTCAAAGAGCCAAATCTGAGATTCTTAGAGGTAAGTTTGATGATATGAGAATGGAAGAAGGTGAGAATATTTCTCAATATGTTGCTAGAATAAAAGAAGTTGTTAGTGCAATAAAAGGAGCTACTCGTCAGTTAGATGGTGATATTGTGTTAAGCAAAGTCTTGATAACTCTACTGCCTATTTATGCTATTAGAGTTTCTACAATTCAAGAACTAAGACATATTCCAGGAAATAATCTAACCCTCGAAGGTTTGGTAGGTAGACTCATTGCTTTTGAGCTATCTAACTTTGATAATTATAAACCTAAGAGTCTTGAATCTGCTTTCAAAACTAAGCTATTATTGAAAGATTTTGATGAGGTGAAACAAAAGAAGAAGAGAAAGATAAAATATGTGTCTACTGACAGTGATGCAGACGAGGAAGATGTTGAACAATTGGAAGCACTACTGGCAAAAAGATTTCACAAAGGTAAAGTAAGTTCAAAGGTAAATTTCCCATCATTTATTTCAATTGCAATGAGGTTGGTCATATTGCTACAAGATGTACACAGAAGAAGAACTACAAAAATAGTGACAAGTACAAGATCAAAAGAGAAGATGATATCAAAGATTACAAAGATAAAGGGAAGAAGTCATGTTATATTGCTGAAGAGGAAACAAGGGATGATTCTGATGAACATGATGATCAAGTAGTGTATGTTGCAATGAAGATGAATTTGATGAAGATGAGGCAACTACACTTGTGACTTGTGAACAAAAATGATAGATGGATCATTGACAGTGGATGCTCACATCATATGACTGGAGACAAAAGTAAGTTCATTGCCCTAAATTTTTATGATGGAAATAGTGTAAGATTTGGTAATGATGCACCATGTTTGATAAAAGGAAAAGGTTCTATCAAACTTACAGATAAGATTTCATGTGACAATGCTTACTATGTTGAAGGACTAAACTATAAATAGTTAAGTGTGTGACAACTGCACAATTTGGGATGCAAGGTTGAGTTTGAAAACAAGATTGCTAAGATATATGACACAAATGAAAAATTGATTGGAAAAGGGGATCAAACTAGAAGTAATCCATTCTATCTTGATATAGAGGATTCTACTTGTCTTGTTGTAAAATTTGATGATGTATGGTTATGGCATAAAAGGTTATGTCATGTTAATTTTGATAACTTAGTTAGTATCAGTAACATGAAGAAAGTTAGAGGTTTTCCTAAGTTGAAGAAGCATGATAATGTAATGTGCAAACAATGTCAGTTAGGAAAAATGACAAAGTCAAGTTTTAAAACTCATACCTCTAAAAAAATACAAGAGATTGTTCATACTGACTTGTGTGGACCAATTGAAGTGCAAAGCTACAAGGGAGATAAGTACATAATGCTACTTCTTGATGACTATTCTAGGATGATGACAGTCATGTCTTTAAAACATAAATTTAATGCTTTTCAAATGTTTAAATGGTACTTGACAAGAGTTGAAAAGGAAATAGGTAAAAGTTTGAAATGTTTGAGATCTGATAGAGGAGGAGAATTCACATCAAGAGAATTTGAGATGTTTTGTAAGGACAAAGGAATCAAAAGACAGACATCTGCCCCTAAACACCTCCACAAAATGGAATAGTTGAAAGGAGAAACAAATCTATAATCTAGAACACTCATGATGGAGAAGAATGTTGCTTTGAAATACTAGAGAGAAGTTGTAAGTACAGTTGTTTATACCTTGAACCATGTGCAAATCAAGAAAGGTACTCATTCAACACCTTTTGAACTATGGTATGGATACTCACCCAATGTAAAATACTTTAAGATATTTGGAAGCAAATGTTACATTCTTAAAGATGTTAAGAATGGAAAGCTTGATGCAAAAAGTGAAGAAGGTATATTCCTAAGATATTCCACAAGAAGTATATCTTATAAGTGTTTGAATACTAACACTAGCAAAATTGTGGAAAGTACAAATGTGAACTTTGATGAATATACAGAAGTACATGAGGCTGAACCTATATACTTTTATGAAGGAATGCCTGCTGAAGAAGATGTTGCAAATGAAGTTTCAAATCAATAAGTTACAATGACAACCAAGTCACACCCTATGAATGCCAAGTTGCAATCAGGAACCGAGCTACATTTAGATGCCGAGTTACAAAATGAAGAGGATGCACATTCTAATTCTAAGATTAATATGCATGAAAGAGATGTTGAATTACTTGACAGAGATATACATAGTGATTCTAAAGTTGAAAGACAAAATGAAGAAACAAGAACTGAGCCAAGTTTATCTAAGTATGTCAAGAGACATCATCTTGTTGCTCAAATCATTAGAGATAAAGATGCTATAACAATGACAAGAAATATATTGAGAAGTAAAACATGTTTGCTGAGCATGAAAGAACCCAAAATAGTAAAAGATGCATTAGAAGATGTTGACTGCTACAAAGTCATGGAAGAAGAGATTGAACAAATAAAGAAGAACAAAACATGGAGTTTAGTTCCTAGACTAGAGGATAAGAATGTGATTGGTACCAAGTGGGTATTCAAAAACAAGCTAGATGAGAATGGTGAAGTCACAAGAAACAAAACAAGATTAGTTTGTAAGGGATATGCACAAGAAGAAGGAATTGACTATAGAGATACATTTGCCCCTATTGCTAGATTGGAAGGAGTAAGAACTCTGCTTGCTTATGTTGCATACAAAGGTTTCAAAATTTATTAGATGGATGTTAAATCTACATTTCTGAATGGCATATTAAAGGAAGACATTTACATAGAACAACCAAAAGGTTTTGTTGATGATAAAAATGAGAACATGGTGTGTATATTGCACAAAGCTCTATATGGTTTGAAATAAGCACCAAGAGCATGGTATGAGAGACTTCATAATTATCTTGTGAAGATTAGATTTGAGAGGACTAATGATAACAACAATCTGTACACAAAGACAAAGAGATGCAAAAGTATTTTGTTATCTGAAACATTTGTTGTTGATATCATATTTGGAGGTCAAGATGCTTTATGTAAGGATTTTGCAAATCAGATGAAGCAAGAATTTGAAATTTCTATGTTTGGAGAGATCAAATTTTTTGTGGGTTTGCAAGTATATCAAATGAAATATGGTATATACATCACTCAATCAAAGTATGTTAAGGAGATACTGAAAACTTTTGGATTGGAGGATTCCAAACCAATAAGTACTCCTATGGTGACAAGACACAAGTTGTCAAAGAATGATGATTCTTTTGAAGTGAACCAAACATTGTACAAGTCTATGATTGGCAAATTGCAATATATAGTGTATAGCAGATTTGATATTGCATTATATATAGGGGTAGTTACAAGATTCTTTGTTAATCCCAAGAAGAATCATTTAATGGTTGTGAAGAGAATAATGAGATATTTTAAAGGAAGAAAAGATTTTGGTCTTTACTAGAAGAAGAATGAAAAATTTGAATTGAGAGCCTACACTAATGTTAATTGGGCTAGAAAAATTGATGACAAAAAGAGCACTAGTGGAGGAGCATTTTTCTACGAAAAAAGACTATTTATATGGACTAGTAAGAAACAAAGTTGTACTTCACAATCTACTATTGAAGTTGAATATGTTGATGCTGCTATAAATTGCACAAACATTGTATGGATCAAACAACTACTCAAAGGAATAAAGGAAAAAATCACAAAATTAGTGATACTTCATTGTGATAATACAAGTGCTATAAATATATCAAAGAATCCAGTGATGCACACAAAGACAAAGCACATTGCAATCAAGTATTATTATTACTTGAGAGAGTTAGTTCAAGATAAAGAGGTGAAGATGGAATATGTTAACACAAAGAAGCAAATTGCTGATAGCTTCACAAAACCATTACCTAAGGATGCTCAAGAGCATCTAAGAGGTAAATTAGGGGTCATACCCCTATCAAAGGCTATCTAAGTAGCAAGAGGAGTGCCCTACATCAAACAAGTTGATGTTTATATGTTACACATTGGTGCAGAGGATCTTACTTTAGGAGCTACCTAAATTAATCAAAGAGCTAACACTCCAAAATCAGCCACAAGCAAGGCGAGAGAGGGAGAAATTAAAGAAATTGCAAAAGCTTATATCTGCATGTTTAAGATGACATGTTTCTGGTATATGTCTTTGGAATTATTGTCAAAGAGGGAGAGTTTTACTGATCAAGTCAAAAGGAAGAAGACTATGTGCTAGTACAAATGTAGAGGGAGAATTTACTGATCAGAGGAAGGTATCAAGAGATTTTTGTCAAAGAGGGAGATATTCTACTGATCAAAGATGAGATAGATCAAGCCAATATCAATACGATTAATGAGGAAGAGAGAGATATCAAGGGATTTTTGATCAGAGAGACAGAGGGAGAAATCCTAATCTACCTAGTCAGGAGGAGATATAGTAAGAGGGAGTTATAAGAAAGAATCAATTTTGTAACCTAATCAGAAGATGAAAGTTTTTGATAGAGGGAGAAATATCAATACATTTTTCTTTTTGGTATTGTCTTACTATTTTAACCTAGTTAGTTTGGTTGATTTGGTTGATTAGTTTGGTTTGCCATCAATGACAAAGAGGGAGATTGTTGATATTTGATTGAAAAGATCATTTTTGAGAAAGATGATTGGAAGAAGGAGATTGTTGAAGAAGATTGTGTTTCAATCATTGTGTTTGTCGCTAATGTCAAACATGCAATTGTTGTTAAGACAATTGCTTATAAGATTCAAGTACTATCACTTAGTTAATTGATGAAGAGGATTCGATCAATAAGAGGTAACAATAACACCTTGAGGAAAGGTTGAGTTATGATTTTGTAATGAAGTACAATGATTAGTTAAGATAGTGATGACATGATGTAGTGATAATATATTTAAGGTTACAAAGTCTAGTTACACTTAGAAAGTTTAGAAGAACAAGTTACACAAATTTTGTCTGCCAAGCTTGACTGAGTGGATAGTAGGTGCCAAGCAAAGTTAGTACAAGTCAAGTAGAAAATTAGTTGGAGCCAAGTAAAAGTTCATTCTAGTGTATGTCAAGCAAAACAGTTGGTGTTGAGTAAAGTTTAGTTGATGCCGAGCGTCAGTAAACTTTAGTAGGTGTTGAGTAATTTCATAGTGGATGTTGAGCAATACAGTATGTGCCGAGTGTCAAAAGATTGATAATGACGAGCTACTGCATTACTTGAAAGATCGAAGGTTCACTGAATTTACGCTGACAAGTTTGTTTTCTTAAATTTTGTGAACTAGGTGGAAGATAAGGTTGATGAGTTGGTGGCACAAAATTTGAGGTAAATCGTTATTAGGTGAATTCAAATGTATTCTAGAAGGAATTTCTAAAAGAGATATGAGATATGGGGTAGATACATTATATCCTACTTAATCCATCCAAACCCTAAATTTGGAAATGGAAAATGAGTGGGAAAATATCTTAATTTCCTACTTATAGGAATATTTGGTCATGAAGCAAAGTTGTCATGTGCGAGAATCTAAGGGAGACAAGAGTCAAGGGTTTTGCTTCATCAAGTGACCTAAGAGAAGAGTCTACAATGGCATGCTAAGAAAGAAGGCTTAAGGAGATGAATGCTTGAAGGGTGAACATGCTATCAAAGCTACAAAGTATGAAGGCCAAGCAAAATTGAGGATTGAATAGAGATTTGTAATCTGCAAGAGAAGTTGTAAGTTGTATAAGATCAATCTCTAACAATTGTATCAGTCTAGGGTAAATCCTTTGGATTAAGGTTGACCTAACAGTCATTTGTAAATCCTTTAACCGAGTGTCATTTCAAGTGAATGGCCTAAAGTCCTCTAACAAGGCTCACTTCTAACAGGGTGATTGAAATCCATTAACGAGTCACATTTAACAATGTGTATTGTAACTTTTAATAGGGTTGGCCTTTCACAAGGCATCACTTCAGAAGAGTGAAAAGGAGTAGCATGTTACTGATGGTTTTTCCCAAATTGGGTTTCCATATAAATCATTATATCAAGTGTGTTGATGAATCTGTTATGTTTCATGCTTTACATTTTTGCAAGTTGATTTGACAGTAACCTACAAGTTTTAGTGATTGCATAATCTTATGGATGCATGCATGAGTATGAATGTTTTATGGGTTCACTAAGTTAATGCTCAAAGGTACCCTTATTTTAATGATTATTTTTAATTCCATTGATTTTGTCACAAGCCTCTAGAATGTAGAAGTCAAATGTCCAACACTTTACTTGGAATAGATTTGATCATAAAACCAATGAATGTAAAAATAAGTTTATGAATGGTTATAGAAGAAATGAAACTTTTTATGGATATTATCATGCGTGCAATGGGTTTCAGACCAAAATATAATCATTGCATATCAAGAATAAAGTAAAAGAAACATATGACAAAGAAAGAAAAATTGCTATATGGCTTTGTTTTGCAAAATTAGGAATATGAAGAAATATACTCTAGTAAGAATAAATAAACTTTCAAAAATGTTAATGTGGGAGAAATAAGGAGTGAGATGAAGAGGATTTGGAAGAAAAAGGGCATAGAGATTACAAAGGATGATTTTGGACCTAGCTCCAATTAAATAGTTTATTTTGGAAACTAATATGTATGCTTTGGATTAGGTGTAATGTTCACCCATAGTTTACTTTTCCGTTATATTTACCAAACTCTTTTATGCCTATTGCATGCATGTGTTAGTTTCAAGGATATTAGATTTATAATTATGACATTATTTCATGACTTAGATTATATGTATATCAATAAAGAATTACTTCGTTGATCATATTTTACATGTTGATTAATGATTATGATTACTAGCGCAATAATGATGCTTTAATGGTTCTTAGTTAGTAAACGTGGTTGGTTTCATGATGATATTAGATGATAAGTATTTTTCACAATGATGAGTTTTCATGTTTGAATATATTATCTGATTTAAAAAATGGGTTGAAACACAATATTTGGTGAGAATCAAGTACCTGCGATATCAATGTTCAATTTCTGGAAAAACTTGCAAAAACTTGAAAGAGATGCATGCAAACCAAAAGTCATCATATTATTCGAAAATGTAAGAATATATGCAATGATGGAACATAAAAATTCACCATAGCCATGATTTCAAAATGTATATGTGGCTATAATAAAAACAACAATATTTAACTAAGACTATTCAAAACTAGGTGTTTGTTTACCCTAACTTGTTGAGGTCATAAATTTTGACCTAGAGCTCGTAATTCAAAACTATTTACATCGTTTGAAAAAAGAATAAAAAATCTAATTTCAGTCCCTAAAATAATGAGTCTTTGGCTTCCCACTTTTAGGGACCAATGACTTGAAATTTTGAGCAAAAGACCTCTAAAAAAGCCAATTAAAAAGGCTTAGAATTTTAAAAAATATATATATATGAAAAAAGATTCAAACATATGATCTTTCTAAATAATCTGGATCAATATGCAATGATTTGTACTCAAGACTTACTATAGTACTTGTCTCATACTTGCATGTGTATGGTGTGCATATTTGTTTTACTTTTATGTTTGATGTGTCTGATGTGGTTAAGAGAGGGAGTCAAAGTTACCTACTAGTTAGGATCTACACGATGTACCGCTCCTTGACATTTCTTGTTAAGTTGAGAAGCTTTCTATAGGGTAGCATTCATCAATGTAAACATTTTGATAGTTTTAAAAAAATTGACATTCATTAGACTTTCTTTTGCTAAATAATGCTATTTTAAATTTAACAAATTATTTTAATATTCTATTTATTTCACAGCTTGACACATAGTGGTAGTCTGCACAACCATTTCAATATTTAAAGAAGGTGAGCTAATTGCAAATAAAATGTTGGTAAACTTGTCTGCAGTTTTAGAAAAGAAGTTTGCTAAATTTAGCGGCATTGTTGGCAGCTTGTTGGCATTTTTATCCAATGGGTGCATGAGCCACATTTATAGGAAATTTTCCATATGTTATTTAATGATTTTATATTTTATATATTTAAAAATATTCTTATCTTCACATAACATTAGCCCTTTTATAATACAATCAAATTTAAATCTTAGACACATGATGTATCAATTGCAAATCATGAAGATCAAAAAACACTGAAATCATTGTACAAAATAGCTACCAAATTCTCATTTTCAGTTATATTCTCTCCAAATTCTCTATAGTTCATGCTAACTTTCATATGATTTTATTGTTACTAATAAAAAATGTATACTATATCATGAATATTGGAATTTTGGCTAGAATATTGAGCAATTTGTCTAAATGGAATTTTTATATTTGGAAAAATTAGAAATCTTCAAATTAGATATCTCTCAGCTTAATTTACAAAAATAATAATAATAATTTTTTAAAGTATGCTAGTTTAGCTTAGACATATATGTATACGTACATACTCGTATTTTATATAGATTTGTAGGTACTAGGCATCGACTTCTCTGAATTGCTAGGATGAGTGTGCCCTATCGCAATAACTCAATGGTAAGAATGAGGTGACAATGTTTAGTTTCAATCCCAACCATAACATAATTACTTGTCATGAGAAGGAGGACATGTATATGATTTTCCACCCTTTTTAAACCCATGAGTTTATCTTTGTTTGTGTTGTTTACTTTTTTAAGTTTTTGTCAGTTTTGATCAATTTTAGTAATGTTGCTTTTATGTGGATTTGACTATGTGATTTATTTGGTAAATTATTTAATTATAATATTTAGGTTAATCATATAATATTGAGAATTAATAAATTTAGAAGTTTAATTTTGAAAAATTATTTAAAGAGAAATTAGAATATGATGATATTTAATTAATCAAAAATTAATATTGCTTTATTATAATTATTTAATTAATAATAATTAAATTAAAGTTGCATTTAAATAATGAGCTTTAATTATTACTATTAATTTAAATAATAAACTACATTTTAAATAGTGCTTGCACTAATTAATAAAGTGGATGAAAATAAAATATAAAAGAATATTTTAATTAAAAATTTCTTTAAGTGTGCATGAAATGATTAAATAATAAAAGTTTATTTTAAGGAGAGGCTATTACATGTTTGAAAAGTGAAAACTCTAGGTAGAGTTAAACTATTTATTAAGAGATTCAAGTTCATTTCTATACACACAGGTTTTGGGAAGAAAAATTCATAATTGGATCAAAAAATTTGTTGAAAGTTTCAGAGGGTTTGCATTTGCATGCATTTACAGATTGTCTCAGATTTTAGTTTTTGAGGTAAGGTTTGAAAACCCATTATAGGATTTCATTGAAAGATCTATCTACTTGTGTCTACCTGGGTGTTTGCATAATGCTTATTAATTTATTGTATTAATTCTGGATGAAAAATTGTGTTGTAGATTTTGAAAAGGAAAACACATTGATCAAGAAAAACTTGATTGAGGAAAATTGTAGAAAATCTAGAAAATTATTATGATGTACTCTTTTAAAACCCTTTCTAATATAAGGAAATTTTGATTATAGAAAATTGGAAGAAAACAATAAATTGAATAGTTAGGGTTTCAACTTTAAATTTATTATTATAACCATGTCATTATCATGAATTTTCTAAATATAGACAAATATCTTTCTTATATCTAAAATGATTTGGTTGCAAATTTTTTGGAAAAAGCAAAAGATTAATTGAGAGTAAAAACATGTTATAACTAAACTTATACATGCATGTGAAAACAAATATACTAAAAATAGAGAAAAATATATATTATGGTTGCATGATTGGAGATATCAAAGGAGTGAGAAAATAGTGATTGCATGTTTTAGAAGATTTTAGCTATGTGAAAACAAAAGTTAAATAATTATATATTCTTTTAAGGAAAATTTTATTTTTAGATTTATTTTAATATTTAAAAAAAAATAAAAATTAAAATGATTATTTATTAATTTTGAAAATTCAATTTTTGAAGGCAAGAGCCTACAACCCAACAGTAAATTGTGAGCCTCTTAATTGGGAGGTCTTGGTTCGAATCTACTCAAGTTTAACTAATAATCAAAATAATGAAAGTAACCAATTTCTTGAAGAAGAATGAGGCAGATAAAGGTTAGGATTCTCCCTTGGGGGCTGATTCTCAAGGACCTAGTATGCATACCCGGGCCCATTTGAAGAAGATCGAAAAAACCAGTAGGAAAGATGAGGTGAAAGCTGCTACTGAAACCATGCATTCTTTGGTGGACCAGGCTGTGAATCCGATCAATACTCCTTAGCTGGTCAGTTGTTGTACCTTTGTTGGACTTTTGTTGTCTTTTCCAACACTGTCCTCTATGACCTCCTTTTATTATCTGAGACCAATTTCATGTTTGTTCTTGGTTTCTTTTCTCTGTTGTTCTTTTCTCCTACTTCTCTCTAGAACTTTGCTGTTGTAAAGGTTTTAGGTCCTTTGAAACCTATTTTTACTTAATCAAAACAAATAATAATAATCAAACTTGGCTTCAACCTGTTACCAATCAAAAAATAATAATCAATTTTTAGATTTATTATTTGAAATTTATTATTTTTATTGTTAATTATTTATTAATTTCAATTTCTTAAAAAATATTAATTAAAAATAAAAATTATTATTATTAATTTCAAAAATTAAATAAATACTACTCATTTAGTTATAGAGTGGATGTTGGTATTAAAGAACCTTTAAGTTTAGTTAAACTATTGGTTGCATATAAATAATTTTATATTTATTAATGCAAGTGGAAAATTAATAAATATATAATTGTGATTTAGTTATATTTTTAGATAAGTTATAGTGGAGTCTGTTATATAATATTCTAGTTATGAATTTAATAATATGAGAGAAATTGTAGATAACTTAATTATAATTATAATTTCAAGTTTGAGTTATCCCGAGTTGCATTATGAATTAAAGGAAAAATAAATATTAATATTGGACTTAGTATAAGTCAAATTAATATTTTAGAAATGAAATTGATATTGATATTTAATCTAATAATATATATTTATGTTATTAATTAAATCATTTATGATTTAAGATTATTTAAATTAAAAAACATGATAATGTTGCATGATATTTTATATGCACAAAGAGTTTTGACATTTAAACAGTTATTTGATTTAAATAAGTATATTAGCATAACATTTTATATTAAAATGTGTATTCTTACTTTATTTCTAAACACATGCTTATGACCCAAACTAAACAAGAAAAATTAATGGAATTAAATCATGTGCTGAAAACTGTGTTTTCTAATATTCTATTTATAGTCTTGTGATGCTTATTTTCATGGTGGTTTTTCTCTGTAGGTTATTTAGTTGGCCAAGTTAGGATGTGAACTAGAGGTGGTTTTGAAATTTTTTTTATGATTATTTGACTAGATGTCATGATGAACTTTATGAATTTTTTATGAGATTCCTTTTGATGAACATTTACAAGAACTTGGGTTTTGAGAACCAATGTTATTTTCGGGTGGCCTATTAAGGAACCAAATTCGATCAATATTAGTTTTGTGGTATGGGGCACAATTATGGTTTGTGAGTTTTGGGAAGGTAGTTTAGGTGCATGTCTATGGGAGTGGCTTGCAATGGGGGTTGGGGCCCAAAGTGGTTGCTAGGGTAACCCATTGTAAGTTGTGTAACGAGTGATAACATAGTAATTAAAATACTTTCCTCCCCATTCCTTGAGATAAATTAAAAGATAATTTAGAGATTTTTTCTTGTTCATGCCTTGAATTCTTGTATAGACCAAGGATGAGAATGAGATGATACCTTGAGAGGTATGACTAGTCTCCTCATTTTCATGAGAGGTTATTTTGGTTCTGCATAAAGTCAATAAGGGGTCAGGGTTCTGAGAGACTGCTAAGGTAACCTTAGAGTTAGCTCATGTGATGACACTCCATATTATGTAAACCAAGTCTCCTTCATGGTTTATTTTAATTATTTTCCTCTAGTAGTGTACTTGTTGGATATTTCTTTTGATCCATGGTGTACTTATTATGAGTTGTTACTCATTGATTAGATGTCATTTATTGTTGAAAGTTGACTTTTATTAATGAATGATCAGTTATACATTGGCGGTGTTTTAATTGTGGAGTTAGTGATTGATGGTTTACTTTTATTAGCAACACTTATTATCTGTTGTTTATTGTGCTTGTGGCACTTGAAATTGATTTGGAGGTGATTGTATCTTTATGGCTTTGATATTTGATATGTACTTAATATATGTTTGTTGATTTGGTATGAAGTGTTGGTATTGGAAAGAATGTCCTTTCGATTTTGATTATCTTTTCTTCTTTAGTAGTTTGTGTTACCCTTGAGGTAGTTTTGGCTATCAGGATTCCTTACTTAAGATTGTTTTATGATTTTATTATCTATGTGTGGATTGTACATTATCTCTCCAACATGGTGGGAGTGGGAGCCTGATTAGGTGACCACACAATTGGGAGTTAATGTCTTCTTAACATTTGGATCCCCCTTACATTGCTAGATGTTGGATGCTCATTGATACAATGGTACCATTATCATTCTTATTCTTATCTTGGAGACTTCTATTCGTTTGATGTATCTATGTATCATGTGCTTTGAGATCCTACTGGGTATTGTATTGTATATTGATGTACTTGTATCTATTTTCACATACCCTATGACATGTGTAGTGAATGTTATTCATTTGATGTGCTTTCATATTATTAGTTGTACTTATACATTTGCTTATGTGATAATGTATCTGTTATTTCTTTATGATTGGGTGATTTTGTACTTGGGACTTAAACTAATTAATACATACTTCATAATGTGACTCAATGTGAAGGAAATTTTGAGGAATTGAAATTGTATTTGTAATTATTCATGTGTACTTGATTGGCATGTATATATTGCTTCTGCATTATTGCTATCTTGTGTTGTTTAATTATTTTAAGAAAAATAGTTTGGTTTACTCTGTAACATATTAGGTGTAATTCTCTTTGATTCCTGATTGGGATGTTAATCAAGTGGAGTTGAAATGAAAATCATATATCCCCCTACCAAAGATATGATGTTATCACAACATCAATATATTATATGAAGAAAGATTCGATTGATCTCTTCGAATATAATATGGAATAAAAACTTATTTTATGGTAGATTGCAAGGATTCAGAAGCTAACTTGCATGTAGACAAAGGTTTTTAATAACTTTTTGACATGATAATTTTGGTAACAAACCCCTCGTTTGTTCAATGCATAAATATTGATTTTTGAAGTTCAAATTTATATTTGCAAAGTTTGTGAATTTGGAGAGTGCAAAAGAAAGTTGAAGTAATCAAAAGCCAAATCAAGGTATTTACACATTCATATATGATGGATAACAACAAATTAATCAATTGTGAAGATGAACCTGGCCATAACTTGTGAAAATTTTGAAGAAGTTGATAATAAATTAATCATTTGGTGCATTTTTGTTGTGTATGACTAGAGTAACATGTGTGTAATACATCCATAGGCTTATCAAAGTGCAAATTAATGAATATGACAACGAGAGAACAATTTTTAAGATTCTCTCTTTGGAAGATATATGTGGTTGATTATTGATTTAAGGTGCAAAGGTATGAACATGTGGAATTAATTTCATTTATTTGTTAATTAAAAGTTGGTGAAGATTGGTCTGAGTAGAATTTATGGTGATTACATTTGGCTAAATCAATCGTATCATAATAGCGAATAAAATCTTAAGGTGGTGATTGAACTATATTCAAATATAAGTGCACATTTAATGAAATCTACAAGGAAAAATGAATTTTATCATTTTACACAAAAAAAGAGACCCTCTAGTGAAAAATATTTCAATGGGTATACCCTACAAAATTTACTGTCATAACAAAGAAGAATTTGCATATGCTATTGCAATATGTGTTGCTTATCAAATGACTAAGGTAAATAAAGAATATGACATGTATGAACTAATAAGAAAAAAAATCCTAAATAATTTATGCTCGCCAAGAATAAAGGATATACTTTTTGATTTAGATAATTAGTGCTATGCCTTTTGTATTGTATTTCATGAACTCATTACCTCTTAAAGAGAATATTGTATGGTATGAAAACTTACCTTGGTAGCCAAAAATATCAAATTTATTTGGATTTGTTGAATGAAAAGAATAATGTCCACAAAGAATTATTTATTGAGCTCCAAAATAATATGATTTAACATTCAAAAATATTATGTTGAGAAGTACAAAGATAACATCACCCTTTGATGTTTGGAGAAGCTAGAATAGGGGAGAAAGGACAATAGCAATAAGGAGTTGAGGGATGATCAAGGACCTAGTAAATGTACTAGGGAAAGTTCAAAAAACCTGAGGCTATGGAAGATTAAGAGCTTGATGAGCTAAGGGCTTCTACAATTAAAATGAACATTCTGGTTGATTAGGTTGTGGACCTGTTGAAAACCTTCTAGCTATTCTTTTGTTGTCTTTCTTTAGTTTTTTGTTGTCTTTATTGTTTCTCTTTTGTTGAGGGTTCTTTGATTATGGTTGCTTCTATTTTGGGTGTTGATGCATAGTTTCATTTGGACTTTTAATGCTTATATGCTTCTCTCTTTGTAAAATGTTTATGATCTTATTGAAACATATTTTTACTTAATCAAAACATTAGCTTTTGATAATTACTTCATGGAAATAAGTTATAATGTCTCATAAGTTAGGGGTATGGAGAGGGAGAGGGAGAGGGAGAGTGGGGTAGAAAGGAGCAGGGAGAGAATATGAGAGAGAAGAAGGAGAGGATGGAGAAAAAGAAGAAGGAGAATAGGAAGAGGAGGAGGAAGAAAATAAGAAGAATAAGAAGACAAAAAAAGTAATGAGGAGGAGGAGAAGGAGGAGGAGAAGGAGGAGGAGAAGAAGAAGGAGAAGAAGAAGGAGAAGGAGAAGAAGTAGAAGAAGGAGAAGGAGAAGGAGGACAAGGAAACGAAGAAGGAGGAGGAGGAGTGTAATGATCCCATCTTTTAGCAGTTGACCAAGTGTGTGTGTGTTAGCCTTGTTCTACATGGTCCCGAGGGCTAACGAAGGGTTTAATGGGATCTTGGAGTGTTTTGGCCTAGTCATTTCCAGTTTGGGCCAAAACGAAGTTGATTTACTCAGTTTCAGGCATACTTACTATTTTTAGTAAGTCGGCAGGACACAGTGCAGGTCAATTTTGGTGATTGGATTCGATACTCCTCGGTGAGAGCTTTCCGATGAGCTATCACTCGCATTATTCGGAGTCCGATTGCTAATACATTTTAATGCCTGAAGTTTTATTAAAGTAATGTCTAATTTAATTGTAAAATATTAAATTGTTACTTTAATATTTATTTTATGGTGATGTGTACCCAAAGGAGACATAAGGGGTATTTTAATATATGTTTTATATTATATATCTTTTATCCCACATTGCCCATATGAGTTGAGCGGACCCGTGGGAATAGAATAAAAGGAAGCATTTGTGGCTTCATTAGGCAGGTTGAATATGAGAAGAAATTGGTGTGTGAGTTGCAGCTTTGTTCTTGGCATTTGAGGACGTCTATCCTCTCTTGTAACATTCTAGACGTCATTCCCTTGGGGTTTGGCCTTTGGAATTCTTTCTTATTGGCTTCATTATCAGGCAGTTTAGTTGCATTTCCGGCTACAGGCAGATTTGATATTTTGCTCATATCTTCTTCACTACTTGTCTGACGCTTATGCCGCTTGGAGGGAATGGTATTATGAAGGTAGTGGACTGATTGGAGGACAAAGTATTGTAGCAGCAAGTTTGTAAGCATGGGCTGGAGTATTATGACAATATTGCTGAAGTAATTAGTGAGTTGATAAATCTGCTATGTATTTGATTTTATGAATTCTGAAAATAACATTTTATTAGCAGCAGTTCATTTCCACTTTGCATATCATTGTAATTGCTTTCTTGTTTATGTTGTATGATACCAATTCCATGCACGAAACACAACAAACAATAAATGTTTGATTTTCGAAATTATAAGGGGTTTAAAACATTAAACGGAGAAATAAGAAGTTGAATGCAAACTGTTTGACATAATTCCTTTCAGCAATTTGGTTTAGTTTTTTGGGACATCCAAGGGTGCCCATTACAGTGGTATCAGAGCTATAAGTCCTGCCATCTTGTGGAGGTCTTATAGGGAATTTGGAACAGCCGGATAGAGGGAAAAAGTAAGTAAAAAACATAGGCTAAGCATTTATGTTTGAGCATGCAACAGGGGCCTTATAATTTTCGTGATACCAGAGCAAGACAAAATAGGATTTCAGATTTGCAAAGCAAACAATCTAGTACATCTGTGCAGGGGGACATTGAATCCAACCATACAGACACGGAGGAGATATTCTTTGATCAGGACAACAATATGGGTGATCAAGATGACAGGAATACAGGATTAGGCGAAGGTGGGAATGCTGGTCCAGATCAGGGGGAGGTACTGTTCAGAGAGTTATTGGGTACATTAGAGAAGGGGCAACATATGCAACAAGAGCAGAATAGGCAAATGGATATGATGTTGCAGCTTATGGCTAGACAGATGGGCATCAACATTGATGATTTGTATGCTGCTCCAGAGCAGAAGGTAGTTGATTCCTCAGGTGGGATCGAGACATGTATAGAGCCAACCAATTATGATGTTGGTGATGTGGGCATTTCGACAGAGTCAGTAGAGACATGCGTGCAAAGTCAGGAGACCACATATGAAGCCTTGTTAGGGGATGATGATGTAGCAATAGTGGAATTAGGAGAATGCAAGGGAACTGTCATATCAACAACCACTTCTATGTTAGTTGAACCATCCAATGAGGAGTTTGGTAATAAGCATGCGGTTGTAGATGTGTGCTCTGATGATAGTACACTTGTTATTGCTAATGAGGTGAGCAATATAGTGACAGAGTCATATTATACTATCGATCAACAAAGTGTTAATGTTCACTCTTGGGATAGTACTATGTTCAACATGGATGCAACATTGTCTTATGACAATTTGATGTTTGAGGTTGATGTTAATCATTCACCTGAGTGGAGATGGGCTCAGTTTTCACTATCTACAAAGATTCAGTTTTGTGTTGCAGCAGTTGGGTGGAAGAGGTTTCAGAGATCTTCTATGGAGCCGCCTTCTGGTGACATCCAGACTTATACTTCATCAGCACAAGTTTTGGGAGCTAACTTGCAGGACATGTGGTTGGTCCTAATGATGTTCATTTGCAGTTTGTTTAATGTCTATATGGATATCACACATTACTTCAATTGGGATCCAGGTGGAGGTTGGAGTTCATTATGTTGCTTAATTGCTTGAGGACTAGCAATTTCAAGGAGGGCGGATTTGTAATGATCCCATCTTTTAGCAGTTGACCAAGTGTGTGTGCGTTAGCCTTGTTCTACATGGTCCCGAGGGCTAACGAAGGGTTTAATGGGATCTTGGAGTGTTTTGGCCTAGTCATTTCCAGTTTGGGCCAAAACGAAGTTGATTTACTCAGTTTCAGGCATACTTACTATTTTTAGTAAGTCGGCAGGACACAATGCAGGTCAATTTTGGTGATTGGATTCGATACTCCTCGGTGAGAGCTTTTCGATGAGCTATCACTCGCATTATTCGGAGTCTGATTGCTAATACATTTTAATGCCTGAAGTTTTATTAAAGTAATGTCTAATTTAATTGTAAAATATTAAATTGTTACTTTAATATTTATTTTATGGTGATGTGTACCCAAAGGAGACATAAGGGGTATTTTAATATATGTTTTATATTATACATCTTTTATCCCACATTGCCCATATGAGTTGAGCGGACCCGTGGGAATAGAATAAAAGGAAGCATTTGTGGCTTCATTAGGCAGGTTGAATATGAGAAGAAATTGGTGTGTGAGTTGCAGCTTTGTTCTTGGCATTTGAGGACGTCTATCCTCTCTTGTAACATTCTAGACGTCATTCCCTTGGGGTTTGGCCTTTGGAATTCTTTCTTATTGGCTTCATTATTAGGCAGTTTAGTTGCATTTTCGGCTACAGGCAGATTTGATATTTTGCTCATATCTTCTTCACTACTTGTCCAACGCTTATGCCGCTTGGAGGGAATGGTATTATGAAGGTAGTGGACTGATTGGAGGACAAAGTATTGTAGCAGCAAGTTCGTAAGTATGGGCTGGAGTATTATGACAATATTGCTGAAGTAATTAGTGAGTTGATAAATCTGCTATGTATTTGATTTTATGAATTCTGAAAATAACATTTTATTAGCAGCAGTTCATTTCCACTTTGCATATCATTGTAGTTGCTTTCTTGTTTATGTTGTATGATACCAATTCCATGCACGAAACACAACAAACAATAAATGTTTGATTTCCAAAATTATAAGGGGTTTAAAACATTAAACGGAGAAATAAGAAGTTGAATGCAAACTGTTTGACATAATTCCTTTCAGCAATTTGGTTTAGTTTTTTGGGACATCCAGGGGTGCCCATTACAAGGAGGAGGAGGAGAAGGAGGTATTGAAAATAGTTTGAAAAGATCATTGTTGAGAGAGATTGCTGAAACTAAATTGAAAAAGGGAGATTGTTGAAGAAGACTATGTGTTTCAATCATTATTTTGTCACTGATGTCAGACTTGCTATTTGCTGGTAAGACAACTGCTTATAAGATTCAAGTACTATCACTTATTTGATTGATGAAGAGGATTTGATCAAAAGATGTAACAATAGCACCTAGAGGAAAGGTTAAGTTATGATTATGTAATGAAGTACAAGAATTAGTTAAGATAGTGATGACATGATGTATTGGTAATCTACTTAAGGTTACAAAGGTTGGTTACACTAAGAAAGTTTAGAAGAACAAGTTACAAAAAGTTTGTCTGCCAAGCTTGACCAAGTGGATAGTAGGTGTCAAGCAAAGATAGAGCAAGAAGAGGAAAAAAGTAGTTGGAATCGAGTAAATGCTTATTCTAGTGCATGTCGAGCAGAATAGTGGATGTTGAGTAAAGTTTAGTTGATGCTGAGCACTATTAAACTTTAGTTCATGTTGAGTAATTTCATAGTGGATGTCGAGCAACACAGTATGTGCTGAGCATTAGAAGCTTGATAATGTCGAGCTACTGCATTATTTAAAAGATCATGGATTTGATGAATCTAAGCTTACAATTTTGTTTTCTTGGATTATGTAAACTAGGTGGAAGATAAGGTTGATGAGTTGGTGGCAGAAAATTCAAGGTAAACTATTTTTAGGTGAATTTAAAGTGGATTCTAGGAGAAGTTTCTAGAAGAGATATGAGATATGGGGTAGATACATTATATCCTACCTAATCCATCCAAACCCTAAATTGGATGATGGAGAATGAGGAGCAAAATATCTTAATTTCCTATTTATAGGAATGACTAGTCATGAAGCAAGGTTGTCATGTGCGAGAACCTAAGCGAGACAAGGAGTCATGGGTTTTGCTTCATCAAGTGACCTAAGAGAAAAGTCTGCAATGTCATGTTAAGAAAGAAGGCTTAAGGAGATGAATACTTGAAGGGTGAACAAACTATCAGAGCTGCAAAGTATGAAGGCCAAGTAGAATTAAGGACTAAACATTAATCTGTAATCTACAAATAAAGTTGTAAGTTGTATCAGATCAAAGCCTTGCTGTTACTCTCTAACAATTGTATCAGTCTAGGGTATATCCTCTAGATTAAGATTGACATAACAGTCATTTGTAAATCCTTTAACTGGGTGACATTCCAAGTGAATGGTCTGAAGTCCTCTAACAAGGCTCACTCCTAACAAGGTGATTTATATTCTTTAACAAGGTCGCATTTAACAGTTTGTATTGTAACCTTTAATAGGGTTGGCCTTTAATAGGGCATCACTTCAAAAGAGTGAAAATAGTAGCATGTTATTGGTGGTTTTTCCCAAATTAGGTTTCCATGTAAATCATTGTGTCAAATGTGTTGATGAATTTGTCATGTTTCTTGCTTTACATTTTTGCAAATTGATTTGATGATAACCTACAAGTTTTAAGTGATTTCATAATCTTATGGATGCATGCATAAGTATAAATGTTTTATGGGTTCATTAAGCTATGAAAAATTTATTTATACATTTGGACCTTGGATAACTGATTCACCCCCCTTGCCCCTAAGAAGGAGGAGGAGGAGGAGAAGAATGAGAAGAAGAAGGAGAACAAGGATAATAAGGAGGAGGAGAAGGAGGAGAAGGAGGAGGAGGAGAAGAAGCAGGAGAAGAGGAAGAAGGAGAAGAAGAATGAGAAAAAAAAGAATGAGAAGGAGAAGAATTATAATAAGGAGAAGGAGAAGGAGAAGGAGAAGGATATAGAGAAGAAGGAGGAGGAGGATGTAATAACCCCAATAGGGTATAACTTCTTCAAACACCAAAAATCTTTATACTTCAGTGGTTTGACATTTCGTCAAACACTTTGCAAGCAAGCTCTGATACCACTGTAATAACCCTCCTTAAATCTGCCCTCAAAAATATGCTGATGAAAGCTCAAGGAATTTCATCAAACAATTCACATGCAAGGGACGTATGACTGATATAGTATTTCAGCTAGCTTCAAATGACTTTTTCTTCAATTTGCATCAATGAGAATCGTGTGCTAGAAGACTACAATGGACTACACAGTGACCTAACATGAGTGTGCTACTAATTTTGACAATATTCAATGCATATATATGATCTAAGCATGAGAAAAGAACACCTACAGCCAACTGGCATTTTAACAAACAGTTGGTGTGCAAACTAACTAGCTGATAAATAATGATATCGAATTGCTTAAATGACACCAGCAACTATTATCTTCTTAATTTGCAATGAAATTTCTAATACAATGCTCATGAAATATGGCCAAGACTTTTGGCATTTACATGGATTACAAAATGATAATGCTGGTATAATGCACACTTTCAGCTGAAACTTATAACACCCTAAAAAAATAATACTAATAAAGGAACCTGGTTGTAGATGGCTGTAATAATTTTCTTTAATGCTGCCCCTTCTGTTTTGCTTTTCTGATTTTCTTTTTCGAACTGCTTTTTCGGACTGCTTTTTTGGCCTACTTTTTCAGTTTCGCTTTTTTCGGATTGCTTTTTCAGCCTGCTTTTTCGGTTCCGCTTTTTCGGGCTATTTTTTTGTACCCACTTTTTTAGCCTATTTTTTCGATTCCGCTTTTTCAGATTGCTTTTTCATATCTGCTTTTTCGGATTGCTACTATGTTGAATCTCAAGACCATATCTTTCAATGGCGTTAAGATTTCCAGCTTGAAGGGATTTCGTTCTTCAAACTATTGAGACATAATCTCTAGAAAATTTCTCAATTTCTTTGATATTTCCAAGCTTGCCTAAAAGAAGCTCTTCCATTTTTTTTATAGTGTTCTCACAAGGGCTCCATCCTTCGTTTTCTCAATGTGGGATAAAACATCACTCCCTTTTATGTAACTTATGTCTCCAATGTGTTATAAAATAAAGGGGACTCTTTTAATTTAAATATTTCCCACAAACTATAGTCTATGCATTAATAAAGTTAAATATTTAAATTTAACTTTATAAAATAGCTTTATCAATGCATAACAAATCTTATCAATGATAAACAAGTCTTCTTGCCGATTTTAAACAATTACCATCGACATATCGTTGCCACTAGATGTTCGACCATATCCAAGATGACTTACTATAAATAGTAAGTATGCCCAAAGTTGCCTCAAAACCCCTCAGAAAGACCTGCAACTAAAACTATCTAGGCCAAATGGCCTCTAAGTCCCTTTAATGTCCTGGTTAGCCTACGGGACCGTGGGGAAATAGGCTAATGACAACATCATTCTATGAATGCTAAAAAGGGGACATTACAGAGGAGGAGGAGGAGGAGGAGGAGAAGGAGAAGAAGAAGGAGAAGAAGGAGAAAGAGAAGAAGAAAAAGGAAAAGATGAAGGAGGAGGAGGAGGAGGAGGACAAGAAGAAGGGGGAGATGAAGAAGGAGAAGGAGGAGGAGGAGAAGGATAATGAGGAGGAGAATAAGAAGGAGGAGGAGAAGGAGGAGGAGAAGGAGAAGAAGAAGAAGGAGAAGAAGAAGGAGGAGGAGGAGAATAAGGAGAAGAAGGAGGAGGAGGATGCGAAGGAGGAGAAGGAGGAGGAGGAGGAGAAGGAGAAGAAGGAGGAGGAGAAGGAGAAGAAGAAGAAGGAGAAGGAGAAGGAGAAGGAGAAGGAGAAGGAGGAGTAGGTGGTGTAGGGAACCTCCATTTTTTATGCTTTTAGGTGTTCTTGGGGTTGGTTTAGGTGTTTTTAGGTGTGTTGAATAAATTATAATGGGTTGGATGTAAGGTTGGCCAACCATATGTTGTAAGAGCCTATAGTGCTCAATAGATGGAAAGTTGCTATTTTGGCTTAGAGTGGAGAAACATTATTTTTTTGTTTTGATATAAGATGGGTTGAGGGGTGATTTAGGACTCTATGTATCTTATCTAGGGTCAAGGTTCTCACACTGAACTATCGAGTTGTCAAAATGAGCCAAAATGTTTATTATGCAAAAAGTTGCTCAAGCAACTATGACAACTTTTGCAATAATGGAGAAAATTTTGGTTAGATCAATTATAACCACCCATGCTTGGTGTATATAATAATATGTTAGCAAGAAACACTAATCTGTTAAGAGAACAAAGCATTAACTAACAAGATTAATATAACATATAAGAGAGACTAAAAGAGGAACCCCTAATTAGGACTGTGAGCCAAATGAATGGACTCTCCCAATAGGAATTAGCTCTTTGCTTTGTAGATGAGTCTAAATGAATGATTGGTATGTATGCTCGAGATACTCAAACTATGCTTCAATGGAGATGGAAAATGGAAAATTGGCAGCTTTGTGAGCTCTCAATTTGGCATCATAAGGGTATGGTTAAGGGCTTTGTTTCTCAAACTAACATTATAACTTTAGCTTCAAAGTTGTGATGAAATGGCTTGGGAGGAGATTCAATTTATAGGCTAAGGGCTTGAGGGTTTGAGGGCTAAGATGCAAGGATGGGGAAAATCTTATGGAGGGCTCAGATTGAATGATAGGAGAGCACATGGATTGTGCTTCCTTATAGCCAATCAGGGAGTGACACATGTCACAGGGTTAGAGGATGGAGGAAAGGGCAAGGATGAGTCAACAAAGGAGGCTCAAGGGATAATATCTTCATAAAGACCCTTCTTAATGGCTTGTAAGAGTCTTTATGGCCTTTGTAAGAGCATTCATGGCTTAGTGGTTGAGATATTTTGGAGGGAGTTGAGATTGTTGACTTTGCTTGGTTTAGGAAAGTCTTAAGCTTGCTTAGGGAATGTGACAAGGTTAGGGGGGGATTAGAGGTGATTTAGGATTAGATTAGGGATGTTAGAGATATACAAGTGGATGACATTTAATGAAGGTGGGTGAGTTAGTGGCTAAGCTTGGTTAGTATGGGTGGATGGGGTGGATTAGGCTAAGAAGGGGGTTTAGGGATAGGCTTAGGGTTAGGATAAATAAAGTTTATTTATCTCATAGGTTTGGTTTGAGGAGATATTTATTAAAACATTTTTAATAAATATGAGAATTAATATTTAACCTTAGTTAAATATTTTAAGTTGGGATTAGGGGTAGAAAATGATGGGATTAGCCTTTAATCGATTAGAAGGTTTTGGAAGAGGTTAGTGGTCTTAAGGAAATTGGCCAAGTTTTGGACAAAAAATAAATTAAATATTTATTTTGGGATTTTTGGTCAATTTATTAGTTAATAAATAAGGAAAATAATGTTTAAATAAGATTTAAACATTTTTGGGAGGGATTCCTTAATTAAATATTTTTAATTAAGACAAGGGGATTTAATGGCATAAAAATAAATAAATAAATAAATAAATAAACTAAATAATTAATTAATAAATGATGATGTCATCAGAAATTTTTTTAGAAAATAAAAATACTTTATTTTCTAAAAGATTTTAGGTGTCTACATTTTGCCCCTCTTTGATGTGATGCCGCAAGTGGCATGGTATCAAAGGTAAGAAAATAAGATGCCCAAGGCTAGAGCAGAAGAGGAGAGAATAGACTGCGAGATGTCCCCTCAAGAAGGCGGTGGGAAGAGAAAGCGAGGCTCGATGGCTTTTTGAAAAAGACAAGAATCTGGGATGGGATGAGCGAGGAGACTCATATTGGCAACAAGAAGGGGCTGAATTAGCTCAAACTCTAACTACGGGAGAATGATAAAGGGAGGTTAGAGGCACAAGAGGAAGCAAGCTTAAGACTTTAGGGAAGGTGGAGGGTGAAGGAGTGGAGCACTATAAAAAGGAATATAGGATAGGGAGATGGATGATGGGATGATAAAGCTGATGCAATAGGATTTCAAAGAGTTAGATTGGCAAAAGATGGGTTTCAGAGATCCCTAGGACTAGGATTGTGGATCTCGAAAGATGAGGCTTGGTGGATTGATTGGATGGGTGGATCCCTAAGACTAGGATTGTGGATCCCTAAAGCTAAGAGTGATGATTGATTCAAAGATATATTGATGCATAAGCTGGGGTAGGAGAGACAGATGCTGGATATGGATGGGGGATAATGGAGATGAAGGGATTCCATTGAAGCTTATTGAGTGAGGGGATACTTCAAAGAGAAGTACCACCATGTAGTTGAGCACTAGATTTTCTATAGGACTGTTGGTTAATTGCCAAGGTTACCATGAACATCAAGGCCTTTTCACTAACCGTCCAGAGGATTGACGAACTGACTCAAAACAAACACGCAAGGATTGCCCCAGCATCACACATGATTCCCAAAGGAATTAGTGTGGAACCGACACTAGGTAACCCACAAGCAGAAAATAAAAACAAACAAAAGACCTAATCAATACCTTACACTTAGATTGCCCCATTTGCAATATACCATGATATGGAAGATCGTGGCAACCTTGAGGAGGGAATAAGGAGATTGCTTGGAAAAGATACTTCAAGACCCAAAAGAGAAGATTCCAAATCAAAAGAAAATGAAAATCCAAAAGAGAACCATTTGCCAATGAGATGGGTAGGACGAGGTACTAACGGACCAAGATCAGACATGAGGAAAGCTATATCCTACAAGGATCTATCGGAGAGCACCTAAGCTGATGGATCTGGATGAGTGATGCGTCTGGCAAGCTGAACTAAGAAGGATAACACTTTGGTGATAGGAGATCTAGCTAAAGGATGTTTTGGAATAGCTAACCAAGGGTTGTGCGATGTGTGCAAGATGCTGATCAAGGAGGAACTGACATGAAAGCTGGATAGATAAAATGGTACTAAGCTAAAGAGGATGTACAAGCTGATAGACTTAGATATGTTACAAATGTACAAGGTTGTTCATGTTTTGGTTTTGGGAGATGGAAATGTTTGTGAAGGGTGGGATGTCTGTAATAGTTGATAGGAGAATAGGTGGATGGTTTGCAAAAAACTTAAGGAAAATGGGATTCTTTGCGTGCATGTGACAGGATACAAACTAGGATACAAGATTATTTACAAGCTGGAATATGGTACAAGCTTTGGACAAGATTTGGATATACAAGCTATGATACAAGGGATGATACAAGATTTACAAGCTTTGGTACAAAATTTACAACCTGAGGTACAAGATTTACAAGCTGAGGTAAAAGATTTACAAGCTGTACAGGAGCTCCAGATGATAAGATAGCGGGATGGCTCAAGTTGGTGCAAGATACAGAAGCTAAGGATGAGGTGATAGCGGAAGATATGGATTTGGCAGGATGCATCCAATGATGATGATAGATGTGTGACCAAGGATGGGGACAATGCTAAGGTTGGTGGTAGCTGAGCTGATAGATGGTGCTAGAATGAATGGCTAATGAGAGGATGACATTGGATTTGCATGAGGATAGCCTAGAGCAAGATACCAATGACAAGGGAGGATGGACAAGACAAGATCTCCAAGGAATACAGTGCCCCCAGTTAGAAGATGACATGCAGAAGGAGGTCTTATGATGGATGTGATAGGATTAAAGCTAGGATGGAAAAGCTGAAGGCGCTAGGGAGATGGATGATAGCTGGGATGATGGGGTGATGTTGCAGAAGATAAGTGGATAGTGATAGATAAAAGCTGGGGGATGAAAGATAGGTGGATAAATTGGAAGATGGAGCTGGATGGAAAGATGTGACCAAAAGCATGAGGAGGATAGGCTAAGCTGGGGATGGCTAGATTACACATGACGCTTGTTTGCCAAGTTTTCATCATGGTACTTGTCCAAGGCGCTTGAATTTCCAAGTTTTCACCAGTGGACGCTTTATTTTTCTTTATTTTTTTTTGACTTTTTGACTTAGCTAGAATGATTTTGGCTTTCTTCAGCTATTTTTGACATTTTTGGAAATTTTCACTGGCCATTGGAATGTTCAATTTTTTTGCTAGTGGTTGGTACATTGGATGTGTGATTTATGCAATAGATCGGATTAGATGGGATTAATGGTAGGAGATGGAGGCATGAAAAGGCTAGAAAGGAGCATGAGATGGGGATGCTTGCAAGATCAACATTGGCACATGTTGGGATGGGTGTGAAAAGAGCATATGGGGGATAGATTGTAGATGCGGGCTTGATGGAGGATTTGTGGAAGCGCGCTTGGAGATATAGGCACCCAAGATGGAGTTAGGAGATGGGGGACATGAATCACTGGATGGGGGATTAACAATGGTGGCTGCCATTATGCATTGGGTTTCAACTTTTTTCTTTGGGATCCACATGGTTTTGGATTTTCTTTTCATAGGCTTTTGCATTGTTTTGCATTCTTTGATTGGATTTTGCCTTTTTGGAATATGTCTTTTAGAATAGACATATGATTGCCTAGGATGTGGATTTTTAGCTTTATGCATTTTGAAGTTGGCAGTCACATTGCTGTGGTAAGCTTTGGGAAGATGGTTAGGAGAAGCTTTGTGAGATGGAGAGGATATGGAAGAGCGTGTAGGGGGATGATGATGGATGATGTGCCCTGATATGTGCCTTTGTTGATCTTGCGTAGGAATGGAGGGAATAGGATTTTTATGATGGCTGATAGGAGGATGGAGGATGGTAGATTTTGGAACATAGGGACCCAAAATGGATTTAGCGGATGAAGGGGGGATATGGTAGGTTGTTTTGGGTTGCAAAGATGGTGGAGGGGGGATGACATAAGACTTCTTGAAGGAGTGATGGGAGGCTGGCATGGTGGGCTTAGAGATAGGCTTGGTTTGGGGATGGCGTGTACCAACACTTTTAGATGGTGAGCCTTTAGATACATATCCAAGACTATGAAATCTTGGATTTTTTTGTGCAATAATAGGCTTTTTGATTCCTTGCTCTTGTGGTCCTAAACCTTGACCTTGATAATGCCATCGATTGTGCATTTGAACGAGCCGAGGAAACTTTTTTTTGTAGAAAATGGTAGAAGTGTTTTATTAGATGTACTACAACGGGGAGATACTGTTCTTAATTCTTCTGCTGAGAGGAGGCCACCATGGATGAATGTAAGTGAACCAAGAGGGTAGATTATAGATGGTGGAATAGCTTGGCTAGGTGGTAAGATGGAAGCATGGAGTGGAGGAGATGGCAGGATAGGATCTTGATTTAGCTGATGGGATGAAAAGATATCTTGCAGTAGAGGAGGTATGGCTTGAGGTTTTGGAGATGGAGGGGATAGTGATTGCACTATGGATGGAAGACATGGTACGATGATATCTTTGTTTATTCTTTGGGGGATGTCAACATGCTTTTGAGCAGGATCTTGATAGGATTGGATTGGAGTGGATGGTGCGATAGGAGGTGAAGGGATGGATTCTTCAAAGGCAGCGGATGGATAGATGAGAGATTTGGTAGTGGAGATGGGTGAGTAGAATATGGATGCATAAGGGTCATTACGGGAGATTTGGGAAATGCTTGGAGGTGATGTGGATAGGATTTGGAGTGATTTGATAGGTGGTGGGATTTTGATGCTTGCAAGAAGTGGAAGGATTTTAAGCAATTTGATGGATGGTATGTGGATGATAGCTATGGGAGATGGAGGTGATATTATAGATGGGGAAGCTTCATCACTGACTACTTCACATGGTTGGATTAGATGACATGGCTTATCGACAGCTGGAGTTGACTTTTCTTGTATTTCCTTTAGGAGATTCCTTGGAGACTCGTGTGTCGGAGGTGGAGGTGGTGGATTGACAGGAATAGCTGGTGTGATGGGGGTGGGAGATTGGAAGCTTGGTTGATTAGGTGATGGAGGAGAAAATGAGATATGAGATGGCATGACTAGATTGTTTGGAAGAATGCATGGATTTTGTGGGATGGTTGGTGGAAGATGTCTAAGGCTCTCTATATACCCGTCATAGTCAACAAGATTTTCATCATCATTGGAATAGAATATAGCGGGAGAAAGGACAATACGACCAAACACATCATGATAGGTTTGAGATTTCATGTTTTGATGATGGGTTGGATGGGGATGGGGTCTCGCATATGGATGAACATGAAAGCTCATGGTTGGATTTGGATTAAGCGTAGATTTTGGATTGGTTGATGAAAGATTTCCTAGGGAGAGTCAAAGTTGCATGACAGACCTAAGGAGGATTGGCTGGAGATTTTTGGCTTTCTTGTGGATGGAAGACTTCAAGGGCATGCTGTCAAAAAGTGAGAGTTTTGCTTTCCTATGTGTAGGATTGGTGGAGATTGTGTCAACTTAAGGATAGACTAATGATCCTATGGGCATGACATGAGATTGACCACTTGTGGATCCCAACCTTTAGCTCAAGGTGATGAGGGATACAAGTGACAAAGCTGGATTACCCTAGACAATGCTTTGTCAGAGGGATAACCTTGGGGAGATTGAGGGATTTGGATAGATTGATTGGATAGCAAACTCTGGCAGAGTGACAACAACTCTTTAAAGGCTTGGGTGATTTTGGATTGGGTTGCTAGATGGTTGGGGGGGTGATTTGGATGGACTTTGGAATTGGGATTGTTCTAAAGAAAAGAACTGGATAGATTCGGTTGCGGCGGGGGAGCTTGGATGATTTTCTGATGAGGCAGTGACTACGCTAAGTATGCCTTGAGCGGGAGATTTTTGATTTTTTGGGATTTTGACCAAAATTGGCAAACATTCATTCAAAAGCTATGAACAAACAAGCAGACAAAAGTTTGGAGCAAGCACGTCAAACACACCAACATCCTAGGAAGCTTTCTACAAGGATGAAATTTGGTTTAGCTAGGGAGTCCTCGATATACCCAAGGTACATGAGGCTCAAATCCATAGATGAAACCAAAACAATGTCACACAGCCGAGAGGAGTGGTAACCCACTTCTCCTCTTTCACTTCTCAAGGGTATAAAGTTCCTTGAGGCTTAGCCTGAGTGACAAAATCTTGATTCCAAGAGAGGTGTCTTTGGATTCACCTCTTGATTTTTATACTCCGCCGGAATGCTGGAGTTGAGGTCGTCTGAAGGGGTGATGAAATCCCCAAGCAGGCCTCCTAAAAAGAGAAACAAGGTTTTGGATCCTAATCTTATGCACCCAAGATGGCCTTGAAAGATGACAAGGGGAGAGAAGACTTGGATGACCTTGGGCTAAAAAACACATTTGTTCTTTTACCAACTGATTCTTATGTGCGTTGATCTAGACTTTGCAAGCACTCATGTTTAAGATACAATATTTATTCCAACTTTGAAGTGTCAACAAAAGTAAAATCGATCGAAGAATGCATACACCAAGAAGATTTAGGGTCAACAAAAGTAAACTCGCGTGCCCAAAGGCCCTCCACGTCAAGTATCGTTTGATTTTTCTTTAAGGCATTCAAGATTTGGTATGATTTTGTTTTAAGCCCAAAACAAAGGTGTGTGAAACTCGATTGTCAACCGCATGCCCGGAGGCCCTCTACGTCAAGAGTTGTCCAATTTTAATGCCCAAATGAAGTGTTAGTGAGACTAACTTTCATTCAAGAGATTTTCTAACTTAGAAAAACCACTAAAAACCAAAGTGAGTGGAGTTTGATTTGCGTGGAGCACTTAACACCCTCTTAGGTAGACCCATCCCCATAGATGGCGCTGAGATTGCAACCAATAGTTAAATTGATGGGTGATTAAAGAGGGTGAGTCCAACTACAAACTTACTCAAAGCATCTTTAATAGTTTTTATAACTTAGAAAATTTCTAAAATGTGGAGTTACGTTCTTTTTATGCCCAAAAATTGAAGTGTGAGATATTGCAATGGTTAATTGATCTTTTGCATTCAAGATTGTGTTTGTTTATTTTAATCATGCACTCCAAGAAAAACTTTTATTTTAACCCATGGCATTCAAGATTGTGTTTGAGCAACATTCATTCAAAGAAAAAATGTTTAAACATTCAAGTTCATTTTTTCAAGAGCATTAAACCATGTAAAGCAAACCTACAAGAAACATGATTAGTAACAAAAGCCAACTTGATGCTCCAACCTACAAAGCTACAAAAGCCAATTTGATTAGTAACCCAAAAATCTCAAAAATTTGAAGCTTAACTATGAGGAAAATAAAATCAACCTTTTTTGTTCTTTTTCTTAGGCGTAAAAATGCTTAGAAAAACCTCTACTCTATGGAACCACCAAAAGTTAAAATTTGATTTATACTCTTTTTAAAAATAAAAAAAAATTAAAAAGTGCAGGAACAGAGATGCTAAAATAGAAATGCAACAATGACAGGCAAAGACGACAGTTCATCAGGCAGAGATGCCAATCTGCGGAGATGTTGAACTACGGAGATGCCAATCTGCAGAGATGACAGAGAAAGAGGCAGAGATGATAGTTTAGTTTGGCGACACAAAAAATAAGAAACCATGCAAAGACGCTGAACTATGGAGATGACAGTTTAGTTTGGCGACGGCGGAGACGACATAATATTAGAGGCGACAGTGAAGATGACAGAGTATCTAGCGGAGATGACAGTTTGCAAGCGCAGACACCAATCTGCGAAGATGACATTTGAGGTTGTGGAGACGACAATTTACCAAGCGTAGACGACAATTCACCAGGCACAGATGCCAATCTGCGGAGATGCTGATCTGCAGAGACGACACTGCACGAATAGAAGTGAAATGCGCAAATTTTTCAAGAATTTTTTTTTTTGGATTATTTTTGAGTTTTAGAGGGTATGTTTTCTTTCCAAGTGCATTTTTCAACCTGCAAAAATAAGTAAAACACCCTACAACTCACTCAAACAACAAGAAATATTAGATTATTAAAAAAACAACATATAAATAGAAATAGATGATTAAATGACCCATAGTGGGGTCCCACCGGGTGTGCCAAAATGTATATACTAATATGTTAGCAAGAAACACTAATCTATTAAGAGAACAAAGCATTAACTAACAAGATTAATATAACATATAAGAGAGACTAAAAGAAGAACCCCTAATTAGGAATGTGAGCCAAATGAATGGACTCTCCCAATAGGAATTAGCTCTTTGCTTTGTAGATGAGTCTAAATGAATGATTGGTATGTATGCTCAAGATATTCAAACTATGCTTCAATGGAGATGGAAAACAACAAATTGGTAGCTTTGTGAGCTCTCAATTTGGCATCATAAGGGTATGGTTAAGAGCTTTGTTTCTCAAACTAACATTATAATTTTAGCTTCAAGGTTGTGATGAAATGGCTTGGGAGGAGATTCAATTTATAGGCTAAGGGCTTGAGGGTTTGAGGGCTAAGATGCAAGGATGGGGAAAATCTTATGGAGGGCTCAGATTGAATGAGAGGAGAGCACATGGATTGTGCTTCCTTACAACCAATTAGGGAGTGACACATGTCACAGGGTGAGAGGATGGAGAAAAGGGCAAGGATGAGTCAACAAAGGAGGCTTAAGGGATAATATCTTCATAAAGATCCTTCTTAATGGCTTGTAAGAGTCTTTATGGCCTTTGTAAGAGCATTCATGGCTTAGTGGTTGGAATATTTTGGAAGGAGTTGAGATTGTTGACTTTGCTTGGTTTAGGAAAGTCTTAAGCTTGCTTAGGGAATGTGACAAGGTTAGGGGGGGATTAGAGGTAATTTAGGATTAGATTAGGGATGTTAGAGATATGCAAGTAGATGGCATTTAATGAGGGTGGGTGAGTTAGTGGCTAAGCTTGGTTAGTATGGGTGGATGGGGTGGATTAGGCTAAGAAGGGGGTTTAGGGATAGGCTTAGGGTTAGGATAAATAAAGTTTATTTATCTCATAGGTTTGGTTTGAGGAGATATTTATTAAAACATTTTTAATAAATATGAGAATTAATATTTAACCTTAGTTAAATATTTTGAGTTGGGATTAGGGGTAGAAAATGATGGGATTAGCCTTTAATCGATTAGAAGGTTTTGGAAGAGGTTAGTGGTCTTAAAAAAATTGGCCAAGTTTTGGGCAAAAAATAAATTAAATATTTATTTTGAGATTTTTGGTCAATTTATTAATTAATAAATTAATAAATTAATAAATAAGGAAAATAATGTTTAAATAAGATTTAAACATTTTTGGGAGGGATTCCTTAATTAAATATTTTTAATTAAGACAAGGGGATTTAATTGCATAAAAATAAATAAATAAATTAAATAAATAATTAATAAATAAATGATGATGTCATCAGATACTTTTTCAGAAAATAAAAATACTTTATTTTCTAAAGAATTTTAGGTGTCTACACTTGGGATATAAGCACGGATTCGATGCTTGGAGAAGGTTAATGGAGTTTTGGATTGCATTTATTGCCTTTTGTACGTCTATACAAACTTTTGTGGTTGTGCTATGCTAGAATTATATTGTTTCTTTATGGCTGTATGACTTGTACAAATTGGTGGAGTGGATTAGTATCCATGGGAATCTAGGGGATTTCAATATCTTTCATTGCTAATATATAGTTCATTTTCAAGTTATTAGTGTGTAGTGTTAGGAGCTTTTGAATGTCACTATCATACAAGGCCATCACAATGTTGTTTGGCAAAGAAATGGCTCTAACCTAAGAACCCATTGGTGGAAATGGTTGAAACCATGGGGGAAGTAGGGTTAGAGTTTGTATATAGAGTTTTTGTTTTTTTTGTTTTGCAATCAATTCCTTGGTTCCAATGGGAAGCCCTATGGCTAATTGTTGAACACAGGTGAGCCAGGATAGGGTAAATATTACTTTGGCATGTACACCCATAGCCTTGTGAGAAAGAACTATTGAGGTCTATGGAAGCCCTAGAAAATTTCTTGACAAGATTTAGAGGTAAGAGGAGTTGGAGAAAGGTTTGGAGACCTATTGGCAATTGTTTGTGCTCATTGGTCTAGAGGCCTAATTAGTAGGCTAAAAACTAGGGCTTGGTAGAAACTAGGGTTATGGGTGCAACTAGAAGCTAAGATTTTGTATTTTTGAAGTAATCTCATGTACATTGAAGATTTTCAAGGACTTGAGTGGGGTCATTTAAAGGTTTTGGAAGCTGTGCTTTAGAACAGACAAACTAGGCCTAATAGGGGCTAGACAACTAGGTCTCCTAGTGGTTTGGGGATCAATTAGATTGTAAAGAGACTAGAAGTGTGGGAAAGGGTTCAAAGTGACTCTAGATGATTAAGTAGACCAATAAGTGGCTAAGGGAATGTGTGGATAGATCCTAGGTAGAAGATTGGGCATTCTAGGAGGAAAGACTAAGGAAGAAGACTAGGTATTTGGGAGCTAGTTGGACTAGTTCACCCTTGTGAAGGAGGAGGAGGAGGAGGAGGAGAAGAAGAAGAAGACGAGGAAGGGTCAATAGGAAAGGGTTCAATGGGACCCACATAGTGAGTACTTTAATTTTGAGTCTTATCCTCCTATAGTAGGAAAGGGTTCAATGGGATTTGCACAGTGAGTGCTTTAGTTTTATCTTTCTTGTAGGCTTCAAGGAGTAAGCCTAAGTCTAGAGGAGAGTGGATGTAATTCCTACCCCTAGTTTAGTTTCATCTTTCTTGTAGGCTTCTAGGAGTAAGCCTAAGTATAGGGGGGAGTGAATGTAATGCCTACCCCTAGTCTTATCCTCTTACAGGGGGGAAGGTTTCAATGGGACCCGCACAATGAGTGCTTTAGTTTTATCTTTCTTGTAGACTTCCAAGAGTAAGCCTAAGTCTAGGGGGAGTAGATGTAATTCTTACCCCTCGTTTAGTTCCATCTTTCTTGTAGGCTTCCAGGAGTAAGCCTAAGTCTAGGGGGAGTGATGTAATGCCTACCCCTAGTTGACTTTTTAGATTTGTTTTGTTAGGTTTATTTAGGCTTGTTTCATGTTTATGTTTATGATTAACAGTGCTTGGTTACTATAATACCTACACCTAGTTGACTTTTGTGTTTTGTTTTGACTGGATTCTTTTAGGCCTATTGTATTATTATGTTTTATGATTAGCAGTGGTGGATTACCATAATTGATTAATTGTATTTTATAGTCAATTAGTATATGTGTTTAGTTACTTTAGTACTAGTTATTTTAGTTATTTCATGATTGTTTTGTTGATGATATATATGTTTGTTTAGTGACTTTCAGTTATTTAATGATGTTAGTTAGATGAATGATTTTTATGCAATTTCTATGGATACTTACCCCATACTTGCTTGCGTATGGTGTGTATGTATGTTTTTTTAATTTTTGACATTCTTGATGTGGTTGAGGAAGGGAGTCGTAGTCACTTGCTAGTCGAGATCTACATGATGAACTACTTCCTACCATTGCCTATTTAGTTTAGAATATATGTGTTTGTACATGCGTGGGTTTTATGTAGATTGCAGGTACTGGATATTGACTTCCCTAAATTGCTAGGATGAGCATACCCTATTGCAATATTTCAATGGTATAAGAAGGGGAGATAACTCTTGAGTCCAAATCCTAAACCCTAAGCCAATTATCGTAGAAAATAGAACAAGTAATTGAGTTAGTTTTACCTTTTCGAATTCATCAAGTGATGTGAATTCCTGATTTTAACCCTGAAATTTGATATTGTCCTTTGTCTTCAATTCAATTGTCATTTTTGGTTTTGTGGGTATTGGATGATTTTCTGTTATAATTAAATCAAGTTAAAAGATAATTTAATGATTTAATTTAATGGAAATTTTATAAAGAAATTCGATATTTAATTATATTTAATTAATTGAGAAATTATTTAAATTAAATAATTAAATTTAAAGATTTTATTAAAGTTATATTTTTGGTGTATTTATATTTATTTTAATAATAATTTATTTAAGAGTTTTATTTTAATAATAAAATCTAAATAATATTATTAGTTGAATTAATAAATATATTATTAAAATGTCTCGTTTATCTAATTGAGGCATATTTATTAATATTTAATTTAATAATTATTATTTAGGAGTTGTATTTTAATATTAAACTCCAAATAATATTATTAGTTAAATAAATAAATATTATATTAAAAGTGTCTCGTGATTTAATAAGAGAAAGTAAGCATAATTTAATTAAGTTATTTTAATTATATTGTATAAAGCTTATGCATGAAATTAAAATATAATAAATTAATTGTTGAGAGAAAGAAAATTAATTTAATAAAGATATTTTAAATTGCAAAAAGCGTGCATGAAAAGGTAAAAAGATAATAAAATATTAAAAGTAATTGATCAAGGAGTTCTCTCTCAGTAATTGCACAATTAGAGCCCCAAATTTAGGGGAGAACTTTTTATTAGAGATCTAGAGCTCATTTTGCAATTACACAGGTTTTGGAGGAGCAATTTTCGAAGAAGAAGATTTTCAGAGAATTGAGGTTTTGGAGAAGCGATTTTCAGAGGAAGAAGCTTTTTAGAAGGAAGGGGTTTTCTTGTGTGCTTTGTGCGTTTGTGTGTTTGTGTGTTAGCATTAGATCTAGGTAGGATCTCGTGGTTTAATTGTATAGTGGATTTTTTTTCTTCAAATTCCTGTCTTCTTCGTGTCTGAATAAATCTATTTTCAGAGTTTTTAAATGTGGTTGAAAACCCTTGTGTTGATATCATCTCTGCCTTGTTCCTAATACATCTTCGAGCAAAGTAATTTGATTGAAATAGTTGTTGTATATTTTAATTGCTCTTCATTTGAATTTATCTGTATTCGAGAAATTGAGATTTGGAACCCTCGTTCTGTGAATTTTAATAGTTGGGTATTTTTAATCAGGAAGGGTTTTTGGAAAGTTTTCATTTTTAATAAGTTTCTGTTGTTGGAAAGTTTATGTCTTTAGTAAGTTTCCATTTTTTGAAATCCATTTTTAGTAAGTTTCCATTTTTAGCAAGTTTTCATTTTTGAAAAATTTCCATTTTTAGTAAGTTTCTATTTTGGAAAGTTTTCATTTTTAGTAGCTGGGAAAGTTTCTATATTTAGTGGGTTTCCATTTCAAAAAAATTTCCATTTTTAGCAAGTTTCCATGTCAAGAAAGTTTATGTTTTAACAGATTTCTATTTTAGGAAAGTTTCCATTTTTAGCAGGATTCAATTTTGGAAAAGTTTTTATTTTTAGCATTTTTTTTGGAAAGGTTTTCCAAAGTTTAATAAATTTAAAATTATTATAGTAATACTTGATAATTATTAATAATAATAATTTTAATAAGTATTGTTAAATTTTTTAAATTTAATTATTTAAAAATACGATTTATTACTTTATTATTTGAAAATAATTCTAAAGTAAATTAAAAATCAAAGAAATTAATTGGAAGAATTAATGGTTGTCTTTAGTAAACTTGGGTTGTGCTTGATGGTTCGATTTTATATGAAAATGATTTATATTGCTAGGATAATTTTCTTATTCAAAAACCTTAGTAGTTAACATACTTTAAAAAGATGAAAATTGTGATGTGTATATTCACTAAACTCTTATGTTTTGATAACAAATTGAACTATGAAACTATGTTGAAACAACTTTATATGAATTAGTTGAATTGTCTGGGGTTCTAGTGAACTCAGAAACCTTAGTGAATCTGGTAATTAGAAAAATGAAAATTGAAAACCTATTCTTGTATATCTAAATCTTGTGCTTGAAAGCGAAAATGGAAACTTGAAAACCTTTAAGTGAAAATAGAACTGTTGTGTTTTCTAAACCAAATATTTTGTGAAAGTTACTTTCGTATATACTCTTGGTGACATGTGATTTTATTGTTGGGTGTCGGGTTGACTTAGTGCTTTGACCAAATCAAGATGTTTACTAGAGGTTCATGAATTCTGTTTTGTGATGTCATGATGATGTTTTGATCATGATCTTTTATACTCAACCATGGTAATGTGTCTTGTATGCTCTATGAAGTGTTTTGATCTATTAATTGTTATTGCATTCCAATGTTCTTGCATGAAAATGAGGTGAATGGTGTTACCTATTTGATATAACTTTTGAGTCTTTGATCAGTTGTATTTCGATTGCTTTCCAGTCACTTATATAGGACTGAAGTGTTTGTGTGATTTATTCTTGGTGATGTCATGTTATGACGTGGATTGATTTATGTGTACTTTCTTGTATCAGTCCTCTTAGGATAATCATTTTAGTGATGCTTGTATTTTGACCAATGATTTCGATACTTGTCAGTTGCTTGTTTAATAACTGATGAATGGTATGTGGTCTTTTGTGATCTTTTAATTTTACTAAGCTTAGGGTAGGTTATCTATATTTCATGTTGGGAAGTGGCTTGCAATGGAGGTCGAGGCTGACAGGTAACCCATTATAGGTTATTTAATAAGTGATACCATTTCATTAAATGGGTTTAAAATGAATTAACAAGATATTGGTACTACAGAAAGTCACTAGGGGGCCAGAGGATTAAAAGACTCGTCGGATAACCTTAGAGCTAACTCGTTAGTATGCCTTATCAGTACAAAAGGATACTAGTGCCACATAGAGTCACTAGGGGACCGAAGGATCAAAAGACTAGTTAGGAAACCTTAGAGTTGGCTCATGCGATGACACTTGCCCACATGCATAGTAGATTCCCTACGTTTCTGTGTTTGCCTCTAGGACTTGTTCATACTTGTGTCTTGGTACCCTTTGAGATAGTTTTCTTTTAGGTGATTCCTTGAACCTAGATGTTGGTTTTGACTTTTGGGTTTGTTATCCTATTTGGGACTTGAGTTAATCTCCTTAGCACGGTGGGAGTGGACCTTTTTCAGTTCCATGAGGTTAGGTGGTAGTGTTTTTTCTTATACCATTGTGATCTGACTGTTGGATGTCGTTGTTGGATGTGTTTGTGCAGATGCTCCTTTTTATCTGATCTTGTATTTCTATGATGGATGGTTATATTCTAATTGTATTGTATTTGATTTCATATATCTTAAGACATGTTGTAATCTATTTCATGATGTATATTATTTCAACCCTTCATACCCTGTGACCTGTACAGTAGATGATGATGCATTATGATTATTGCTAAGTGGTATTCAAGATGGTTGTATATTGTTTAAGTGGATTTATACTTGTAATTATTCTTTAATGTGGAGTTACTATATATTGGATTTAGTGCTAATTTAATTAAATGTGATTCATTGTCATGGGACTTGATGAGGCATATTAATGTCTCAAATTTGATATAGTTTTTATAGTTTGAACTTACTCTTTGGGCCTTGCAAAAAACATTTGTTTTATATATCTTGTGAACTTATGTTGGATACAACTAGAACTTGTTAAACCTATGGATAGTGGATATGACATACTTTGCTTAATATTATACATAGAATGCAATATTTTATATAAATATTTTAAGCTATGTTCTAATATTTGAATAAGACTAGGAATGTTATCATGCATATGTGTTCCAAATGTTTCTAACTTTATAGGAAATGGAAAAGTGACGTAAAGAGTGGTGATTACTACATTAGAGAAAGAAGATGATGAAGACCGATCATGGCAAAGGAAGTGCAGATAAGTTCCTATGGATAAGTCACACCTACAGAGGAGTTACTATTCTAGAAAATCTAGGAAGACCTGGCTTGCTTTGAAATGTCTAGTTTACGGTCACCTGGCCGAAAGAACTGTGCCTGTGACGACTTGTCATCATGTTAATTTGGATAATTCTCCCCATTTGATGATAGTATTGTGACTTCTGCTATCCGCTCCTCAGTAGTAATCACTTTTAATCCCCACACTGTGGCTTCCCCTTCATCAAATATTCTCATAAACTCCATTGCTACTTCTTTATTGAGCTTAGTTAATTGCAAGAAGTAGCCAAGCCATCCACAGGCATGAAATCGTCGGATTGCTTCTATATCCACAAGTAAAATACTATGAACAACTAGCTTATACCTTTGCAACTATCCTTCCACCTTCAAAATGCTTAATTTGATTTTTTTTAAAATTCTCACCACCCTGATAAATCTTATCCCCTTTAACACTTCTGCAAATACCCTCTTCTCAGAATTTCAAATTGATTTTTCTGAGAAATGTTGATACCACATTCAAGGCTCCGTTGTGTTCGACATGTAAAATAATGATGCAATTAATTATGAATTTTCATATAGAGGCCAAAGAAGAGTAGGAGGTTGAAAAGTTAATGGCATCCATAGCTCTTTTCTGATTTGTTTTCCCAATTGTATATATTTAGCCACCCTATTAACTGTTGCCTCATAATTGATAGGGCTATGTGGTTCAACCTTTTTGAAAGCTTTTGGCAGTCGATTCCATCGATTTCTAAGCCCTGCAATTGCTCTTTGTTGTGTAAAGTTTGGAAGTGTCTAGTATTCTTTATACACATTTTCTCTTTCTGCAAACACTTTCTCTCTAATCTCTGGTTTCGATTTTCCACAGGTTAATCTGAACCAATCTCTTAGAAGATCATCAGGCTTACGTGATTCAACCCATAGTGGTAATAGTTCAAATTTTTCAAGATCTCTAGAGGTATCAAACTATCTATCATAATTTGTCTCATTGTGCATCCAAGACATTAAAGCTCTGGGGTAAAAATATCTTATGTAAAGTAGAGGATTCCACTCTGTCTCATGTGGAATTATGAAATTATGTAAGTATAGTTCACATAACAAATTCTTTGCCATGAAGGCAAAGTCTGATATACATTGTAAAAATCTTTAGCATTTTTAAATTCACAATCAACATCTCTCATTGTCATCATCAATTGAAATAACATAAATTACTCCTTCAAACAAATGGCATACACCCTTGGTGGTGGTCTATAGGCCATTACCTAGTCAGCTAACTTTAAAGTCTTATTCATCTGTTGTTTCTGTTTCTCAAGTTGCTCTTTCAATGATTCGATTTTCTCATCTCTGTCAAATATTGCCTTCTGTAGGACCCTTAAGAGTGTTAGTGTAGTTTTTTTTAATTTCCTAGTGGGTTATTTATTTTTCCCTATATTGCTAGTTTTTTCCTACACTTTTAATAATCTTGCTTAGGTTAATAAAACATGTCTTATTTAGAAATTAGTTGTGAGGTGTCACCTTCCTACATATGAGCATCCGTTATCTATCTAAGGAAGATACTTTGCTATCTTTAGTCTAATAGATGGTTGCTCCTCATTGATCGGTGTTGCCACCTCCTCCCTCTTCCTAGTCTATATAAGCATGCTACCTAGCTTGCATTTGGGATCAATTTCTTTTGCATCCTCTTAATGCTATTTTGCTTCTAGTATTTGTAATACTCTCTTGGAGACTAACTCTATGTTGCTATTCTAATTTTATATCATTTGCTTTCATAGTTTAGATATCTATTCTTTGCACTAGTTTTCTGGGTTATCAATCTTTTCAGATTCTAACATGGTATTAGAGCTTTTCTATGTGCAAGAGTACATTTTAGTTTCCTTTTTTGAGAGATTTGAGGGGGGTGGGTGGGGGGTAATAAATTTTATTGTAGTTTTTTGAAAAATAAAGTATGCTCTTCTCTTGCATCTTTGGATGATCTTGAGAATCAGAAAAGTTTTGACAATTTTTTTTTTAATCTCTGTGGTTTCAATCTCAAATTTGACAACCAATGTGAATATTTGGAGTTTTCAATCAGTATTGTAGGTTCCAGCATGCTATTGATGGACTTAGGAAGCTGATCCAGCATTTGCATGTCATATTTTGGTTGTTGGGGTCGTTTCTTGATTTTTGAAGCCATTTTATTACTTTTAAAGGCGTCTAATTTACACTACAACATCTTATGTACATCAGCAAGAAAATCACTTTTTGGATTTTGTTCGCAGCACCAAAAAACTATCTGGGTATCTTTTAGTTTTTGCATGAAAGCTCTATATTTTGTAGAATCAAGCACAAAAAGCTACAGCCATACCCCTCTCCATTGGCAGTTGCAGATTTGAATGCAATTTCCAAATGTCTTGTTCTTGCTCATATGGACTCTAATTTTGATGATTCTTGTTATGATCTTGGCTATTTTTTTGTGCTCTATCCACTAGTGGAGTTGTTTTTTGATTTTCATGCATGAATTCTTCAAAAATTGCAGATTCTTGGCCGTGACTATCCAAAGTTCTCATTTTGAAAACTTCAGAAGATCATAACTTTCTCATATGACCTTGTATCAGGCAATTCTTTTTTTGAAAGTGCATGATTTTTCGAGTAGATCACATTAGTGCTATTTGTTTCCTTGATTATTGTACCCAAGTTTCTCTTTTAGCATATGCTCTTCATGAGAGTTTGTAATGCATTGAAATCAAGACCAATAAGTATTTCTTTCTAGTGGTAGTTGTAAACACACTAAACTAAAGTGCCAAATCATTTTTTTTGGGGGGCGGGGGGGGGGGGGCGCAGTTCTTTAATTGACTAAATGGGGGGTATTGTTGTGGCTGTGTTCTCTTTTTTTGGCATTTCTTTTTTGCATTTCTTTATCATGGATCAAACAAATATGCCCATCCTAACTCCACACAATTACTTTGAGTGGAAATCATGTATGACAATTCACTTAAGGAAAGCTAGATTAAATAGGATAACTATGGGACTTGAAACTGAACATGCTAAAGATGAAGACAAGCCTGAGTGGTTTAACGAATGTGATGAGGCATATGGAACATTGTGTTTGTCTGTTTCTCCTGATTTTCTATTTCACATTGAATCTTTAGATACACCAAATCAAATATGGTTAAAGCTAGAAACACTATTTGGAACACAAGATTCAATGAGGGGTCATATGTTGGAAAATTAACTAATTAGTTTAAGTCCAGGAAATTTCAACACAATCTAGGATTTCTTCACTAAATTGAAGTCACTAAGGTTGTAGTTAAAACAATGTGGAATTGAAAAGCAAGATGAACAATTGATTCTTAGCATTCTCTTTAAGCTAAGTTCAAAATATTCTGTGTTTGTCTCTACCTTCTATGCTACTAAGGGTGCACTTGGTACTCAATTCACCATGCCATCTTTATATGATTTTGTTGTCAATCTCACTTGAGAACAGGACAAGCTAATCTAGATAGGCACTCTTAAGTCCTCTAAGTCACATGCCTTGGCTGCCAACCAAGGCACAAAAGAACAAAAAGGACAAAGTAGTAATAAAATAAGCAAGAAAAAGAAACAAAAGAATAGCAAGGAGAAGAAGGATCAGATATTAGTTGCTTCAAAAGCAACTATTGATACACCATCTTCTAAGGATGATAAGCCTAAGAAAGAAAAGGTCCAATGTGCCTATTGTAAAAGACCTGGTCATGATAACCATAAA
This sequence comes from Cupressus sempervirens, assembly GCA_028749045.1. Classification (NCBI taxonomy): domain Eukaryota; kingdom Viridiplantae; phylum Streptophyta; class Pinopsida; order Cupressales; family Cupressaceae; genus Cupressus; species Cupressus sempervirens. The sequence goes on from CM053788.1 coordinate 73,387,610, forward strand.
TGTTTGAAGAAACAAATTGATCACTTGACTCACATTCTTGAGAAGAATAATATCAATGTTCCTGAGTCTACCAAACAAAGTTCAAATGAAGGGTCTAACAAGACAACAGAGAACAACAAGGGGAAAGGAAAGGGCAAGGCCCTTGTTGCAGTTGCATCCTCACCATTCACTTGGGTTCTTGATTCAGGTGCTTCACACCACATGGCTTCATCGAAGGAAAAACTTGCATCCTTGGAGCCGTGTACTACACCTTCTATTTTGATGGGTGATGACACTCCTGTTGAGGTGTGTGGGAGAGGATCTATTGATTTGGGGGATGACACATTTAATGATGTTCTTTGTGTACCCTCATTGTCAACTAATCTCCTATTGGTATACTAGATCACTCACATAGGTTTAGGTAAGCGGGCTGAGTTCACTCCTGATTCAGTGGAGCTATGTGAGTTGCATAGTGATTCTATAGTTTTAGTTGGGAGAGTAGATCATTAGTCACGACTCTATCTATTTTCTGACTTTGTTCCTGATCCTCCTTCGACTGTTTTGCTCACTCACTCTAATGATGTGAGTAAATTATGGCATGAGCAATTTGGCCAGCTTAACTTCCACTACTTGCATCAGCTTAACCAACAGAGCATGGTCACAGGGTTGCCTTCTACTTTGACATCGGAGTCACTTGGAATACATGACAAATCTTCTGATGAGTCAGATTCACCTGAGCAGTCTTTTACCCCCACTTTCGATGTAGAGAGTGATTTAGAGGACTCACCTCCTTCCTCTCCTAGTCATCATTCACAGGTTGATGATTCTCCTACAGATTCTCCATCTTTTGGTCCACTTTGGGCTAGATAGACCTTGAAGTCTAGAGGTGATTGGGTTAGGGATCCATCAGACACTAGGCAGACTCATTTGCAATTCTAGGATGCTACACATATCTTTATTGCTACTGCCTCAAATCCATTGTATTTTCATGAGGCTTCTAGTATTCCTGAGTGGGATACAACTATGTAGGAAGAGTATAGTTCCTTGAAGAAGAACCACACCTGGGATCTTGTCCTTCTTCCTAAGAGAAGAAAACTTGCTTGATGTAAGTCAATCTATTAGACAAAATTTACAAGCTTTGTTGGGGGTGCGGGATGCTTCATCTTTTGGGGGGGCCTCTTCCTCTCACTTGGAGTCCTGATTTTTTTTGGGGAGTCTCTTTTCTCTCTCTTTTGGGGGAATTTTATGTACATGGGTACCTCATCAGGCCTGACTTTCTGGGACCCATTTCTACATCCACCTAAGCTTCACTTATGGGGGGGTGTTAGTGTAGTTTTTTTTATTTCCTAGTGGGTTATTTGTTTTTTCCTATATTGCTAGTTTTTTCCTACACTTTTAATAATCTTGCTTAGGTTAATAAAGCATGTCTTATTTAGAAAGTGGTTGTGAGGTGTCACCTTCCTACATATGAGCATCCATTGTCTATCTAAGGAAGATACTTTGCTATCTTTAGTCCGATAGATGGTTGCTTCTCATTGGTCGGCGTTGCCACCTCCTCCCTCTTCCTAGTCTATATAAGCATGCTACCTAGCTTGTATTTGGGATCAATTTCTTTTGCATCTTCTTAATGCTATTTTGCTTTTAGTATTTGCAATACTCTCTTGGACACTAACTCTATGTTGCTATTATGATTTTATATCATTTGCATTCATAGTTTAGATATCTATTCTTTGCACTAGTTTTTTGGGTTATCAATCTTTTTAGATTCTAACAAAGAGTTGTAACCTATTTATATGTTGTTGATGTATGAGTGTATGTTAATTGATTTCACTATTCTATTACTGTTGTTATATTTTATCTTAAAAAAATGTTTGCTAGACTTAGTAAAACTTTAGGTTAACTTCTTTTGGGTCACATGGCAGGGTGTTACAGTTATTAGTTGATTTATGTGATGACTTAGTTATTTCATGTATTTTGGATTATTTCGATGATGATATATGTATGTTCATATAGTGATTTAAATTATTTCATGATGTTAGATAGATGGATTAATTATATGTAGTTTCTATGGTTACTTAACCCATACTTGCATGTGTATGGTGTAACTATATGTTTTACCTTATGTATGACATTTCTAATGCGGTCGAGGGAGGGAGTCGTAGTCACCTGCTAGTCAGGATCTCCATGATGCACCACTTCTCGCCATTGCCTATTTAGTTTAGAATATATGAGTATGTACATGCATGAATTTTATGCAGATTGCAGGTACTGGGTATCGACTTCCTTGAATTGCTAGGATGAGCACACCCTATTGCAGTATCTCAATGGTATAAGTGGAGAGATAATTCTTGAGTCCAAATCCTAACCTAAGCCAATTGTCTTAGAAAGTAGGACAAGTATGTGAATTGTTTATCCATCTGAATTTGTCAAGTCACTTGAATTCATGATTCTAACCTTGGAGTTTGATTATGTTCTTTGTCTTCAGTTGAGTTGTCATATTTGGTTTTGTGGGTCTGTTATGATTTTCAATTATAATTAAATCAAATTAAAAGATAATATAATGATTTAATTTAATGAAAATTTTATAAAGAAAATTCAATATTTAATTATATTCAATCAATTGATAAATTGATTAAATAAAAGGAATTAAATTTAAAGATTTTTTAAAAAGTTCTAATTTTGACGTATTTATATTTATTTAATTTAATAATAATCTATTTAGGAGTTTTATTTTAATTAATAAACTCTAAATAATATTATTAGTTAAATTAATAAATATTATATTTAAAAGTGTCTCATGATTTAATAAGAGAGAGAGAGAGCATCAATTTAATAAAGTTTATTTTAATTAAATTGCATAAAGCTTGTGCATGAAATTAAAATAATAAAAATAAATGAAAAAAGAGCTTTTCGTGTGATTGCACAATCAAAGTCCTAAATTTGGAAAAATAAAACTCTTTAATAGAGATTTAGAGTTCATTTCTTGATAACTGAGATTTGGAGGAGCAATTTTCAAGAAGAATGGTTTCAAAAGAAAGGGGAATACTTGTGTGCTTTGTGCGTTTGTCGTATTAGCATTAGATTTTGTTAGAATCTTGTGGGTTATTTACACAATAGTTTTTCGTTCTTCGAATTCATTTCTTCTTCATGTTTGGATAAATCTATTTTCGAAATTTTAAATTTGGTTGAAACCCTTATGTTGAAATTTACTGTTCTCTGTTCTTGAATACGCTTGTGACTGAATTATTTAAATTGAAACCCTTATTTGTGTTTTATTGTTCTTCGTCTTCAAAGGCATTTGTAAATGAATAGAAGGATTAAAACCCTTGCCTAGAAAGTTTTCGTTTTTATCAAGTTTCCATTTTTGAAAAGTTTCTATTTTTAGTAGGTTTCCATTTTTTATTTTTAAAATTTTTTGGGTAGATTTCCTTTTTTAAAAAGTTTTCATTTTTAGAAGGTTTCCTTTTTTGGAAAGTTTCCATTTTTAGTAGGTTTCTATTTTTGAAAAGTTTTCATTTTTCATATGTTCCCATTTTTTGAAAGTTTCTATTTTTAGTTTTTGAAAAGTTTCCATTTTTAGTAGGTTTCCATTTTGTAAAGTTTAAATTTTTAGCAGGTTTCTATTTTTTGGAAAGTTTCTATTTTGAGGAGGTTTTCATTTTTGGAAAGTTTCTATTTTGAGGAGGTTTTCATTTTTGGAAAGTTTCTATTTTTAGCAAGTTTTCATGTTTGGAAAGTTTTTGTTTTTAACTGATTTTTGTTTTTGGAAAGTTTTTTAGTAAGCTTCCCTTTTTTGGAAAGTTTTTGTATTTAGCATGTTTTCATTTTTGAAAACTTTTCATTTTTAACAGGTTTTCATTTTTAGTAGGTTTCCATTTTTGGAAAGTTTTTGTTTTGAGCAAGTTTTCATTTTTAGAAAGTTTCTATTGTTAGCAAGTTTCTATTTTTGAAAAGTTTCTAGTTTTAGCATGTTTCCATTTTGAAAAGTTTCTATGTTTAGTAGGTTTTCATTTTTGAATTTTAAAATTTTTTTCATAGGTTTCCATTTTTTGGAAAGTTTCTTTTTTTTTTATCGGTAAACATGGAAAGTTTCTATTTTTAACATGTTTTCATTTATGGAAAGTTTCCATTTTTAGTAGGTTTCCATTTTTTTAGTAGGTTTCCATCTTTTGGAAAGTTCCTGTTTTTAGTAGGCTTCAATTTTTGAAGAGTTTATGTTTTGAGCAAGTTTTCATTTTTGGAAAGTTTTCATTTTTAACAAGTTTCCATTTTTTGGAAAGTTTCTATTTTGAGAAGGTTTCCATTTTTGGAAAGTTTCTATTTTTATAACAGGTTTCCATTTTTGAAAAGTGTTTGTTTTGTGTAGATTTCCATTTGTTGGAAAGTTTCCATTTTTTTGAAAGTTTTAGTTTTTAGTAGGTTTCTATTTTTGGAAAGTTTTTATTTTTAGTAGGTTTCTATTTTTTGGAAAGTTTTCATATTTAGCAGGTTTTCGTGTTTTGAAAGTTTTTATTTTTAGTAGGTTACTATTTTTGAAATTTTTCATTTTTAGTAAGTTTCCATTTTTGGAAAGTTTTCATTCTTAGCAGGTTTTTGTTTTGGGAAAGTTTTTCCAAAGATTAATAAATATAAAATTATTTAGGTAATAATTGATTATTATTATTATTAAAATTATTAAATTTAATTATTTGGAAATTTAATTTATTACTTTATTATTTAAATAAATTTTATAAATAAATTGGAAATCAAAAAAATTAATTGAGAGAATTAATATTTTTTTTATAAGTTTGGATGTATTTATATGGTTTAGATATATGAAAATTGTTAGGATAAACCACGGACAGAAATAAAAACTACATGCAAATATAACCAATAACAGAAAATAATAGAACACACAGAAATGAACACAAGGCACCAAGATTTAACGTGGTTTACCCAATCCCTGGGCTACGTCCACCAAACAGCAAGTCCGATCTTATTACAATCCAGTGATTACAACCTGATTACAATCCGTAATCCCTTACAGCTCAATACCGCCGCAAGAACCAATTTTGTATCACCACACATAAAAATACCCAACCCTAAGCCCTTTTTATACAAGTATTAAACCGCTTTAGAGTTATAACATGTCAGCCATAATATGTCGGCTACTTCCCAAAATTTTTTTTTCGAGCCGATGCTCCGAACCCCACTATTTATGAAGTATGTACAGTACTTTCCTGATCAGTCACCACAATCTAACAAAAATGATTTGTAATACTAGGTAAATTTTATTATTTGAAAAGCTTAGTAATAATAATATTTTGAGAAAATGAAAATTGAAACCCTAGTTGCATATTGAATGTTGTGTTCTTTTTTGAAAATCTATTAGTAAAAATTAAACTTTAGTGTTTTCAAAACCAAATGAGTTATGGAAGTTAGCATTATTTTGTGCCTTATATGATGTGTGGTTTTATTCGTGTGAGTTTCAAGGTTGGCTTAGTACTTTGACTAGTCAGGAAGTTTTACTAGATGCTTGGGGTTTGTGTTTGTTTTGTTTTGATGTTATGTATATGATCTTTTATACCTGACCATGGTAATGTGTCGTGTGTGTTCTATGATGAGTTTGATAAGATATTTTGTTGTGCTTTCCAGTTCTTGTGTAGAACTAAGGTGAATGATGTGACATTTCTGGTATAACCTTTGAGTCTTCAATCAATTATCTTTGGATTGCTTTCCAGTTGCTTGTTTAGGACTGAGGTGATTATTTGATTTGTTCTTGGTGATGTCATGTGATGTTAGGTTGGTATGTGTACTTGATTTTGGATTAGTCCTGTTAGGATGATTGAATTGGTGAAATCTATGATTTTGATCAATGACATTTCAGTACTTTCTAGTTATTTGTTTAAGAATTGATGTGTGGTTTATGGTCATATGAGACCTTTTACTTTTGCTGAGCTTAGGGTAGGTTATCTGTATGTCATGTTGGGAAGTGACTTACAATGGAGGTTGAAGCCCTAAGTGGCTACTTGGGTAACCCATTGTAGGTGGTTTTAATAAGTGATAACATTTCATTAAATGAGCTTAAAATGAATTAATAAGATATCAGTGTCACATAAAGTCATTAGGGGGTTAGAGTCTTGAGAGATTGCCAGGGTAACCTTAGAGTTGACTCGTTAGTATGCATTATCTGTACAAAAGGATACTAGTCCCCTATAGAGACACTAGAGGGCCAAAGCTTAGAGAGATTGTCAGGGTAACCTTAGAGTTGGCTCATGTGATGACACTTGCTCACTTGCATAGTAGATTTCCTACATGTTTGTTTTGCCTCTAGGTTTAGACGATACTTGTACCTTGGCACCCTTTGACATAGTTTACTTTCAGGTGTTTCCTTGACCTAGATGTTGGTTATGACTTGTGTTTTGATATCCATATGAGACTTGATTTTATCTCCTCAACGTGGTGGGAGTGGACCATTTAGGTTCGATGAGGTCGAGTGGTAGTGCATTTTGTTGAAAATAGATTGATAGAAGTATGATAAACGTGTTTCAATCATTGTTTTGTCACTAATGTCAAACTTACTATTTGCTGGTAAGACAATTGCTCACATGATTTAAGTACTATCACTTATTTGATTGATGAAGAAGATTTGATAAAAAAGATTTAACAATAGAACCTAGATGAAAGGTTGAGTTATGATATGAAAAGGAGTACAAGAATCAACTAAGATAGTGATATCATAGTGTATTGATAATCTAATTATGGTTGCAAAGGTTGGTTACACTAAGCAAGTTCAGAAGAACAAGTTAAAAAAAGTTTGTTTGCCAAGCTTGATTGAGTGGACAATAGGTGCCAAGTAAAGTTAGTGCAAGCCGAGTAGAAAATCAGTTGGAGCCAAGTAAAAGTCTATTCTAGTGCAAGCCGAGTAAAACAATTGATGTCGAGTACCAGTAAACTTTAGTTCGTGTTGAGTGATTTTACGGTGGACGCCAAGCTAGGTAGTATGTGCCAAGCATGAGAGGCTAGTTAATGTCAAGTGTCAATATTATTAGAAAAATCATGAATTTGATGGATCTAAGCCAACAAGTTTATTTTCTTCGATTGTGTGAACCATGTGGAAGATAAGATTAATGAGCTAGTGGTACAAAATTCATGGTAAACCATTTTGAAGTGAATTCAAAGAGGATTGAATGAGAAGTTTTTAGAAGGGAATGAATTGAAATAAGGGGTAGATTAATTGAATCCTACCTAATTTGTCCTAACCCTAAATTAGATGATGGAGAATGAACGACAAAATATCTTAATTCTCTATTTATAAGGATGGTTGGTCAGAAGTAAAGGTTGTCATGTGCGAGAACCTAAGATAGACAAGGAGTCTAGGGTATTGCTTCATTTAGTGATCTAAGTGAAGAGTTTGTATTGGCAAGTTAAAAAAAAGGCTTAAGGATATGAATGCTTGAAGGGTCAACAAGCTATCAAAGCTGAAGTGTGTGAAAGCCAAGCAGAATGGAGGACTAAAATAGTGATCTATAATCTACAAATGGAGTTGTAAGTTGTTATCAGAGCAAACCTTACTGTTACTCTCTAATAATTGTATCAGTCTAGGGTAAGTCCTTTGGATCAGGGTTGATTTAATAGTCATTTGTAAATCCTTTAACTTGGTGACAGTCCAAGCAAATGATCTAAAATCCTTGAACAAGGCTCACTCCTAATAGGGTGATTGAAATCTTTTAATAGGGTCACATTTAACAATGTGTATTGTAACCTTTAACATGGTTGGCCTTTCTCGGGGCATCACATTAAAAGAGTGAGAAAGAGTAGCATGTTATTGGTGGTTTTTCCCAAATTGGGTTTCCATGCAAATCATTATGTCAAGAGTGTTATTGAATTTGTTATATTTCATATTTACATTTTTGCAAATTGATTTGACAGTAACTTACAAATTTTGAGTGATGGCATAATCTTATGGATACATCTATGATGATAAATGTTTTATCAGTTCACTAAGCTGTGAAATTTTTTATTTATACATTTGGACCTTAGCTAATTGATTCACCCCCCTCTTAGTTATTCTAAAGAATTCCAACAACTGGTATCAGAGTCATCTACTTAAGAGGACTAGTTTGAAGGTACTAGAAACACAAAGATCAAGATGTCAAAAAGAGAAGTACCCAAGCTTAATAGAGATAACTTTCCTGCATGGAAAAATTTGGTGAAGCTACACCTTGGAGGACTTGGAGATCATGCACAATCTACCATTACTATTGAGCATGTTGATCCTGCTAGAGCCCTAACTGTTAAAGATCTTAAAAAGAAGAAAGAACACAACCAAGCAATGTTGGAGATCTCCTCTTCCCTAAGATATGTTGAGTTTGATGATATCAAAAGTCTTGACAGTGCAAAGAAAATGCAAGATTCTTTATACACCATCTATGGAGGAGACAAGAATGTTCTAAGAGCAAAAGCTAAAAAAACTCAAAAGTAAGTTCGATGATATGAGAATGCAAGAAGGTGAAAATATTGCTCAGTATTGCTCAAGAATAAAAGATGTTGTTAATGAAATAAGAGGAGCTACTGGTATAATAGATGATGATACAATACTAAGAAAATTTTTGAGAACACTGCTACCTATATATGCTATTAGAGTTTTTACAATACAAGAACTAAGATGTGTACCAGGGAATGTTCTAACTCTTGAAGGTCTAGTAGGTAGACTCACTACTCTTGACCTATCTAACTTTCATAATTACAAACTTGAAAATATTAAATCTGCTTTCAAACTTAAGCTATAATTGAAAGAAACTAAAGTGAAGAAGAAGAAAAAGATAAAATATGTGTCTAGTGATAGTGAGATAGACGAGGAGGATGTAGATCAACTTGAAACACTGCTGACAAGATGATTTCATAGAGGTGAAGGAAAGTTTAAAGGTAAAATACCTATCATTTGTCTTAATTGCAATAAGGTTGGTCATATTGCTAGTAGATGTGTAGAGAAGAAGAACTACAAAGGTGCTGACAAGTACAAAAGTAGAAGAGATGAAGACAACAAAGACTACAAAGCCAAAGGCAATAAGTCTTGCTACATTGTTGAAGAGAAAACAAGAAATGAATCTGATGAACATGATGATGAAGTGGTGTATGTTGCAATGAATGATGAATCTGATGATAATGAGGCAACTGCATTTGTGTCTTGTATGAACAAGAATAATAGATGGATCATTGACAGTGGGTGTTCACATCACATAACTAGAGATAAAAGTAAGTTCATTACCTTGAATTGTTATGATGAAAATAGTGAAAGATTTGCTAATGATGTAACATGTTTGATAAAAGGAAAAAGGTTTTATCAAACTCACAATTTTTTTTTATATGTGACAATGCTTACTATGTGGAAGGACTTAACTATAATCTGTTGAGTGTGTCACAACTGAATAATTTAGGATGTAAGGTTGAGTTTAAAAACAAGATTGCTAAGATATATGATACTGATAGAAAATTGATTGGAAAGGGTGATCAAACTAGGAGTAATATATTCTACCTTGATACAGAGGATACTACTTGTTTAGCTTTAGAATTTGATGATGTGTGGCTATGTCACAAGAGGTTATGTCATGTTAATTTTGATAACTTGGTTTGTATCAGTAACATGAGAAAAGTTAGAGGTTTTCCTAAGTTGGAAAAGCATGAAAATATAATGTGCAAACAATTTCAGTTCGAAAAATGACAAAGTCAAGTTTTAAGAGTAAAACTCATACCTCTAAAGAAATACTAGAGATTGTTCACATTGACTTGTGTGGACCAATTGAAGTGAAAAGCTACAAAGAAGATAATTACATTATGATGCTTGTTGATGGTTATTCTAGAATGTTAACAGTTATGTTTCTGAAACAAAAATCTGATGCTTTCCAAATGTTTAATTGGTACTTAGCAAGAGTTGAGAAGGAAAAAAATGTAAAAGTATGAAATGTTTGAGATCTGATAGAGGGGGCAAATTTACATCAAATGAGTTTGAGATGTTCTGTAATGACAAATGAATCAAAAGATAGACATCTACCCCTAGGACCCCTCCACAAAATGGAATTATTGAAAGGAGGAACATGTTTGTAATGGACTGTTCTAGGACACTCATGATGGACAAAAATATTGCTTAAAAATACTGGAGAGAAGCTGTAAGTATAGATGTCTATGCCTTGAACTGTGTACCAGTCAAGAAAAGTACTCATTCAACACCTTTTGAACTATGGTATGGATACTCACCCAATGTAAAATATTATTTGGAAGCAAATATTGTGTTGGATACAATTGGTTAATTGAGTATTGTCTTTGATGTTACACAAATGTCATATCAGTCATCAGATAGAGTCTACCGAGCTCAGAAGGTAAGCATAGTAGTTTACAGAGTCTACCGAGCATTGTTGTATATTACACTGTAAAGATAGCTTCTACCGAGCTAATTTGGTTAATGAAGGAAGTTCAGTACTTACCGAGCTCACTCGATAATCGAAGGAAACTATGACAGAGTGTTTACTGAGCTAGAAAGGTAAGTGAAGAAAAGTTAGTGTTTACCGAACTAGGACGATAACCGAAGAAAAGTTAGTGTTTACCGATATGGGAAGGTAAGCAAAGGAAATTCAGTGTTTACCGAGTTCACTCGGTGTCCAAAGGGAATTTGGAAAAGACAGTTTCTACCGAGCTCACTCGGTCATCTATACTTACCGAGTTCTCTCGACGGTTGAAGGGATGTCACGGAGTTCACTGTATTAACCGAGCTCAGTCAGTTAACACAACAATTATTTTCTGAACAGTATTAACCAAGCAGTGTCTGCCAGTAAAGAGATTTGTTAGTTTGTAATTTTAATTTTTTCTACCTAACTATTGTATTTGTTTGATTATTGGTCAGTGATTAGAGCCGACTAAGATAATCTGTAAGGTATATATGAAAGATCAAGTTGTGAATTCGTAAGATGTAAGAGTTTGGATGCATAAGAGTGTGAATGTATGGATATGGAATGAGCGAATATTGAACATATGAGCGAATGTTGAAGAAGTGTGATGAAGGATCAGATGCGTTGAAGGAGCTACAAAGTTGTATGTGATCAGTAAGGATCCAGTCAAGCATAACAGAGATCTGCAATCAGCAAAGATAAGTTGCACATTATATCAGGTCACTTCATTGTTGCTTTTTAACCATTGTAATAGTGAACTCAAAAATCTCTTAATAGAGTGGGTTTAACAGCCCTATTGTAAATCCTCTAACAAGGTGACAGTTTAGTTGAATTGTTCTAAAGACCTCTAGCAAGGCCACTCCTAACAGGGTGATTAAATCCTCTAACAGGGTCACAACTAACAGTTTGTTTTGTAACCTTTAACAGGGTTGGCTCCTAACAGGGCTCACTTCAGAAGAGTGAAAAACAGTAACTAGTTACATTGGTGGTTTTTCCCATATTGGGTTTCCACGTTAAATCTGGTGTCTCTAGTGTTCATGATTGCTGAATTGTTTTGGTTATCAGTTCTTAATAATTACTAGTATTTGCTGCATTATCAAGTTTCAGTAATCTGTAACTAAGATCAAGATTTTAGACATCTAAGGGACTGTGAAATATTTTTGTAGTGACTGATTCACCCCCTCCCCCTCTCAGTTACTCCATTCTCATTTCCAACAATTGGTATCAGAGCTTTTGGTGCTTGCAGGAAAAGATTTCAAGGTTCTAAGCCAAAGATCAAGATGTCTTACAGAAGAGAAATTCCAAAACTTAACAGAGATAACTTCTCAGCATGGCAAGAATTGATGAAACTTCATTTGGCTACTGTTGGTGATATTAGACTGAAATGCCTTGAAGAAAAATATGAAGAACCTTCTGGCACACTGTCAGTTAATGATATTGCTAAAAAGAAGACTCACAACAATATGATGATAGACATAGCATCTGCTCTCAGCTATGAAGAATTTGATGACATTAAGGACTGCAAAACTGCCTTTGACATGTGGAACAAGCTAAAGGATATCTATGGAGGGGATGATAATGTGAGAAGAGCAAAAGCAGAAAGTCTAAAAGGACAATTTGATCAAATAAAGATGAGAGAGGATGAAAACATTGCAAAGTATGTTGAAAGAGTTAAAGCATGTGTAAGTGCAATCAGGGCAGTTGGAGGTGACATCAAAAGAGAAACAGTTGTAAGCAAAGTTCTCAGAACCTTGCTTCCCGTTTATGCAATTAGAGTCTCTGCAATACAGGAAAGAAGGTGTGAAGCAAATCATAAGATAAATCTTGAGGCCATAGTCAGAAGACTAACTACATTTGAACTAGATAACTTTGACAACTATGTTCCAGCTGCCAAAAACATTGAATCAGCATTTCAAGCCAAGCTCTCACTCGAAAAGAAAAGAAAAAAGAAGATAGAATCATAGTCAGAAAGTGAAAATGAATCAAGCCAAAGTTCAGACAGTGATCTCGAAGTGATTGAAGCTCTACTAGCCAGGAAATATTCTAGAAGCAGAGGAAAATACAAAGGTAAAGTTCCTCTAATCTGTTTTTCTTGTGATGAAATTGGTCATATTGCAACAAGGTTCCCAAACAAGCAAAATAATGATGAAAAGAAAGATCACAAATGGAATGGCAAGAAAGACTTTAAATCATCCAAGAACAAAGGTAAGAAATCATGTTTCATGGCTGAAAATTCTAAAGATTCTGATAATAGTGAGGATGAAATTGTTTATATTGCTGTTAAAGATAACTCTGATAGTGATGACGAAGATAAAATAGCTCTTATCTCTCATGTAAGAAAGAATGATACATGGATTATAGACAGTGGTTGCTCACATCATATGACTGGTGATAAAACTAAGTTTGATCAATTTGAAGACTATGATGGTGGCAGTGTGAGGTTTGGTAATGATGAACCTCATTTCATAAAAGGAAGAGGAAGAATCTGTCTATCCAAAGAACTTATATGTAATAATGCCTACTAGGTGGAAGATCTCAAACATAATTTTCTAAGTGTTGCACAATTACTAAATATTGGATTCAAGGTAGAATTCATGCATGGAAAGGCAAGACTGTTGAATGAGCAAGGAAAACTGATAGGATTTGGCACCCAAACTAAAGGTAACTTGTTCTATCTAGAACTTGGTGAATGCTCATGTTTTATTGCTCAAATTGAAGAGAGTTGGTTATGGCATAAAAGGTTGTGTCATGTCAATTTTGATAATTTGGTAAAAATAAGCAAATTCAAGAAAGTAAGAGGCATTCCTAACATTAAGAAACCTGAGGTTGGTCTATGCAAGAATTGTCAGATTGGTAAAATGGGAAAAACTAGTTTTGAAGGTAAAAACTATCAATCTAAAGATATATTAGAAATTGTGCATACTGATTTATGTGGACCCATTGGAATAGAAAGCTATACTAGAGAAAAGTTTTTCATTCTTTTTGTTGATGACTATTCAAGAATGATGACTGTCATGTATCTAAGCAATAAATCAGAAGCATTTCAGAAATTCAAATGGTATTTGGCAAGAGTTGAAAAGGAAACAGGGAAAAGGCTGAAATGTTTAAGGTCAGACAGAGGTGGTGAATTCATTTCACATGAATTCAATAACTTCTGCATTGAAAGAGGTATTAAAAAATAGGTTTTAGCACCAGGAACTCTAGAACAAAATGGAATAGCTGAAAGAAGAAACAGATCCATTATGTATTGTGCAAGAACCCTGATGATAGAAAAAAACATTGCTATCAAATACTGGAAGGAAGCCATCAGCACTGTAGTTCATACCTTAAATCGAGTACAGTTGAAGAAGGACTCATTCAAGACTGCCTATGAATTATGGTATGGCTACAAACCCAATGTAAGTTATCTGAAAGTATTTGGAAGAAAATGTTATATTTTGAAAGAATCTAGAAAAGGAAAATTTGATGTAAAAGGTGATGAAGGAATATTTTTGGGTTATTCTTGCAAAAGCAAAGCATATAGATGTTTAAATCTATTCACTCACAAATTCATAGAAAGTGCACATGTGAAAGTTGATGAGTTTGCAGACAAATCAAAAGAAGAAAGCAAAAAGATACCTGAAGACTACAAGAGATTTGTTTACATTGAACCTGATACTATACCAAGTATACCATTCACTCAAGGATCCTCAACTCCTGAGTCTTCAATAACCGAGTTGCAAATAGTTCAAACCGAGCCACAGTAACATTTAGACACTACCGAGCAAGTGTCTAATGAGTCTGAAGCAACTGAGCTAGAACATCCTGAATATGAAATTGAAGCACAAGTAGATATCAATAAAACTGTCTCAAGAGGTAAAGAACCTATATTAGTTAAATATGTTAGAAGACATCATACACCAGATCAGATCATTGGAGACAAATATGAAGGAACCCTGACAAGAAGTAAGTTGAAAAATACTTGTTTACTTGCTGATTTTGAACCTAGAAGTATTAAAGACGCATTGGCAATTGATAGTTGGATTGAGGCAATGAATGAGGAAATAGAACAAATAGAGAAGAACAAGACATGGACTCTTGTACCCAGGCCTAAAGATAAGAATATAATTGGAACCAAGTGGGTATTCAGAAACAAGTTGACTGAAGATGGTAAGGTATCCAGGAACAAAGCTAGATTGGTATGCAAAGGATACTCTCAAGAAGAAGGCATAGATTATGGGGAAACTTTTGCTCCTGTTGCAAGATTGGAAGGATTTCGAACCTTACTTGCATATGCTGCTCACAAAGGATTCAAAGTTTATCAGATGGATGTCAAGTCAACATTCCTCAATGGAATACTAGATGAAGAGGTTTACATTGAACAACCTGAAAGTTTTGTTGATCCAGATAAAAGGAACATGGTCTGCAAATTACACAAGGTACTGTATGGTCTGAAACAAGCCCCTAGAGCATGGTATGAAAGATTACATAACTATCTTATTTAGATTGGTTTTCAAAGAACTAATGATAATAGTAGCTTGTATATAAAGGAAGGACCAGATAATAAGATTGTTTTGACAGAAATATTTGTAGATGATATTGTTTTCACAGAGAATGATGATCTTTGCAAAGAATTTTTAGAACAAATGAACAAAGAATTTGAAATGTCTATGTTTGGTGAAATAAAATTCTTTGTTGGTCTTCAAATTCAACAAAATAAGAATGGCATCTTCATTACTCAATCAAAATACATCAAGGAGATATTGAAAAAGTTTGGTATGGAGGACTGCAAACCTGTTGGAACTCCTATGTGCACTAGATTGAAACTTACCAAAGATGATGAATCCAAAGAAGTAGACCAAACATTGTATAGATCTATGATTGGAAAGTTACAGTATGTAGTTCATACCAGGCCAGATATTGCTCTTGCAGTTGGTATTGTTGCAAGATTTTCAGCAAAACCAAGAGACACTCACCTAATGGCAATCAAAAGAATAATGAGATATTTGAAAGGAACTGAAGATTATGGACTATGGTACAAACTTGGAGGTAACTTGGATTTGAAAGTTTTTACTGATGCTGATTGGGCAGGGAATCTTGATGACAGAAAAAGCACAAGTGGAGGAGCATTCTTTCTTGGAAAGAGATTGGTTTCTTGGAAAAGCAAAAAGCAGAATTGTACATCCCAATCTACAGCAGAGGCAGAGTATGTTGCTGCTGCAGTAAACTATTCCAACATTGTTTAGTTTAAGCAGTTATTACAAGGAATGAAGATGGAAATCAAAGAACCAGTTGTTATATTCTGTGACAATACTAGTGCACTCAATATATCTAAGAATCCAGTGATGCATTCCAAAACCAAGCACATAGCAATAAAATATCATTTTGTCAGAGAATTGGTGCAGGACAAGGAGATCAGACTGGAATATGTGCATACAAAGGAACAAATTGCCGACATATTCACAAAGCCACTACCTAAGGATACATTCTTGTATCTCAGAGGTAAGTTAGGGGTCACTCCCCTATCTGAAGTTCACTAAAATAAAGCTTTAAGTGATGCATCAACCTATGACAAGTTGAAAATCTATCAAGTTGATGCAGCTGAGTATTGAAGTCATTGCATATGAATTTGTACATAAGGTACATTGTAATCCAGTTGAAAATACTTTTGGCATACGAAGAAGAGCTTTTACTGTGTTGTATTATCTTTGGCATGTGTTGTCAAAGAGGGAGAGTAAAACTATAATATCTATTCTAAAATTTGTAAGCATTTGTAGAGGGAGAATAAAACTGTCATATCTTTCTGTTATACAATTCCTTCACAAAGGGAGATTACTAAAAGAGGGAGAAGTTTCTATCTAAGAGGGAGAAGTATTATGTTGACATATTGTGCTGCACTAAGAGAAAGACTTGTTTTCAAATTTCATTCTGCTATGACATGTTGTGTTGCCATCAATGCCAAAGAGGGAGATTGTTGGATACAATTGGTTAATTGAGTATTATCTTTGATGTTACACAAATGTCATATCAGTCATCAGACAAAGTCTACCGAGCTCAGAAGGTAAGCATAGTAGTTTACAGAATCTACCGAGCATTGGTGTATATTACACTATAAAGATAGCTTCTACCGAGCTAACTTGGTTAATGAAGGAAGTTCAGTACTTACCGAGCTCACTCGATAATCGAAGAAAATTGTGACAAAGTGTTTACCGAGCTGGGAAGGTAAGTGAAGAAAAGTTAGTGTTTACCGAGCTAGGACAGTAACCGAAAAAAAGTTAGTGTTTACCGAGATGGGAAGGTAAGCAAAGGGAAGTCAGTGTTTACCGAGTTCACTCGGTGTCCAAAGGGAATTTGGAAAAGACAATTTCTACCGAGTTCACTCGGTCAGCTATACTTACCGAGTTCTCCCGGCGGTTGAAGGGATGTCACGGAGTTCGCTGTATTAACCAAGCTCAGTCGGTTAACACATGAATTATTTTCTGAATAGTATTAACCAAGTAGTGTCGACCAGTAAAGGGATTTGTTAGTTTGTAATTTTAATTTTTTCTAGCCGACTATTGTATTTGTTTGATTATTGGTTAGTGATTAGAGCCGACTAAGATAATCTGTAAGGTATATATGAAAGATCAAGTTGTGAATTCGTAAGATGTAAGAGTTTGGATGCATAAGAGTGCGAATGTATGGATATGGAATGAGCGAATATTGAACATATGAGTGAATGTTGAAGAAGTGTGATGAAGGATCAGATGCATTGAAGGAGCTGCAAAGTTGTATGTGATCAGTAAGGATCCAATCAAGCATAATAAAGATCTGCAATCAGCAAAGATAAGTTGCACATTATATCAGGTCACTTCATTGTTGCTTTCTAACCATTGTAACAGTGAACTCAAAAATCTCTTAACAGAGTGGGTTTAATAGCCCTATTATAAATCCTCTAACAAGGTGACAGTTCAGTTGAATTGTTCTAAAGACCTCTAGCAAGGCCACTCCTAACAGGGTGATTAAATCCTCTAACAGGGTCACACCTAACAATGTGTTTTGTAACCTTTAACAGGGTTGGCTCCTAACATGGCTCACTTCAGAAGAGTGAAAAATAGTAACTAGTTACATTGGTGGTTTTTCCCATATTGGGTTTCCACGTTAAATCTAGTGTCTCTAGTGTTCATGATTGCTGAATTGTTTTGGTTATCAGTTCTTAATAATTACTAGTGTTTGCTGCATTATCAAGTTTCAGTAATCTGTAACTAAGATCAAGATTTTAGACATCTAAGGGACTGTGAAATGTTTTTGTAGTAATTGATTCACCCCCTCCCCCTCTCAGTTACTCCATTCTCATTTCCAACATATTATATTCTCAAAGATTTTAGGAATGGTAAACGAGATGTAAAAAGTGAAGAAGGTATTTTCCTAGGTTACTCCACAAGAAGTAAAGCTTATAAGAATCTAAATACGAACATTAACAAAGTTGTGAAAAGTACAAATGTAAAAATTGATGAATATACAGAAGTATATGAGGCTGAACCTATAAAAGGAACTAGAAGAATACAAATCATTTGTATACTTTTATGAAGGTATGTCTATTGAAGAAGATGTTGCAAATCAAGTTATAAACCAACAACAAGTTCTAGTTACTATTGAGTCACATACTATAGATGTCGAGTTGCATTCAAGAACCAAGCTACATTCAGGTGCCAAGTTACAGAATGAAGTTGAGGCACATTCTAATTCTAAGATTAGTGTACATGAAAGAGATGCTAAAATACCTGATAGAGATGTACATAGTGAATTAGAAGTTGAAAGACCAAATGAAAAAAACAGAGATGAAGCAAGATTGTCTAAATATGTCAAGAGACATCATCCTACTATACAAATCATTGGAGATAAAATGCTAGACCAATGACAAGGAACAAGTTGAAAAATGATATATGTTTGCTAAGCATGAAAGAACCCAAAATAGTGAAAGATGCCTTAGAAGATGTGGACTGGAGTAAAGCCATGGAAGAAGAGATTGAACAAATTGAGAAAAACAAAACATGGACTCTAGTTCCTAGACCAAAAGAAAAAAATGTGATTGGCACCAAGTGGGTATACAAAAACAAGTTAGATGAAAATGGTGAATTCACAAGGAATAAGGCAAGATTAGTTTGTAAAGGATATGTACAAGAAGAAGGGATTGACTATGGAGAAACATTTGCCCCTATTGCTAGATTGGAAGGAGTGAGAACTCCACTTGCTTATATTGCATACAAAAGTTTCAAAGTTTATCAAATGGATGTTAAGTATGCATTTCTAAATGGTATATTAGAGGAAGAAGTTTATATAGAACAACCAAAAGGATTTGTTGATGTTAACAATAAAAACATGGTATGTAGATTACACAAAGCTTTATATGGTTTGAAGCAAGCATTGAGAGCATGAGATAAGAGACTTCATAATTATCTTATGAAGATTGGATTTGAAAGGACTGATGATAACAACAATCTGTACTTGAAGATAGAGAAAGACAAAGGTATTTTGTTATCTGAAATTTTTGTTGATGACATCATTTTTGGAGGACAAGATACTTTATGTAAGGCTTTTGCAAATGAAATGAAGCAGGAATTTGAGATGTCTATATTTGGAGAGATCAAGTTCTTTGTGGGTTTGCAAGTACACTGACTAAAATATGGTATATACATCACTTAGTAAAAGTATGTTAAGGAGATACTGAAATTTTTTGGATTGGAAGATTTTAAGCTAGTAAGTACAACTATGGTGACAAGACATCAATTGTTAAAGAATGATGATTCAACTGAGGTGAATCAAACATTATATAGGTCTATGATTGGGAAATTACAATATGTAGTACATAACATACTTGATATTGCATTATCTATAGGGATAGTTGCAAGATTCTCTACCAATCCCAGGGAGAATCATTTGATGCCTGTAAAAAGAATAATGAGATATATAAAAGGAAGAGAGGAATATGGTCTATACTACAAGAAAAATGAATTTTTTAAATTCCTATACTGATGCTGACTGGGCTGGAAATATTGATGATAGAAAGAGCACCACTAGAGGAGAATTTTTCTTAGGCAAGAGGTTGGTTACATCGAGTAGCAAGAAAAAAAATTGCACTTCTCAATCTACTATTGAAGCTAAAACTATTGCTGCTGCAGTAAATTGTACAAACATAGTATGGATCAAACAACTACTCAAAGGTATGAAGGAAGAGATCGCTAAACCAATGATACTTTATTGTGATAATACACGTACTATAAATATATCAAAGAATCATGTGATGCATGTAAAGACTAAGCACATTGCAATCAAGTATCATTACTTGAGAGAATTAGTTCAAGATAAAAAGGTGAAGATGAAATATGCTAACACAGAAGAGCAAATTGCTAATATCTTCACAAAAGAATTACCCAAGGATGCTCATGAGTATCTAAGAGGTAAACTAGGGGTGATACCCCTATCATAAGCTATCTAAGAAACAAGAGGAGTGCCCTACATTAAACAAGTTGATTGATATATGTTACACATTGATGCAACGGATCTTACTTTAGGAGCTACCTAAAGCAATAAAAAAGCTAGAATTATAAATCAATCACAAGCAAGGTGATAGAGGGAGGAACTAAAGATGCTCATATCTGCATATTAAAGATGAAAAGTCTTTGGCATTGTTGTTAAAGAGGGAGATATACAGAAAGAGGGAGATATACAAGGAAATTGAATAGGAACTAAACAAAGAGGGAGAAATCCTAACACACAATATAGGGGAGAAGTTCTAACTAGTGAGAAAGAATATGTATCTACTAATTACATCTAACTAGTAAGAGGAGGATAATGTAGAGGGAGATATAAGAAGTAATTTAGAGGGAGTCACAAGGACGAGTTGATTGTCTGTTGATAAGAACATAAAAAAATTTGTAACCTATTCAGAAGTTGAAAGTTGTTGATAGAGGGAGAGATTTGAATACAAGGAATTATTTTCCTTTTGGTATATTTTGGTCTTACTATTTAAACCTAGTCAGTTTGGTTGATCAATTTGGTTTTCCATCAATGACAAAGAGGGAGATTGTTGAAAAAAGATTGATACAAGTATGATAAATGTGTTTCCATCATTATTTTGTTACTGAGGTCAAACTTGCTATTTATTGGTAAGACAACTGCTTATATGATTTAAGTACTATCACTTATTTGGTTGATGAAGATGATTTGATAAAAAAGATGCAACACTAGCACCTAGAGGAAAGGTTGAGTTATGATATAAAAAGGAGTACAAGAATTAGCTAAGACAATGATATCATAGTGCATTGATAATCTACTTATGGTTGCAAAGGTTAGTTACAGTAAGCAAGTTGTTAAACAAAGTTTGTCTACCAAGCTTGACTAAGTGGATAGCAGGTTCCAAGAAAAGTTAGTGCAAGCCTAGTAGAAAATTAGTTGGCACCAAGTAAAACTCTATTCTAGTGTAAGCTGAGTAAAACAATTAATGCCAAGTAAAGTTTAGTTGATGCCAAGCACCAATAAACTTTAGTTGACACTGAGTGATTTTACACTAGGTGTCAAGCAATGTAGTATGTGTTGAGCATCAGAGCCTAGTTAATGCTGAGTGTCAGCATTATTAGAAATATTATGAATTCGATAGATTTTAGCTGACAAGTTTATTTTTTTCAATTGTGTGAACCATGCAGAAGATAAGATTAATGAGCCGGTGGCACAAAATTCATGGCAAACCATTTTGAGGCGAATTCAAAGAGGATTGAAGGAGAAGTTTCTAGAAGGGAAGAAAATTAAATAAGGGGTAGATTCATTGAATCCTACCTAATCTATCCTAACCCTAAATTGGACAATGGAGAATGAATGGAAAATTATCTTAATTCTCTATTTATAGGGATGATTGGTTAGAAGCAAAAGTTGTCATGTGCGAGAATCTAAGGTAGATAAGGAGTCTAGGGTATTGCTTCATTCAGTGACCTAAGTGAAGAGTCTGCATTAGAAAGTTAAGCAAGAAGGCTTAAGGATATAAATGCTTGAAGGGTGAACAAGATATCAGAGCTAAAGTGTGTGAAATCCAAGCATAATGGAGGACTGAAATTATGATCTATAATTTGCAAATGGAGTCGTAAGTTGTTATCAGATCAAGTCTTACTGTTACTCTCTAATAATTATATTAGTCTAGGGTAAATCCTTTGGATTAAGGTTGACTTAACAATCATTTGTAAATCCTTTAACTGGGTGACTTTCTAAGTGAATGGTCTAAAGTCCTCTAATAAGGCTCACTCCTAACAAGGTGATTGAAATCTTTTAATAGGGTCACATTTAACAGTGTGTATTGTAACCTTTAACAAGGTTGGCCTTTCATAGGGCATCACTTCAAAAGAGTGAGAAAGAGAAACATGTTACTGGTGGTTTTTCCCAAATTGGATTTCCACATAAATTATTGTGTCAAAAGTGTTATTGAATTTGTTA
The DNA here is from genome assembly GCA_028749045.1 of Cupressus sempervirens. Taxonomy (NCBI): domain Eukaryota; kingdom Viridiplantae; phylum Streptophyta; class Pinopsida; order Cupressales; family Cupressaceae; genus Cupressus; species Cupressus sempervirens. The sequence goes on from CM053788.1 coordinate 73,409,455, forward strand.
TGTTTCATATTTACATTTTTGCAAATTGATTCGACAGTAACCTACAAATTTTAAGTGATTGCATAATCTTATGGATGTATGCATGATGATAAATGTTTTATGGGTTCACTAAGATGTGAAAAGTTTTATTTGTACATTTGGACCTTGGATAACTGATTCACCCCCTCTCAATTATTCTAAAGAATTCCAAAAATTATCTTAAACCATTGAGATCCGACCCAGTTTGATGCCATTGCTAGAGTTTCCTATTTTGTCTTACCTTTCATTATGTTCTTGTATACTATGATGGATGGTTATACTCTATTGTATTGTATTTGATTTCATAGATCTTACAAGATGATGTAATCTATTTTGATGTTTATTCTTTTAGCCTTTCATACCTTACAGCTTGTACAGTGGATGATTGTGCATTCTGATTATGCCAAGTGGAATCTATGTAATTGTATATTATTTAAATGGATTCATACTTATGATTAAATTGGATTCATACTTGTGATTATACCATGATGTGGATTTTTGTTATGCGTTAGATTTAGTATTAATTAAACTTAAATATGATTCAACATCATGGGACCCTTAGGAGATGTAATCTGTTTATGATGATTGTATGTATGAGTTAATGCTTCCACTAGATTATATCTCTTGTTGTTTATTATCTTTCAAAAAAAGGTTTGGCAAACTTAGTGAAACTTTAGGTTAATTTCTTTTTGGTTCCCTAGCCAGGCATTACATAGTGAACCCTAAATTAAGTTCCAAATTTCTATCTACTTGGTGATCCATAAACATTAATAATAGAGAAATAATATAGTTATAGATTCACTATAACGTGAAACCCAATAGTAGCTACACCTCCACTAAATCATGTCTACAAATAAATATAAAAGCTCAACGATTGCTAATGGTTAGGTCACATCATTTTTCATATTGAAATAGTTTGTAGAGATGGACAAGTGCTTTGCTTCTTTAGGAATAGTTTGTTCAATTTCAAAAGCCAATAGATGGATAGGGAGCTCTAAGACATAGAATATAGTGTAGAGGATTTGACACTATGTGCTCTCCCCTATCATATGACAAGTGCATCATAGGCACCGTTTGGTCTAATAATATCAAGTGCAAGGATATGTTGGGATGATATTAAAAAAAATCCTTAACAAAGGGATGCATTGGTGTAAGGTCAAGAATACTTCTTGATATTAAGTCATAAGCACAATGTTCTATATGCCATAATCCAATTCAATATATGAATTCAAAATGCAGAATAGTCATAACCTAGAATAAGCCAAATTTTTCTTTAATATATTTGATGAGTATAGTTTACAGTCGGTAGCAGATATTCCTGAAAAGAAATGACCACCTTGGATGTTTTAGTGAAAATAATGCATTTGACATGGTAGGTAGATCTTGAGTTATATATTTTGCAAACTAATAAAGTCTGATAAGGTGATGGAAAATAAAGCTTTTAAAGAACCAGAAGCTAAGAGAACCGAGGCTACTCTCCCACTGGGAAATAAAGACATTATTCATTTATAGAAATTGATAAGTATTATTGGAAATAGGTGAGCATAAATTGTTGACATATCAGTCAAGTTTGTTATTAGTGACATACACTTATTCATATTGTAAGTATCTGCTGAGCTTATTGCATAGTTAATAGTGTTAAACAAGCATTTTAGTTGTTATTGAGTTCTACAGTTTCTACCAAATCCTTTGGAAAAATCTTAGAGTATACCAAGCAGTTATAGTTATTGTGAAGATCAACAGTGTAAACTAAGCATCTCAGTGTATGCCAAGTTTACTAGTGCAAACAGAGCTATGCAGTGCTTACCAAGTTCGCAGTTGATGTGATGCAAGTCCAGTGTTAACCAAGATACTCAATGTTAACCATGTGAATCAATTTATATTGAGCTCAAGGTGATAGTTTTTATTGAGCTATGTAGTGGTAAACAAGTCATTCAGTTTATATGATGTTTTCAATAGTATTCGTTGAGTCACCAGTGCAGATTGAGTTCAAGACTACTTGGAAGTGATCAGTATGGACCAAGCTTCTATGTGTATTGAGTGCATGATGATGCTAGGCATTGATAGTGGACGTCGAGTATCAAAACCTCACCAAGTTAGCCTTCAAAACTTGAGTGTCTACATTTGAGCTAACTTTGTAATATTTGCATAAACTTGTATTGTGGTTTACTTTGTAATTATATAATTGGATTGGTATATATGTAATGTATTGTATCACATCTAATGTATGTATGTATCAATAAGGAAGTAATGTGATCATCAAAGAAGAGTAGAAAGATAAAATTACAAAGGCTGCAATAGTAGAAGGAGCAACAAAGATTCATCTATCATAGCAAGGTGATTTATACACTTAAAGAAATCTCATTCAGCAAAACAATTTGTAGATTAGAGATCAACTACTGCTTCATCCTAACAAGTGGATCAGCCAAATCCTTTAACAAGGTAGACTTAATAGTCTTATGCAAATCTCTTTACCAAGTGCATACTTCACTGTATGTTTGTAAATCCTTTAACAACATGGACCTAGCAGTTCTTATTGCTCCTAATAGGGTAGATCATTAGAAGTGATCAATTTAAGCCTTAATAGGCCAACTTTATACTATAGTACTAAAGCTTGTGGGTATCATCCCCACCCTAGTTTTACTTTCTATTTGGAAGGTTTTTGGATCACCAAATCTATGTGCCAAAGTGTATGCTTTCATGTTTTTAGTTTCTCATGCATGTAGTTAGATTAGTATTTTCATATTGGATTAATTGTTAATTGAATTAAAGTTTTAGAAGTTATTGATTCACCCCTCCCCTCTCAATAACTTAATCTTTAAGAATATTTCCAACAATTGGTACCAGAGCTTTGTGGTTATCAAAGAAAACTCTAATAACTTGAGCAAAGATCAAAAACTATGGAGATATTTAGACTTAACAAGGCTATTGACAATGAGAAGCTAGATTTGGAAATGGCTATTACCCAACTCAAGAAAGCAAATGAGCAACTCTCTCAATCCCTAAAAAGAAAAAAAGATCTTGCAGTTCAAATGAGTGGTCATCTCTACATTGAAGAAAGAATTGAAGACCTTCATTCAACAAGTAACACAGATGAAGCCAATGAAGCAATCAAAGAACTCCTAGAAAAGAATAGTTCTCTACAAGAAGAAGTAAGAAAACTAAGAAGAGAACAAGAAATTCAGTTAGTAAGGCTATGTGAAGTTATGGAAGAGAAAAACAAGATAAGAGAAGAGATAGAAGGAAACAACAATGAAATGCAACACCTATCCCTTTAGCAAGAAGACTTCATTGATCAACTCTCCAATGCAAATGAAGAAATCATGAACCTAAGATCTAAAAATGAAAGATTGCGGAATGACCTAAACTTTGAAAGACAAATCAATGAAAGAATGATGAAATCCCAAGCAGACATGAATTAGTTGAATGAGAAAAATCTCTATAGACAAAAGGGAAAAGCAGGAATTGGATTTATGGAAGAAGGAGAATCATCCAAGAAAGGAGCTCAAAAGAATCAAAGACCTACTTGCAATCACTATGGTAAGATAGGTCATACATCAAAAAAATGTTGGAGCAATGGAAAAGAAAAAATCAATGGAAAATGTTACAATTGCAATTAGCATGGTCATAAGGCTAATGAATGCAAATAGAAACCAAGATTTGAAGGAAAATGTCACAAATGTAAGAAGCATGTGCAAAATCATAAGAATGCAAAACCAAGATATTAAATCCAAAAGAACAAATTGTGAAAGCTATATTTGGTTGGCACTATAACACCTAGTGCAGATGTCATTACTGTGGAGAATTTGGACACATTGGAGTGAATTGTGTAAAGCATCACTCGAGGAAAAGAGATACTACTAAATAATATTTCATTTGTATTGAACTTGGTCATCTTTCCTAGAATTGTATGAATATTGGTAGAATTGAAGATGAAAAGAAGGTAAAGGCTGATAACATCCAAAAATAGATGAGATAACAATGGGTTCCAAAGTCTATTGTGAATGCAAGTCCAAACAATGATGAACAAGTCACTCAAGAATTGGTTGGCTCCACAATTTCTACTTGATTTCTCAAAGGAGAACTGGTTCTAGGCTACCAAAGAAGACATCCAAAAAAGTTCCATTTGAAAGGACAAAAGATCCATATCTATATTCAAGATACAAAGGGATCACCGAGTAAAAGGGTACTAGTTACTACTAAGTGAGGTTGGGTTACAGACTCTACTCAACGAGGTAAGGAGTAACCAAATTTCATATGGTTATTGAATGATGGAAGACATCACCAAGTAATCAATACAAGGAAGTGGATGACAGTCTGTCAATGTGATCTATTGTTTGTATCAAGCATTTATGGAAAAATTGATAAAAGGAATGAAATCAAAGTCATTTTTACCGTGAATTTTTGAGAGCAAATTGTGTAGAGCGATCTTCAAGAGTATCCAAGTAATTTGAGTGAATCATTACTGAAAGATTTTGAAATTCTCTCAAACCCTACCAAGTGAAGATGACATCTAGTAGTAGTAAGGCAAAGTGAGGTTTAGACATGCTAGTTCATGGTGTAGAATGGAAAGCTCCAAACTTCAAGCTCACTCTTGCAATCATTGAAACCTTGGATCCGAGTGGAGTGCAGTCACAAATCCCTCCAAAGGTATTGTTGATTAATGATATTCATTCTCATTTTAATTGCATGATTCAAGATATTGGTACTTTGGAAATGGATGAAGCCCTAAAAAAAAAAAATGTAAATGGCATTTTGAAACTCGAGCATCAACACCTCGAGACAAAAGGTTTAACCCATATTCCTCACATGCCCTATGAATTCCAAGTGAAATGGATCAAGTTTATTCTTAGTCAAGTGCACAATGGATAGTTATGGTTGGAGAAACCAATATTGATTATGAAAAACATGATTCATAGAATCGTTGGTCTCCCAATGTTGGCTAAAGCTAAAATGACCAAAACCTTAGGTTAGGCTGAACTAGAAAAGAAAACCCTAGCAGAATGGGATGGTAGGGGCATGAAGATAAGCAGTGTCACTGATATTGAATTAAAGTTCGATATACATATCATTGCACACAAGATCTATAGTTCAATCCAGTTGAATAGTGTGTCATGTGAAGCAGTTTACCTTGCATACAAGGTAGTGAATAATAATAGCTCCCTTGACCTTGCCGAGCTACTATTGAAACAATTCAACAAGAACATGGAAAGCATTAGAAAATTAAAGAACAACCCATGTAAGTTTGGCTCTCTGTTGACATGTTTATTCTTTTATGTTTAGAAATTCTTTGCTTCAAAAGGTTCAGTTGTATGGAGAAAAGATGTGCCAGTACTCTACCAGATTAATGAGTACATTGTTGAGAAGACAGAGAACTACAATAGTATCATGGAAAACTATTTTGATGCATTTAAAGAGAAAATGAGTAATAGATTTAGGATTCCAAGGAAATTAGTCAAAAATTACAAGGATGATGTGTGTTTCATGGTAGATAGTGATAAGGTTTACATTCAGGCAGTCAGGCCTAGAATTGCATGGGTGAAACCTCTTGGATATGAGGTTAATATAGATGAAACTAAGGATATAATTAAGGCACTTATAAATGAACCGGTTGATCCCAAGGCTACATATTTTGGTACACATGATGAAGCCAAGGCCAGGATAGAACTAGAAATCAAACTCCCTCAGGTGGTAAACAAAGGCAAGAAAAGAATTGCCAAGTTGAAAACTAATTCTACTCTTTTGTTGACTAAGGGAAAAGGTGAGGATGAAGAAGTAGAGGAAGAGGAAGAATCAGAGGAAGAGGAACCACTAAAGAAGGGCAAGGTAATCATTACCAAGCTTTCCAAGCCATCCACTGCTGTGTTTACCAAAAGATCCTCAAAGAAGAAAGCTGATAAGGAATGAGGAGATATAATATTTATAAAACCTCCACCCAACTTTTAAGATAGTCTAATAGAACTACAGGAAGGGGCCAATATAAATTTTTTTAAAGCATTAAAGTATGAAATCATGAATAAGGAAAGAACAAAAGTAGATTGAAGATTTGGTGATGGTCAAAATGGGTAAGTGGAAATACTCACCCGATCAACTTACTTCTCAAATTCCTAATATTTTGATGGATAAGATTAAGCCAAGCTGGGAATTTTCCATGAAAACTATAAAAGACATCTATGGGAACCTTGAGGCAGCTTATTCGAAGCTTAATAGACAAGGAGGTTAAGAAATCTCTAAAGAAAAATGAGGAGAAATTAACTCTGAAATTCAACACTTGTCTAATTTTGATCCCAAATTCAACACTTGTCTAACCTTGATGAGGAAATAGTGATCCCAAATTGGGACATTTCCAAACTCAATCTAGATCAAATGAAAACATTTGGCGAACTTCTCCAAAAGAAAGCCAAGAAGTAGAGGCTAAGAGAGGAAAGAGACAAAGAATTTAAAATCATTGAGGATGCCAATAATATTTTGGTAGAGGCTATAGGTATAGAGGTTGATTCATCTCAACCAATTTCATATCAACTAGCAGAGGCAGTCCAGAAGTTCAATGAAGATATAGATGGACAAGACAAGTTACTACAAAAGGCAGAGAAGAAATTTGAAACTAAGGTGTCAGAGCACATTTCTCAACAAATTGCCATTTATCAAGTAGAACTCTCTACCATTTTGGGCTCTTTAGAAACCTCTTATACAAATGTATCATTACTTTTTGGTAAGTTATGTGATGTTTCAAATTTCACTAAGGAAATAAAGGACAAATTGTCCAAGATTGATGAAGATCTCAAAGCGAGTGCTCAACAGTTGCAGCTTGACCCTAGTTCAAGTTTTGCACATTTCAATAAGATTAGTTTTTTGATAGATATACAGGCATAATTACTTAGAGAAGAAGCCAGAATCAGATCTACATTAGTAGATATTTAGAATACGATTCTCCCTAAAATGGATGCACAACAAAAACATATTGCACATTCCAAAACTCTCATTCATGACAACAACTTCTCCATAGCAGACCACATGATTGAGTTGTCAGTAGCAGTGCATATTGCACTACACACATGTAAGGTCTTGCAGGACAATTGGGACAAAACCTTGGCTATCATATTCAAGGTACATTCACGCTTTCTGTCTCATTTTGGCATTAATATATAAATATATAGAGTAAATCTTTGGAATTATTGTCAAAAGGGGGGAGAATATATAAAATATATGGAAATGATGAGTTATGGGGGAGAAAGACATAAGCTAAAAGGGAAATGGGGGAGATAGATGTGAGATAAAAGTAAATAAGAATGTATATCAAGTGTAAAGGAGATGTATTCAAATGTAAAATATATTGTATAGGAGCCTTACCATGTACAAAAATATATCTTACAAAACCAATTTAAAAAAATCTCAAAAACAGTATACTCTATTAAGCTAGAATCACAAGATGATGGATAAAGATATTCAAGAACTTTTTGAATTCAATTTTAGCTAATAAGTTTTTTTGTCACTAATGCCAAAGGGGGAGATTGCTGACATATCAATCAAGTTTGTTATTAGTGACATACACTTATTTAGATTGTAAGTATCTACCGAGCTTATTGTACAATTAATAGTGTTAACCAAGCATTTAAGTTGTTACCAAGTTCTATAGTTGCTACCAAATCCTTTGGACAAATATCAATGTATACCAAGGAGTTATTGTGAAGATCAACAATGTAAATTGAGCATCTCAATGTATTTTGAGTTTACCACTACAAATTGAGCTGTGTAGTGCTTATCAAGTTTACAGTTGATGTGATGTGAGTCCAGTGTTAACCGAGCTACTCAATGTTAACCAAGTGACTTAGTTTATACTGAGCTCAAGGTGATAGTTTTTACTGAGCTATGCAGTGGTAAACAAGTGATTTAGTTTATATGATGAGTTTCACAATATTCGCTGAGTCACTAGTGTAGACTGAGTTCAAGACTACTTGGAAGTAATTAGTATGGATCGAGCTTCTACATCTACTGAGTGCATGATGATGCCAAGCATTGAGAATGGATGCCAAGTACCGGAACCTCAACAAGTTAGCCTTCAGAATTTGAGTGTCTACATTTGAGCTAACTTTGTAATATTTGTGTCAACTTGTATTGTGGCTAACTTTGTAATTATTTAATTGGATTGGTATATATGTAATGTATTGTATCACATCCAATGTATGTATGTCTTAATAAGGAAGTATCTGCAGATAGAGAAAATTAAAAAGGCTATAACAATATAAGGAGCAAAAAAGATCTATCATAGCAAGGTGATTTATGCACTTGAAGAAATCTCATTCAGCAAATCAAGTTGCAGATTAGAGATTAGCTACTACTTCATCCTAATAGGTGGATCGGTCAAATCCTTTAACAAGGTAGACTTAACAGTCTTATGCAAATCTCTTTACCAAGTGCATACTTCATTATATGTTTGTAAATCCTTTAACAAGGTGGACCTAGCAGTCCTTATTGCTCCTAATAGGGTAGATCATCAGAAGTGATCAATGTAAGCCTTAACAAGCCAACTTTATACTACAATACTAAAGCTTGTGGGTATCATCCCCACCCTAGTTTTACTTTCTATTTGGAAGGTTTCTAGGTCACGAAATCTATGTGTCAAAGTTTATGCTTTCATGTTTTCAATTTCTCATGCATGCAGTTGGATCAATATTTTCATATTAGATTAATTATTAATTGGATTAAAGTTTTAGCAATTACTAATTCACCCCTCCCCTCTTAGTAACTTAACCTTCAAGAATATTTTCAACATAAATATGCATCCAAAAGACAAAGAAAAGGTTATGGACTGGGCAAGGAGAAACTCTTTGTGCCATAGGAAAGGGGGTGATTTTCTATTTGTAATGTAGGGAGGAAAGACTAAGTAGTTTGATTCAAAATTTTAATTCGCGAATGCAGGGGCAACAAGATCTTTGTTATCTTTTTGTATGTTCAAAGAAGAAAAATATTTTTGTATTAGATCTTTGAATCTAAACTCTTGTTTTAATTGATATTAAGCTTTGAATTAATTTAATTCCCTCTAAAAGTAATTTTGTCTCACTCAATCATGAATGTGTCTATCATTTGATCTTTGAATCAAAAGTTATTCATGTTTTTGGAAGAATTGAAGTGTCCTCTCTTTGTGTTCTCTATAATGTAAAGGTCTGAATAAATGGACTTTGTGCCATTTATTAGTTATTCTTAAGTGTTTTGTCTTTATCACATCTATTATATGCTTATGGGTAGGTGTTTGTGTGCATTTTGTGCATTTTGGTTAAAAGCATCTTTGTTAGTAGTGTAGTGGATTTGTTAGAAATCTAACATGGGGAGCTATACTTGGGACAATTTAGAGGAAGATTATCAATCCCATGATAATCTATCCAATTTTTAGTGCAATTTGTACTTCATTATAGGTGTTTGAAGTCAATTTATGTATTCCTGTTTGAAGGACACATATGTTCACTACCATATTTTTGGCAACTTTGCTAGGAAAAGGAATTGAAGGCTAGTGATACATATATTTCTTTAATTATTTTTGAATTATTTGTGTGTGTAGGAGATTTGTGACTCTATAAAGTGACTATGCCAACTATAAAAACTGTAAGAAGAACAAGACTTGATACAACCCTTATGAAAATCTATCTTGTAAACAATAAGGTGCTGCATGAGTCCTTGGATTATTTTCAAGAAAGCATGTCTTATGTTGTGAGAGAAAATCTAAGGCTTGAAGACAATCACAACTCTACCTTGTTGTGGAGGAATCTCTATGCAATATTACACAAATTAAAGGACTTGCAAGAATATGAAAAAAGGATGGCAAGGCTAAAAGAAGAGTTAACAATTGATGATGAAGAACCCCCAGTGCCATATTCTTACTTCATTTCTCGGATCTATTTTGTCTTTAATGATCAAAGTGACACCAAAGAACCTATGGGAAAAGAAAATGAAGGTATGCCTGAATATTTATCCTCTCTTAATATGTATATTTTTAAGTTTGAAGATAATGAAAATTATATAGCATTAAATAATCTTGTTTATAAGTTGTTTTAGAATAACATGTAGCCAGAACTTAAAGCTTTTACTTTTTATGAAAACATATATAAGGATTATCCTTCATGTTAAAAAATCTACAATCAACCCACAGAAAGGCCTTGTTAGTTTAAAGATGAAGTCGATTATAGTAAACAGTAAAAAGTACATGTGGGAAGGGTTTCTTCTCATGTTGAAACTCTTACTGAAGAAAGAATTTAAGAAGTTAACTCCTAACTTGTAGATGACTTGGTTGAAAAATAGAATGACATTCTTTTTGAAGAAGAAGAAATCATGGGCATATTATTGTCATCTCTCCAACCAAAAGACTTCTCCCAGATCGGTTCAGGTAACAATCCAAACCAAGTTAAAAAATAATGCCAATTTATGAATCTTCATTCCATTCTTCTCTATGTGATTTTTCTAGCTTAGATTGTGAAAATCTTGTTGGTAAGTGTGATGATATGTTGGGGAAAAGTAAAGATAGAATATGCTTCATATATGAAAATGGCCCAATTCTTGATAGAAATGAAGAAGATATTTATCCAAGAATTGACCCCACACTAGATGAAGTGTCTTCCTTCTCTCCTATCAGTCATAATGGTGAAGATTATATGAAGGGAAATGGTCTTGTCAATAGCAATTATGAGGACCATATGATCATTCTTGAAAGAGTCCTTGGATGCTATTTTTGTTAGCTAATGATAAAATATTTCTTGGGTCAAATTATATGGATAAAGCTTTTGAAGATACAAAGTGTCATGATGAGATTTGACTTTATGGGAAAGAATGGCAAGTTACCATATTTCTGCATACTATTAATATGTTGTTCAATATCAAGGAGATTGCTAGAGAGCATTATTTTTGGGGTAATTCATTGAGGTGTAATTTTCTCTAAAAAGGCTACCATTTCTCCCAACCAATCAATGACTTCATGTATGTTCTTCTTATTTTTGGTTATTACGATAGGGGTTTTTCCTACCTTTGCACATATTGTAAATATATTTTTATTGCATTTAGTGGTATTTAAAATAATTCTCAAGCTTTGGCTTGCCACTAGTTTAGGTGCTTTGACAACGAGGCTTTCTTTTTCCTTCATTTTTAGCTTGTTTGCTCAGCCTTGCTCCCCTCCACCCCTTTATAAGAAAACTCTCTATATTCCATTTCTTTGTGACTCTATTGCCCAATATTTTTAGGCACTCATATTTCAACCAAAGATGCTAGATTTCTCTATTTTCAATTAAAAAATAGTCCCCCTGTAAAGCCAATGTTGGTGCACATATAGACTTGCACTTATAATTTAATAAAATTAGATTTCCTTTGATTCTCGAACCTCATTGAACTGGGTTCATATGGTCCAATTAGTTCACATCATACCTAGTTTGGTTCAAGCATAGGCCTTGAACCACTTTGAACTAGTTCAAATTGGTTCCACTAGTACAAAGAGGTCCATGAGGTTTTTCGAGTTCAAATATGGAGGTTTGTAAGTTCAAATCAGTTCATGTTGGTTCATGATGGTCGATTTGGTTCATAAATAATTTTTCAGATTGGTTGAGAGGCACCTCATTCCAACAATTCAAAGGTTTAAAGTTCAAGATCGAGGTACAAGTTTGGTAGATCATAAGTGTAAGTGTGGTTTCAAAGATTCAATCAATCAAAATGGTACAAGTAGATTCAACATGCTCCCAAAGGTTCAACCTGATTCAAAGTCTAGATCCACCAATTCATCAATTAGTTAAAAATTCTCATAACTCAAAGTATAAGTTCCATCTGTAAAGTGAGGCAAGTGTATAATGGGAGGATTAAAGCACTTAGAGCTATTTTAGAGAGAATATCATGTGTTTTGAAGCTTATGCATGAGATCAAGTCACTGACATCTCATAGTACTTTGGAACTAGGTCCAAACATCAAATGTTGCATGAATAAAAAATAGCCTTCATTAGGAAGCTTTAGAATGCATGCAAATAATATCTGATCATTTCAAAGAATTGGGGGTTTAGTAAGCATAGTGGTGGCATGAGAGCATATGAACCTCTCTATATAGGTGGGAGTATTAATGAATTTATTTACATGATGTAGAAGAAACATAATATTTGATCATGAATGTTTGAATTTCATCCTCCTAGTTGAAAAGACATACAAGGGTACCTTCATTACATCAATTAAAAGACAAGTATTCAAAGGTTTTAAATCAATATGACATACCCATGTGTCATAAATAAAATACTTGGTGAATCTAGTCAAAGCCAATACATCAGTGGTATTATTAAAAGATGCAAATGAAGGTATGGTTCATAGACTTGATAAGGAATTGACCTACTAATTACCTATTTCCAACAGTGATCCCAATGAAAAATGAAGTGAAATGATCGAGCTTCTCACATGATTTGGGATTCTAAATTTGTGTAATTTATCAATGACCCTATAAAATGTTGATGATCATAAGAAATAAGGGTCATAAACCAATATGGGGGCATTCATGCTCATCTCTAGAAATGGTGAAATATGAGCTTGAATTCTCATTCAAAGGAAAACACTCATGGTTGCAGAGAAGGATCATGACATCAAACTTTATTTGTACAACCCACAACTTTTTAAATGGTCCATTATGATCCATTATATGTCAATAAAGGAGATTGGGTATGTTGATTGAAGAATGAGTACGTATGCAAAAGTAAATGGAGAATTTTGTTAGAAAGGCTTGCCCACATGAGGTTGTGAGACCAAAGTTTCCCAATCGGGTTTTTGTAAATAATAGGGAATTTGGACCCAACATGCTTACACATCACCAAAAAAGGGCATCAACTTATGAGTTTTAGACACGTGATGGCTCCTCCCCACTTGGCCTCCAAATAATTTGACAAAATACTGACATGAAGAAGAGTCACTGACTTGACATCAAAGGTTGGTTATTATTCAAGGTTGTTACATGTTCAATTTAACATGGCTCTATGTTAGAATAATGAGTTTACAAGTGGATGTGAGGATTTGATAGACATGGTGATTAGTATTTCTTGATGCAATAATATGTACATGTTGGAAACTACAATTGGAACAATTGTTGTGTTGTCATTGATGTCAAACTTACTGGATACACATTTACTAACAATGTAGAGTGCCATATCCATTGATTGATAAAGAGGATTTGAAAAGAGAGATGACTAGATGATCTAGTGATGTTTTTGAGTGAAGAGGATAAAGTATGATGGAATTAGAATGAGCACTTGATTAGTTAGTCATTGACAAGATGATGCATTGTTTACTTAGTATATGAAGTATAGAAGTGTTGAGTTAAACACAAGTAAAGCCTAGTAAAAGTGGTCTATTAATGAAGGAGCTAAAATAGAAGATTAAGGAACCTAAGAGTTAGCCAAGAAAACAATATTAGCCAAGTGATAGTTATGACCAAGAAAGATGAAGAAGAAAACTATGGTAGAGACCAAGTGTAGTGAAGACCAAATAAGCCACTAAAAGCTAGACAAGATAGAACAATAGAGACCGAGCCACATAGTGGTGACCAAGTGTCACCAATAGTTTGTGAAAGAATCAAGTATGAGGCCGACATAGTTGAATCTACAAATTAGTCAAAATGCATGGATGATAAGGATTGATGAGTTGGCATATTTAATGCATAAATTAATTTTCTTATATGATTAAAGGAAAGGATTTAAAGAGAAGTTTCTAGAAGTATCAAGAAAGGACTAGAAGGATAGAAAGCTAAATGGGTTCATTGAATCTAACCTAACCCTAAGATCTACGATGATGTTTAAGCTAAAAAATATTAAAATTACCTATTTAAGGAGGCATAAGAGATGTTTTCTAAGTTTGGTTCATTATTTATTGGCGGTCTTAAGGAGAACCTATGAAGAACATAGTAACAAAGGAAAAGTGAGAATATTAGTGAATTGTGATTGCTTGAAGGGTTTCTGAGCATATCAGTGATGGAGATGGTAATAAAGCATAGTCAATAAACTAGAAAATGACTAGACTGAAAATTTGAGCTGTGTTTTATAGATCAAACCTACTGCTACTTTCTAACCATTGTGGCAATTAAAATACTTTAATCAAGGTTGACCTAATAGTCATTTTGAAAATCCTTTAATCAAGGTGACATTCTAACAAAATGACCAAAGTCCTCTAACCATGCCACTCCCAATAGGGTGATTAAATACTTTAATAAGGTTACACCTAACAGTGTATTTTGTAACCTTTAACAAGTTTGGCTCTTAACTGAGCTAACAAATTGTATAAAGTGAAATTGTTAGAGTTTATGAATTTGTAGAAAAGAATGAGCATGAATGCAAGAAAGAAACTGAAGACTTCATAAATTTTTTCTACATATATGAAGGTGAACCTAGCAGTTTACCCAAACCACAGAAAGAGGTTGCCAAGTATTAGCAACCAGACACTAACAAGGTTAAATAGAAGAGCTCTACCAAGCATCAAGATATAGGAGTCAAGTCACATACAACAAAAGTTGAAAATTAGAGAGAAGAAATTGGACAACAACCAAACCAAGCCAAGTTAAAATTAAAGATACTTGCAATAGAAGAGAAAGAAGAAACAAGTGAAATACATGAAGGTGAAAGAAGCTATGAAACTGTCCTAGCAAAGTATGTAAGGAGGAATCATACAACAAACCAAATCATTGGAAGCAAAGAGTTAGGAGTCATGACAATAAGTAAGTTGAAGAATGATGCATGTTTATTATGTGAGGTTGAAACTAAATTAGTTGAAGATGCATTGGAGAATGATCATTTGATTAAGGCAATGAATGAAGAAATTTATTAGATAGAGATGAACAAGACATGGACATTAGTACCTAGACCAAAAGAAAAGAATGTGATTGGAACCAAGTGGGTATTCAGAAACAGTTGAATGAGAAATGTGAAGTCACAATGAACAAGGTAAGACTAGTTTGTAAGGGATATGTAGAAGAGGAAGGATTTGACTATGGTGAGACATTTTCCCTAGTTGTAAGGTTGGAAGGAGTGATAGGTTTTCTTTCATATGTTTCTTACAAAGGATTCAAGGTATATCAAATATATTTGTAATTTGTTAGAATAACTTGGGGGGGGGGGGGGGGGGGTGGTGAATTAGTTATCCAAGGTCCAAATGTACAAATAAAACTTTCCACAACTTAGTGAACCCATGTCCATAAAAAAATTTCATCACGCATGCATCCATTAGATTATACAATCACTTAAACTTGTAGGTTATTATCAAATCAATTTGCAGAAATGTAAACATGAAAAATAAAATTTTCAACAACACATTTGACACAATGATTTAATGTGGAAACCCAATTTGGGAAAAAACACTAGTAACATGTTACTCATTCTCACTCTTTTGAAGCGATGCCCTATGAAATGCCAACCCTATTAAAGGTTGCAATACACACTATTAAATGTGACCCGGTTAAAGGATTTCAATCACCCTATTAGGAGCGAGCAGAGGACTTTAGATCATTCACTTGGAATGCCACCTAATTAAAGGATTTGTAAATGATTGTTAGGTCAACCTTAATCTAAAGGATTTACCCTAGACTGATATAATGATTAGAGAGTAACCATAAGGTTTGATTTGATAACAACTTACAACTCCATTTATAGAGTATAGCTCTCTATTTAAGTCCTCCATTCTGCTTGGCTTTCATACACTTCAACTCTGATAACATGTTCACCCTTCAAGCATCCATACTCTTAAGACTTCTTGCTTTGTTTTCTAATGCAATCTCTTCTCTTAGGTCACTCAATGAAGCAAATACCCTAGACTCCTTGTCTTCCTTAGGTTCTCACACATCACAACCCTTGCTTTTGACCAACTATCTCTATAAATAGAGAATTAAGATATTTTTCCATTCATCCTCCATCGTCCATTTTAGGGTTAGGTTGGATTAGGTAGGATTCAATGAATATACCCCTCATTTCATTACATTTCCTTCTAAAAAGTTCTCCATCAATCCTCCTTGAATTCACCTCAAAACAGCTTACCATGAATTTTGTGCCACTAGCTCATCAATCTTATCTTCCACACAGTTCACACAATTTAAGAAATCAAACTTGTCAACTCAGATTCATCAAATTCTCAATCTTTCTCATAATACTGACACTCAACATTAACTAGCTTCTGATGCTTGACACATACTATGTTGCTCAACATCCACTATCAAAACACTTAGCACGAACTAAAGTTTACTGGTGCTCAACATCAACTAAACTTTACTCAGCTTACACTATTTCATAAGGCTTAGACAAAAATTGACTTTTCTCGGCTCAAATTGATTTTCTACTTGGCTTACACTGTCTTTGCTTGACACTTACTGTGCATAATGTTAAGCTTGGAAAAAAAACTTTGTTTAACTTGTTCTTCTGAACTTAATCAATATAACCAACCTTTTCAACCTTAAGTAGATTATTAATGCACTATAATATCACTATCTTAGCTAATTCTTGTACTTCTTTTCATATCATAACTCAACCTTACCTCTAGGTGCTATTGTTACCTCATTTGATCAAATCCTCTTCATCAATCAAATAAATGATAGTACTTAAATCATATAAGTAATTGTCTTACCATCAACTAGTAGGTTTGACATCAACAAAAAAACAATGATTAAAACACATTTATCATACTTGTATCAATCTATTTTCAACAAAATGGATGTCAAATCTGCATTTTTGAAGTAGATGAAGAAGTCTACATTAATCAACCTGAAGGATTTGTTGATCCTATAAAAAATAATATGGTATGTAAATTACATAAAGCATTATATAGTTTTAAGCAAGTCCCTAGAGCTTGGTATGAAAGGTTACACACTTATTTGGTGAATATTGGTTTTACAAGAACTTATGACATTAATAATCAATACTTGAAAAGTGAATCTAAGAACAAGATATTGCTAACAATTTTTGTTGTTGATGATATCATATTTGGAGGACATGATTTGTTGTGTAAATACTTTGCTAATGAGATGAAGAAAGAATTTGAGATGTCAATGTTTGGAGCGATCAAGTTATTTGTGTTTGACGTCTTATTGAGAAATAAGATACTGAGAAGTTGAGGGAAGGGTGTGTGTGAATCAGGATCTATATATATATTTTCCTTTAAAACAACTTAATTGTATTCACCATATTAACCATCTCATATATAGTTTATGCATAACATATCTAGCTAAGTATCACATCCATGAAAACATAAATACATAACACAAAGATTTGGTAACCCATAAACTCTCCAAGGTGAAGGTAAAACTGGGGTGGGGATGACACCCACAAATATTCACTACTGTAGTAACAAAGTTAGCTTGTAGGTCTATAAGTTTGATAACTTCTAATGATCTACCCTATGAGGGGTCTTCTTTGTTAAAATATTTAATACTATTAAGTCTACTTTGATTAGATGATTTTACACTTACAATGAAGTAATGACTTGGTTAAGAGATTTACAAAAGGTTTGTTAAAACCAAACTGTTAAGAGATTTGACCTGATTCAATCTATCAAAATTGATTTAGTACTTGATCCTTTGGTCTACACTTACAATTTTTGATTACGGATCTCCTCCTTCCAATCTGATCTCTTATATGATATAGCTTTTCTTTGTCCTTCAATGCTTCATTAGGTCACTAACTCTATTTGCTTCACAACTTTCTCTTATAGTATCCAAAACTTAACTCCTTCGATTTCTTCATACAATTTGCACTATCTTCTATGATATATCACTCCATGTTACAAAAAATAGGGTTTGGATATTCCTATCTAAAACATCTATATAGTCTTCTAGAGTAAGATCAATGATCTAGATATTTCCCTTTTTGCCTCTTCATTTTATTGGTTGTCCATTCCTCATAGGGATTGATGATCCATGTCACAAATGTATAACAACACTTGTAACAAACTCTACAATCATTAAATCTTATTTACATGTTGGATAAAAAATGGTTTACCTAAAAATTTGTACCATTCCATACTTTTATGTTTACTCTATGTTACTTGAAACAAATTGTCTCTAATGCTTGATCATAACTATTCTTCCTGTACTTACCCAACCTTAACTAACTTGGCCCGTTCTGTATAAGTTGACATCTATGTGCTCTTGTCTGCTTGGAATTAACTATACTCAACTTATACTAAAAATAATTGGTGACCAATGACTTTCTTGGATCCTATAGAGCTCGACATATACATGATTATTTACAAGTATTTACATGAATCATTCTATATAGAGTAGCTTAGTCGCAGTGATGACCGACTGACTCTACCTTATTTATGACTAAGTGTTTGACACTAGTGGAAAAAAAACTTTTTCATGACTACATTTTTACAATAAAAGAATAAGAGTACTCTCCCTAAGCCTATGACTCAGTTCTCAAAACTTTTCTTCTCAATACAACATACAATACATAGTTTACATAAATAAAAAATACTCTAATGTATCTTTATCATACCTCATTATTTCTCCTTATGTTCATCATTTCCCCCTTTGTCAGCTTATTGATCATATCATTCATTTTTCCCTTATGAATCATATTTCCCCCTTGATTTTGCCACTTATGTCTACTACTGGGGCATCTACTGCTGGGTAGATGGAATAAAACCATATTTATCAATGAATGGTTTATGGGTTTGAATTATCATGGAAAGAGCATGATCCCATGTAGCTCTTACCAATTCCAAAAATTGAATCTTTATCTCCAAATTTTCTACTAAATAAATATGTTGTCAACAATTGAGAGATTATGATCTCTTTGAACTAGATCCTTTGTTGAAGCTACCTTTCGTTGCATAACCTCCAAGTGAGGAATCGACATGGATTGTATTGAGATCAATTTGGCTCACATTCTACTATTTTCTATCTGTAGCTCAACATATCTTCCTTGTGCAAGTAACAATCTATTATAATGCATGGAACTTGATCCAACTTATTGAGAGATAGATCCTCCTGATAACCTCATGTCAACATGAATATTTTGGATGTCTTCTTGGAATTCATTGGTAACTCTAGGCACATCACAAAGAATATTGTATAGATCTTGTACCTTCTTGAAAAGTTCTTCTAGGTTCTACACAAGTGTCTGCAATTCTACTTTTCTTACTACAATGATAGTGGAAACTATTTTCAAAACTTTCTTCTCAAGCTTCTTTTCTAAGTAGTCCATTAGTTTCTCATTAGCTTCAATATCCTCAAAATTAACTTTTTCAATGATTTGTACTAACTAAGATATTATTGGGGCATATTCATCAAAATTCTCTATATCAAAGGTGTCAATGAACATGTCTTTGATATCATTCAACACTTCTTTACGTTTTTGTTCTCACCTCATCTGTTCTTGTCTTTTCTATATTGCTAAGATATCTTGTAAAATGATAGTTTGTTTGAATGTGAGATTTGTTAGATACTAGATTTTGGTATTTCTATTACTTCATCCAAGGAAACAATATTGCCTGGAGAACTATCCTTTTTCTTTCCTTTTCCCTTCTTCAGTGTTACTATTTGACACTAATTGAGTAAGAGTAGGTGAGGGGGTGTCATCAATCAGTCTTACTTGTCCTTTAGTGCTAGGAATAACTATAGTAGCATTTGACACAACCTTAAAAACTGCATTCTCTTGATCTTTTCTTTTCCTTGATTAGTCTCCTTATCTCACTCATTCATAAATCGCAAGACATGTGGTCATGTTTAACCTGTAGTAGATACTTCTACACGTGTTTCCTTTTTTGGTTCCTTGACTTCTATTACCAGTGTTTTTGTTTGAGAGGCCTATTGCAGTTGTTACTCAATCTGTTTTATTTTTTCATTAAAATTTACAAATTGGACTTGATTTTCTCCCATCTTAGGATAGTCCTTTATTTTTTGTAATACTAGAGTGTCAAGTGTGGTGGCATCAATAGAAGATATGTTTCCTTGTAGGCTCGACATACTTGAATCTTCCTCATCACTATGATCATCTTCAATGGTTACAATGTACACTTCTTTCTCCTGTTTATCTTCTCCTATAGTCAATCCAAAAATACTTTTTCTTAGCCATAATCTCTAACATGGATTCTTCAACCTTAGTCTTGTCAACATAATTTAATGTTCCATACTTAACATATTTAAAACTAGATAGACCTACAAATTTTCTAATGTTATCACATACCTTGATAGTATTCTTAAGATTTGTATGTATAGTCAATTGGTGGTTACCAAGTTCATCAAACTTGATCCTCTCTACATATTCCTCTTCAAATTCCTTTTGCTTTAATAACCTTCTCCTTTTTGACTTCTCTCTTGTGATTGACATTTTCCTTTTCATTGTACTTGTGCCACTTGAACCTTGGCTTGACTTAGTAATATTTAACAATCCTTTCTTCAGTAGTAGCTCAACACTGCTTGCTTCCTCTGCCTTGGTTTGTTGTCTCTATGGTGTAGGAGGAGAGAGGGGTTTGGATGTTACCTTCTTTACCTTCCTCACCTTAGGCTCAAATATTTTGGCCTTCTTGACTAGTGGTGTGACCAATGCTAGGGCTTTACCCCATTTCTCAGGACATTCTTTCTCTTCCTCATCACCATTGCCATTTCCTTGGTCTTCTCTAAGTCCTTGAGTAATTATCAAGGGTTCTTTTCCTTTGGACTATGTACCTAACTTATCTTCTAGATCTTCAATCATGTTCTTTCTCTTCTTATTAGTAAAAGAAATCTTGATATCAATTGTTATTCTATCCTTTTCTTCTTCATACTTGCCAAAGGGCTCAACCTCTACATCAAATTCCTCATTAAGTAGTGCAGTAATTGTTGCAATCATGTCATTTCTATCAATTTCATAGCCAAAGGGTTTAAGCTAGTCTTTCCTTGGCTTAACTGCCTATACAAATGTGTTGTTTGTATCAACTAGAAAATACATGTCATTATAATGCTTCTCAACTAATGATGCTGGGATCCTTATTCTCTTTCTCATTTTTTATTTGAATTCTTCAAAATATCCATCTAGAGCATTCTCAAAATATTCTCCCAAATTTATTATATATTCACTAACCTATCTTGTAATAGGTTTGCATTGTTCCCATACAATATTTCTAATAGATGGAAAATAACTTTGAGTGTAAAAGAAAATACACATAATCAATGATCCAAACTTACACATTGAATTATTTTATTTTCTAATTGATGATAGGTTCTCTGCTAGTTGTAACTATTTCAACTTGGCAAGATCATATTCAAAATCCTCCATTATGATCTTCCATGTTTGATCAACTTCCATACACAACACACTATTCAATTGGCTTGATTGATAAAATTTTTGAGAGATAACTCTCACGAACTCAATTAATGGATTTGTGATGAGTGAAATAGACAAGCCATGTCCATTCTACTCAAATTTTGTGTTTTCTTCAATTCCTTCTCTACTCTGACAACAGATTGTATTCTTCTTGTCAAATGTTGGATACCCAGTAGCATCATGAATCATTTTCTTTATAATTTTGACCAACCCATTTTCTAGCCATAGCTCCATGTCATGAATTCTACTCATAACCATCTTTATCCATTCATTCTTGAATTTTCTTAGAAAATGTAGGGCATGATTTAACCCTTTTCTCTCAATAATTTTAAACTCATCCTTCAATATACCTTCATCACACAAATTCTCACGTGCCACAGGAATCTCATAGTCTCCAACTTCACCAATTTTGCACATGTAACAACTTCGTACATCATGTATCATAATAAATTTAGGTTCAATAATAACACACCAATCAAATCTCCTTTCATGGCAATTTCAGGAATATCACAATACTTAGGTGGAGGAGAAGTGTCACTTTTCACCAATTGAACATTACTTATCTCTTTTCCTTGGTTCTTCATTGTAAATGATGATGATACCATTTTTCTCATGTAAGTGTTTTTAAATATTTCTTCATGAACAACTTGGTACAACTAAAAATTAATACTCAATCACACTTTCACTTCTATTATACTTTCAATCACCTTAAAATCGCTTTGCAAATTTCTCAAATCACTCTGTGCTCTTGAAATCTGAATGCAAGGTGTGTGAAATGCCTTTGAATTCTTGATATATACCTTCATTCATTCAAGTTGAGGTATCCATAAATGATGTGTCCTCTGTTAGGTGGAATTCAACTATTTTGGTTGATGTTAGACTTTTGAACTTAGTCTACATTATACAACTAGATCAATGCCAACTGACTCAGTCTCTATTACAATGTTTGGTCAATAAAGATAATGTTATTGATGCTTGACATCCAAACATGTAAATGATTCTTTTGCACTATTCTTTCCATATATATGTTCTAATGCATCTTTTCTTATGTGGATATGAACTTTTGTACATTCTATTTAGGAATTTATGTAAAATAAATCATTAAATATACAATTCATTACATACCTTTCTTAATCAGTTTGCAGTCATGTGAACACCTTCTCCATTGAACTGGATGATCCTGTCTTCATTTGTTCCACTACTTTTGGCTTCCACTTTTTTCTTCTAGGATTGATTCATTTCCTTATTTTCTCAATGTCCACTTTATGTTTACGTTTACATTTACCTTTGATGTGTTCATTGTTTGGTACTGGTGCTTAGGTCTTGTAGTTCTTGTTCACATGTCCAACCTTGTGACAATTGGAACATACTTTCTTAGATGCATTAGTCTACCTTCTATTTGTCTAGTTTGCTTGAGATCTCCATTCATATGCTCTATGTCCATACTTTTGACAATTGTAGCAATATCTCTCAAATCTAGGCACAATTAGTATATTGATATTCTTTGATTTACATTCATGTACTTGATGTCATTGCTTCTTACAATAAAAAATTACCAATAAACTTAGGTTTAGGGTTTTACATACCTCTCTTACTTCTATAAATGTTGGCAGTATGTCCAAGTTTATCACAATAATAGCATGTAGGTTTGCCTTTTTATTTTGCATTCCTTATCTCTCTGCTTTTGGATGATTTTCCTTCCTTAGTAGATGAATGTTTCTTTATATGCCCTAATCCAAAGGTATTACTAGATGACCTAGGTGATCTCATTAGTTCTTCAAAATACCTTATTATTTCAGTGAGCTTGTTCATTATTTCTGCAAGATCTTTCTTAGATCTCAAATCTCAATTGGTCACTCTATGATCTTAGGTTTGCTATCTCCCTATCTTTCCTGTTCAATTCTTGATTTTCAAGTATTAAATGATTCATCATGCCTAGCTGAGTCTTTATAATCTTTTGTACTTCAGATGATCTTTCTTCAAATTTGATAACCAGTTGTCTTTTGTCTTCCTCAACCATAGATTTTTCTTCTTCATCTTTATTTTTCTATTTGGTCACTTCACATATTCTAATTGACCAAATTTCAAGTTCTCTTTTCAATCCACTAATTTCTTCATTCAGGACACTATTCTTCTCCAGTAGATCTACAATGGCTGCATCATTTTCATTTGAATTTCTAGTGTCAAGCAATCCTTGTGTATCAAATTCCTGATATAGTGTTTCATTTTATTGAATGGTCATATCTTTCCTCTTTCTCAGGGATTTTCTTAGTTCCTCACTTGTTGCTTCAAGTTGCTACAGTATGAGTTGGATGTTAATCACTTAATTGTCAATAATCTTTTCCAATTTGTAAGCCTCTATCTCCAAGATCTAAACTCTTAAGTTGTTAGAATTCTTTGAAGAGAACTAGGATCTAATTCTAATTGTTGGAAGTATTATTGGGAAACAAGATACAGAGTGGGAGGGGCGGGGGTGTGAATCAGGATCTATAAAACTTTTTACTCTTCAAAATAACTTAACTTTATTCACCATATTAACCATCTCATATCTAGTTTATGTATAACACATCTAGCTAAGTATCACATCCATGAAAACATAAACACATAACACAAAGATTTGGTAACCCAAAAACCCTCCAAGGTGAAGGTAAAAATGGAGCGGGGATGACACCCACAAATCTTCACTACTACAATAACAAAGTTAGCCTATTAGGACTACAATTTTGATCAATTATGACGATCTACCCTATGAGGGGTCTAGTCTATTAAAAGATTTAAGATTGTTAGGTCTATCTTGATTAAAGGATTTTACACTTGCAATAAAGTAAGAACTCAGTTAAGATATTTACAAAAGGTTTTTTGAAACCACTCTTAAAGAGGTTTTCCCTAATTCAATAAGTCAACACTGATTTAGTACCCCATCCTTTGGTCCATACTTACAATTTCTTATTACAGATCTCCTTCTTCCAATCTCTAATATGATCTCTTATATAATATAGCTTTTCTTTGTCCTTCAGTGCTTCATTAGGTCCCTAACTCCATTTCCTTCACAACTTTCTCTTGTAGCATTCAAAACTTAACTCCTTTGATTTCTTTGTACAATTTACACTATCTTTTGTGATATCTCACTCCATATTAAAAAAATAGGGTTTGGATCTACCTATTTAAAGATGTCTATAGAGTTTTCAAGAATAAGATCAATGATCTAAATATTTCCCTATTTTCTTTTTCATCTGATTGGTTGTCCATTCCTCATAGGGATCGATGATCCATGCCAAAAATGCATAATGACCCTTGTAATAAACTCTACAATCATTAAATGTTATTTACATGTTATCTCAAAAATTCTTTACCTAAATGTTTGTACCATTATAAACTTTTGTGTTCACTCTGTGTTATTCAACACATACTATCTCTGATGCTCAAACATAACTGTTCTATATGTAGTTACTCAGCCTTAACTGGCTTGACTCCTTATGTATACCTTGATATCTATGTGCTCTTGTTTGCTTGCCATTAAATGTACTCGACTTATTTTGAAAATACTTAGCAACCAAATAATTGCTTGGCTCCTATAAAGCTTGACATATACATGATTATGTATGAGTCTTTACATGAATCAACCTATATAGAGTAGCTCAGTTGCAGTGATGACCTACTAATTTTTCCTTATTTATGACTAAATGTTTTACACTAATAGACAACAAAAATTAGAGAGACCAACACTTTGTTGGATTAAAAGTTTATTAGATGAAGAAGAGTATTTACATTACTCAATAAAAGTATATAAAGGAGATATTGAAGACCTTTAGAATGGAACACTCAAGACTAGTTGGAACACCTATGATTATTGGTCATAACTTATCAAAGAGTGATGATTCTACTGAGGTGAATCAAACACTATATAGGTATATGATTTTAAAACTACAATATGTTGTACATAAAAGACCTAACATTTCATTAGCAATTGGTATTGTTGCTAGAATTTCTCCTAATCCTGGAGAAAATCACATGATGCTTGTTAAAATAATACCGAGATATCTTAAAGGAATAGAAGACTATGGATTATGGTACAAAAAAAGTGACAAGTTTGAGCTAAAGTTTAGATAGATGTTGATTGGGCTTGAAACATTGATGGAAAAAAAAAGGTACAAGTGGAGGCACTTTCTTTCTAGGTAGAAGTATGATCTCATGGACAAGCATGAAGAAAAACTATGTTTCTAAATCCACAACAGAGGCTAGGTATGTTGTTGCAATAGTTAATTGTTCAAATATTGTGTGGATCAAGAAATTATTGAAATGTACAAAGGAAGAGATTACTAAACTTGTAATATATTGTGATAACACAAGTGCTATAAACATATCAAAGAATGTTGTGATGCACACAAAGACCAAACACATTGCTATCAAGTATCATTACTTGAGAGAGTTGGTACAAGATAAACAAGTGAGATTGGAGTATGTGAACACAAAGGATCATATAGCTAATATATTTAATAAGGAATTACCTAAGGATGCTTTTGAGTATCTACAAGGAAATTTAGGGGTCATTCCCCTATCTGAAGAAAGTTGAGAAGAGATGTTGCATTGCACCAAATGTTATGATCAGAATATCTTACACATTGATGCAAAAGGTCACACTTTAGGAGCTTCCTAAATACTATGAAATGATGGCCTAAAGCACGATCAAATGAGATATAAAGGAGTCAAATGAAAGAAGAAATAAAAATTGACATTTCTATATCAGTCAGGCAATGAAAAAGTGAAGATGATACATGTGGATGGTTGATATCTTTGGCATTTTTGTCAAAGAGGGAGAAGTTATGTAGTTACCATCCTATATTTGAATGCAAGAGAGAGAGTATGTTATCAAGTTACCATTCATATGAAGAGTATGTGCTAAGATATAAGAGGGAGACATATGAAGCTAAATACATGTTAGAGGGATAATATAACTAAAGGTGTTTCCATCCATTTCTAGAGGGATAAGCTAAATCACAAGAAGAGATATGAAAGAGGAAGAAAATACAATTAGTATTACAATTGGTGTTAGCATTGGAGAATTTATAATTGAAATCACAGAGGGAGAAGTGTAAGTGAGTGAAAGATGAGAATCAAAATGAAAATAAGGATATAAATGAATATCAAATCATTGAGGGAGCTATTGATGATGCATCATGAGAATTTCTTTTGCATTTGCATGGTAACTAGAGGTGTTTCCATCAATGCCAAAGAGGGAGATTGTTGGAAACTACAATTATAATTTTTTTTGTGTTGTCATTGATGCCAAATCTATTGGAGAGATATATAATAACAATGTAGAGTGCCATATTTTTTGATTGATGAAGAGGATTTGAAAAGTGAGAAGACTAAATGATCTAGTGATGTTGTTGAGTGAAGAGGAGAAAGTGTGATGGAATTACAATGGGCACTTGATCACTTAGTCTTTGAGAAGAAGATGAATTTGTTAGAAATTTGACTAGTGCTCCCCTTAGGATTCATGATAAGGGCTTAACCACCTCATGTGTAATATAAATTGAGTTATTGAATCAAACATTGATAGATTGATTTTTTGATGCAATGAGAATCCCACTCTAACAAGTGGTATCAGATATTGGTCACAGGTTCAAATCCTCAGACCGTTGGGTAATACTGAGGGGGAGATTGTTATAAATAGTTTTAGTACTCTACTTGGGATTTGTGACAAGTGATTAACTACCTTTTGTGTAATATAAGTTGAAGTATAGAAGTGTTCAGTTGAAAAAAAGTAAAGCCTAGTAAAAGTGGTTGATCAATGAAGGAGCTGAAATAGAAGATTAAGGAACTTAAGAGTTAGCCAAATAATATTTATGGCTGAGAAAGATGAAGAAGAAAAATATGGTAGTGGCCAAGTGTATTGAAGACTGAGTGAGCCATAACAATAAAGACCAAGCCACATAGTGATGACCGAGTATCAACAAAAAAATATTTTGTGAAAGAATCAAGTTTGAGGCTAAAATAGTTGAATCTTTGGATTAGTCAAAACACATGGATGATAAGGATTGATGAGTTGGCATATTCAATGCACGAATTGAGTTTGTTATATGATAAAAGACAAGGATTTAAAGAGAAGTTTCTAGAAGTATCAAGAAAGGAGTAGAAGGACAAAAAGATGGATTGATTTGTTGAAGCTAACTTAACCCTAAGATCTACGGTGATGCTTAAGATGAAAACTATAAAAATTACCTATTTAAGGAGGCATAAGAGATGTTTTCTAAGGTTGCTTTGTTGTTTTTTTTCAATCTTAAGGAGAACCTATGAATAATAGAGTGATAGAGGAAAAGTGAGAATATTAGTGAAGTGTGATTGCTTGAAGGGTTACCAAGAAGATCAGTGATGGAGATGTTAATGAAGTCTAGTAAATGAGCCAAATGGAGATCTAAATTTGCAAAGTGTATCATGTTTTAAAGACCAAACCTACTATTACTTTCTAACCATTGCAGTAGTCAAAATCCTTTAATCAAGGTTTCTCTAATAGTCCTTTAATAAATCCTTTAATTAAAGTGACATTCTAATGGAATGATCCAAAGTCCTCTAACCAAGCCACTCCTAACAAGGCATTTAAATCCTTTAACAAGGTCACATGCAACAGTGTGTTTTGCAACCTTTGACAGGGTTGGCTCTTAACTGAGCTTACTTCAAAAGAGTGAAAAGTGGTAGCATGTTACTTGGTGGTTTTTCCCAAATTAGGTTTCCATGTTAAATCTTGGTGTCATATATGTGTGATGCATGCTATTTACTAGTATTATTTTACTATTAGTCAACATATATTGAATAGAGTTAAGAAATAAACAAAATGTTAAGTTAATGATATGTTGGTATATGGAGTGAGTGGTTTGATGAGATTTTTTGAGTTGATTGAAGTTAGTAAATGTTGAATTGGTGCATCTGGACCTAAAGATATTTGATTCACCCCCATCTTAGTTATTTTAAATATTCTAATAGTATATGTGGTTGAGATATTTAGCAAACCCCAAATTAAGTTCCAAATTTATACCTACTTATTAATCCATAAAAATGAATAACCGAGGAATAATGTAGCCATAGATTTACTATAATGTGAAACTTGATAGTAGCTATGCCTCTACTACATCATGTCTGTAGATAAATATAAAATATCCCCCATTGCCAATGATTGGGTCATGTCATTTTTAATATTGAAATAGTTTGTAGAGATGGACAAGGGCTTTGCTTCTTCAGGAATAGTTTGTTAATCTTCTTAAGCCAATAGATGGATAGGGAGCTCCAAGATAGAGAATACAATGTAGAGGATTTGACACTATGTGCTCTCCCCTACCATATGAAAATCACATCATAGGAACCATTTGGTTCAACAATATTGAGTGCGAGGATCTATTGGGATGCTTAATGAGATGATATTCATAAATACATCCTTAACATATGGATGCATTGGGTGTAAGGGCAAGAATACTTCATGATTTTGAGTCATAAGCACAATGTTCTATGGGCATAATCCCATTTAATATGTGAATTCAAAACACAGAATAGTCGTAACCCAGAATAACCCAAAGTTTCCTTTAATATATTTGATTAACATAGTTCACAGTTGGTATTGGATATTTTTGAAAAGAAATGACCACCTTAGTTGTTTTAGTGAAAATAATGCTCCTAAAAAATATCTTGGTGGAAGAGAAAAGTGATGTAGGAAACATGACATGTTTTCAAATGCCATCTATTTAAAGGCACATGGGTATGTATTTTATATGGCAGATGGATCTTGAGTTATAATTTTAATGTTTGCAACATATTAAAGTCTAACAAGGTGATGGAAAATAAAATCTTTAAAGAATTAGTTATTTGAAACTATAGAGATCATTGGGAAATAAAGAGAATTTTTGTGGAAGAAAATATTGAGTTACAAAATATGTAAAGTATTATCAGAAACATGTGAGAATAAATGGGTAGCCAATAAATAGAGAAATGGTTCTGGATTGGGCCAGGAGAGGCTTCTCTCTCTACATACTTTTTGCTATAGGAAAGGGGGTGCTTTTTTGTTTGTAATGCAAGGATGAAAGACTAAGTAGTTTGAATTCTAAATTTTAATTCATGAATGTAGGGGCAAGAGGATATTTGTTATCGTTTTGTATTTTTAGAGAAGGAAAACATTTGGGTATTAGATCTTTGAATATGAGCTCTTGTTTTCTTATTGATATTAACCTTTGAATTAATTTAGTTCCCTTTGAAAGTCATTTTGTCCCACTCAATCAATGTGTCTATCATTTGGTATATGAATCAAAAGTTATTCATGTTTTTGGAAGAATTGTTGTGTCTTTCTCTCTTTGTGTTCTCTGTAGTGTAAAGTTTTGAATAAATGGTTTGTGCCATTTATCAATTATTCTTACATGGTTTGTCTTTTCTTGCATCTATTTCATGCTTATAGGTAGGTGTTTGTGTGCCTTTTGTGCTTTTTGGTTAAAAGCATCTTTGTTTTTACTATAGTATAGTGGATTCACTAGAAATCTAACATAGGGAATTGTACTCGAGATAATTTTGAGGAAGATTATCAATCCCATGAAAATTTGTCCAACTATTAGTGCAATTTGTACTTCATTGTTGTCATTTGGAGTTAATTTATGTATTTTTGTTCAAAGGAAAAATTTGTTTGCTAACAAAAATAATGATGAATATGTTGAACTTGAATTTGTTTCTATTAAAGAATAAATTATTGAGAAAGAAGATGTAATAGAAGAGAAATATTTAGTATCACATTTTGAAAACAAAAAGTCTTATTGGATTATAGATAGTGGTTGTTCTCATCATATGACAGGAGATTGTTGGAAATATAAGAGAAGTAATAGAGAGGGGAGGGGTGAATCAATTACTACTAAAATAAATCCCAAATCCCTTAGATGTTAGTACAAAAGAGCAAACTAAAAATTGAAAACTGCTAAAGCTCGATAAACACACAAAATGTTGTGACTCGGTAATAACTAAATTAGCTCAGTAAATGCTTAACTTATAAAATTTTAGATGTTGTCTATGATTACCATTACTTTAACTAAGTTGCAAACATATAAAAGAAAATAACATGAACACATATGACACCAGGATTTAACCTGGAAACCCAATTTGGAAAAAAACACCAATTGCAACTAGTTACTGTTTTCACTCTTCTGAAGTGAGCCCTATTAGGAGCCAACCTTGTTAAAGGTTACAAAACACACTGTTAGGTGTGACCCTATTAGAGGATTTAAACACCCTATTAGGAGTGGCCTTGTTAGAGGTCTTAAGACAATTCAATAGAACTGTCACCTTGTTAGAGGATTTGCAAATAGCTATTAAGCCAACTCTATTAAGAGATTTAGATCACTGCTACAATGGTTAGAGAGTAATAATGAGATGACTTGACTTGAATGCAACTGATTTTCTGATTACAAATCTCTATTCTAGCTTGTACTTGATCCTTCCTAATCGAATATAGCTTTGCTGCTCCATAAGGATATTCTTATTATCCTTCAAATTTTCTTCCTCTTCTCATCATTAAATCTCCAATAACATCTTCATAAACACACACACTTTGAAATCACAATTTGACCTTATACTTATATCTTCCACTTTGTCAATTCGACTCAAATACAACTTAGAATAATTAATATTCATCACCTTGGTCAGCTAGAATCAATAGATAAATAAATTAAGCTTGATATGCCAAAGTAAGAAAATCCTTCATTGGCTAACCTATCTCGATACAAACTAACTCAGAAATGATTTCCTTTGTTAACCATCAAAGGCTTGGTTAACACTAGAAACTTGCAAAAATCCTTTGGCAACTGAGTGAGCTCAGTTAGCACGAGTTCTATCCAACTTTCCTTCATTAACCAAGTGAGCTTGATTAACACTCACTTTCTATATCTTTTCCTTTAACACTCGAGTGAACTCAATAGCCACTTCCTTCTGAACTAGATAAACATAGGAATGCTCAGTAGACATAGAAAACTATCTTCATTGCCTGAGTGAGCTCAACATATACTGACTGATAATGAATATGACATTTTTGTAACATAAAAAAAAATACACAATTAATTAATTGTATCCAACAATCTCTCTCTTTGGCATTGATGGCAACACAACATATCATAACACAATGAAATTTTGGATTTTGACTTGAGAACTCCCTCTTTCAGTATGAGCTCTTCCTTTCACTAGATTCTATTTGCAACAACTACTACCAAGTTCATTTAGAACATCCTCCCTCTTTCAACAATCTTCTTCTTTGGAAAAATTCTCTCTCTTTGGTTCCTTGCTTTATTCTGGTTCCAAAAATTTCTCAAAGATATGATAGTAAACTTCTCCCTCTTTGACAAGACATGCCAAAGACAATAATTCTATAAATACCAATGTACCTTAAGTACTGATCCATCTGCAATATGCCCTTGTTGATTCTTCACCAACTGATTGATCTTCAACAAGTTTTGGTTGATGCATTCACTAAACTTAATTTAGTGAATTTCAGATAGGGGGATGACCCCTAGCTTACCTCTTAGATACATAAATGCATCCTTAAGTAATGGCTTGGTAAATATGTCTGCAATCTATTCCTTTGTATTAACATATTCCAATCTAACTTCTTTATCTTGCACTAATTCTCTTAAGAAGTGATATTTTATTGCAATGTGCTTTCTTTTGGAATGCATTACTGGATTCTTTGATATATTGATTGCACTGGTGTTATCACGATATATGACTACTGGGTCTTTGATCTCTACCTTCATTCCTTCCAACAATTTTTTGAACAAAACAATGTTAGAACAATTGACTGCTGTTGCCACATATTCTGCCTTTGCTGTGGATTGAGATGTACAATTTTGCTTCTTTCTTGTCCACAATACTAGTCTTTTACCAATAAAGAATACTCCACCACTAGCGCTTTTTCTATCATCAATAATTCCTACCCAATCAACATCAGTAAATACGTTCAAGTCCAAATTGCCTCCAAGTTTATACCATAAACCATAGTCTTTAGTACCTTTTAGATATATAATGATTCTTTTGATTTCCATCATGTGACTTTCCTTGGGATTTTCTAAGAATCTTGCAACTATTGCAATTGCTAGAGCAATATCAAGTCTTGTGTGTACTACATACTGCAATTTACCATCATTGATTTGTATGTGGTCTGATCTACTTCTTTGGAATCATCATTTTTGGAGAGCTTGTATCCAGTAGACATAGGGGTTCTAACCAGTCTTAAATCTTCCATTCCAAATTTCTTTAGTATCTCCTTGATATAATTAGATTGAGTGATGTAGATACCATTTTTGTTCTATTATATCTACAATCAAACAAATAATTTTATCTCACCAAACATGGACATCTCAAATTCTTTACTCATTTCTTCTGAAAATGCTTTGCACAAGTCATCATTTCCTAAAAATAGAGTATCGTCAACAAATATTTCTACCAACACAATCTTCTTGTCTAGTCCTTCCCTGATATACAAACTATTATTGTCATTTGTCCTTTGAAAGCTAATCTATATCAAGTAATTATGAAGTCTTTCATACCAAGCTCTGGGAGCCTGTTTGAGACCATATAATGCTTTGCGTAATTTGTAGATCATGTCCCTTTTGTTAGGATCTACAAAACCTTCTGGTTTTTCAATGCAAACTTCTTCATCAAGAATTCCATTCAAGAATGTAGATTTAACATCCATTTGATATACCTAAAATCCTCTATGTGCTACATATGCTAGTAAGGTTCTAATACCTTCTAGTCTTGCCATAGGAACAAAAATATCACCATAGTCAATAACTTCTTCTTGAGAATAACCTTTTCACACCAATCTTGCTTCGTTTCTTGAAACTTTTCCATCTTCATTTATCTTATTTCTAAATACCCACTTTGTACCAATTACATTTTTATCCTTGGGTCTAGGAACAAGAGTCCAAGTTTTGTTCCTTTTTATCTGTTATATCTCTTCATTTATTTCTTCAATCCAAATTTTATTTTCTAGAGCATCTTTAACACTTCTAGGTTCAAATTTAGCAAGTAAACATGTACCTTTTAGTTTTCCTCTTGTCATTGTTCCATATGATTTGTCTCCAATGATCTAATAAGGTGCATGATGCCTTCTGACATATCTTGCTAACACAGGTTCTTTGGTCTTTGAATGAGTTCCACTATCTTCATCTTGAATTTTAGTTTCAAGCTTGGGTCCTTCTATCAGTGACTTGGGTCCATCAGGCTTGGTTTGAACTAGCTCGGTAGCCTCTAATTATGACCCAGGTCCTTGTAACTCGAGTTGCACTGTCTGCAACTTGGTAACTATTGGGGTTTCTAGGGACTTATGAGATGAAGCTTCTTTTCTCTCAGATAGATTTGGTAGGGTATTAGGTTCATAGTAAACAAATCTTCTATAATCTTCTGGTTCCTTGTTGCTGTCTTCTTCACTCTTTTCTAAAAATTCATCAATTTTGACATGTGTAATTTTTATAATTTTGTGAGTAGACAAATTCAGACATCTGTATGCTTTATTTCTATAGGAGTATCCTAGAAATATGCCTTCATCACCTTTTACATCAAAATTTTCTTTTCTAGATTCTTTCAATATATAACATTTGCTACCAAATACTTTCAAGTAAGTTACATTAGGTTTGTAGCCATACCATAGCTGATAAGGTGTTTTTTTTGAATCTTTCTTCAACTAAACTCTATTCAAGGTATGAACTACAGTGCTAATAGCTTCCTTCCAGTATTTGAGAGTAACATTCTTTTCAATCATCAATGTTCTTACACAATCCATGATAGATCTATTTCTTCTTTTAGCTATACCATTATGCTGTGGTGTACTAGGGGTTGATACTTGTCTTTTGATACCTCTTTCAATGCAAAAATTATTGAATTCATGGGAGATGAATTCAC
The DNA here is from genome assembly GCA_028749045.1 of Cupressus sempervirens. Lineage (NCBI taxonomy): Eukaryota > Viridiplantae > Streptophyta > Pinopsida > Cupressales > Cupressaceae > Cupressus > Cupressus sempervirens. The sequence goes on from CM053788.1 coordinate 73,443,681, forward strand.
CACCTCTGTCTAATCTTAAGCATTTCAACCTCTTTCCATTTTTCTTTTCCACTCTTGCTAGATACCACTTAAATTTTTGAAAAGCTTCTGATTTTTCCTTTAGATACATTACTGTCATCATTCTAGAATAGTCATCAACAAAAAGAATGAAAAACTTTTCTCCACTATAGCTTTCTATTCCAATAGGTCCACATAAATATGTATGAACAATTTCCAAGACTTCTTCTGAAAGATAGTTTTTGCTTTTGAATCTAGTCTTTCCCATCTTACCAATTTGACAATTCTTGCATAGACCCATGTTATGCTTCTTCAAACTAGGAATACCTCTTACTCTTCTATGTTTTCTTATCTTAACAAGATTATGAAAGTTCACATGACATAGCCTTTTGTGGCATAACCAACTTTCTTCTACTTGAGCAATAGAACATGAACAATCATTGAGATCAAGATAAAATAGATTACCTTATGTTTACTTGCTAGATCCAACTAGATTTCCTTTTCCATCTAGCAGTTTGGCTTGTCTATTCATGAATTCTACCTTGAATCCAATGTTATTCAACTATGCCACACTTAGTAGATTATGATTTAGTCCTTCAACCCAATAAACATTGTCACATATAATTTTTTTAGTCAATGAAATACATCCTTTTTCCTTTTATGTTATAAGGTTCATTTTTTCCAAATCTCACACTACCTCCATCATAATATTCCATGTGCTCAAATTTTGTTTTGTCATCGGTCATATGATGTGAGCAGCCACTATCAATAATCCATATATAATTTTTGCTAACATGAGAGATAGGTGTCATTTTATCTCCTTCATCATCAGATTCATCTTTCTCAACAATATATACCATTTCATCTTCACTATTATCAGAATCTTTAGCTATAAAACAAGATTTCTTACCTTTGTCCTTGTAGTTCTTGTAATTCTTGGAGTCCTTCTTTCCTTTGTACTTATTGCTTTTCTTTTCATCTTGGATTTCCTTATTTAGACACCTAGTAGTAATGTGACCAACTTTTTCACAAGAAAAGTAGATCAGAGGAACTTTACCTTTGTACTTTCCTCTTCCTTTGGTATACATCCTTGCAAGTAGGGCTTTGACAATGTCAAGATCACTGTCTAAACTTTCTTTTGATGTTCCATCTTCTTCACTTCCTAATTGACTAGAATTTTATTTCTTATCCCTTTCTTTGAGTGAGATTTTAGCTTTAAATGTAGATTCAATATTCTTTAAAATAGGAACATAGTTATCATAGTTGTCTAGTTCAAAAGCTGTCAGTCTTCCTACTAGAGCATTCAAGCCTAATTTGTTATTTGGATTACATCTCATTTCTTGAATAGCAGATGCTCTAATTGCATAAATAGGAATAAGATTTCTGAGCACTTTAGTTACAACAATTTCCTCCTTAATGTCTCCTCTAGATGCTTTGATTGCACTTACACTGGCCTTGATTCTTTCCACATATTTTGCAATGTTTTCATCTTCTCTCATTCTCATTTGGTCAAATTATCCTCTAAGACTTTTTGCGTTGGATCTTCTTACATTGTTATCTCCTCCATAGATATCTTTTAGTTTGGTCCACATTTCATGACTAGTTTTACAATCCTTTACCTCATCAAATTCAGCATAACTAAGAGCAGATGCAATATCAATCATCATGATATTATTATTCTTCTCTTCAACAATATCTTCAACTGATAATGTTCCAATGGGATTTTGTATTCAACATCAAGATATTTGCAACTTGAATCACTGATGGTGGCCAAATGTAACCTCATAAGTCCTTGCCATTCTGTAAAATTATCTCTATTCAGCTTGGGAATCTCTCTTTTCTAAGACATCTTGATCATTAGCTTAGGTCCTTGAAACCTTCTCTGCAAGTACCAAAAGCTTTGATACCAATTGTTGGAAATATAATAGAAGTAACTAAGAGGGGAGGGGTGAATTAGTTACTACTAAAATAAATCCCAGATCCCTTAGATGTTAGTACAGAAGCGCAAACTAAAAATTGAATATTGCTAAAGCTTGGTAAACACACATGAAATGTTGTGACTCGATAATAACTGAATTAGCTTGGTAAATGCTTAACATATAAAATTTTAGATGCTGTCTATGATTACCATTACTTTAATCAATTTGCAAACATATAAAAGAAAATAACATGAACACATATGACACTAGCATTTAACGTGGAAACCCAAATTGGGAAAAACTACCAATTGCAACTAGTTACTGTTTTCACTCTTTTGAAGTGAGCCCTATTAGGAGCCAAATTTGTTAAAGGTTACAAAACACACTGTTAGGTGTGACCCTATTAGAGGGTTTAAACACCCTATTAGGAGTGGCCTTGTTAGAGGTCTTGAGACAATTCAATAGAACTGCCACCTTGTTAGAGGATTTGCAAATAGTTGTTAAGCCAACTTTTTAAAGATATTTAGATCATTGCTACAATGGTTAAAGAGTAACAATGAGATGACCTAATTTGAATGCAACTAATTTGCTGATTACAGATCTCTATTCTGGCTTGTACTTGATCCTTCCTGATCGAATATAGCTTTGCTACTCCACAAAAATATACTTCTTATCTTTCAAATTCACTTCCTCTTCTCATCATCAAATCTCCAATAACTTCTTCATAAACACACACACTTTGAAATCACAACTTGACCATATACTTATATCTTCCACTTTGTCAAGTCGGCTCAAATACAACTTAAAATAATTAATATTCATTAGCTTACTTGACTGGAATCAATAGATAAATCAATTAAGCTTAATATGCCAAAATAAGAAAATCCTTCGTTAGTTGACCCAGCTCGATAGACATTGACTTAGAAATGATTTCCTTTGTTAACCAATAGAAGCTTGGTTAACACTGCAAACTCATAAAAATACTTTGGCAACTAAGTGAGTTTGGTTAGCACTAGTTCCATCCAACTTTCCTATATTAACCAAGTGAGCTCGCTTAACACTCACTTTCTACATCTTTTCCTTTGACACCCGAGTGAACTTGGTAGACTCTACCTTGAAGTAGACAAATATAGGAACACTCGATAGAAAAAGAAAATTGTCTTCATTGCCCAAGTGAGCTCGACATATACTGACTGATAATGATTATGACATTTGTGTAACATCAAAGACAATACACAATTAATCAATTGTATCCAACAGAGATATGAATGAATTTGTTGAGTTTAACAATTATGATGGAGGAGTAGTTAGAGTTGAAAATAGTGCACCTTATTAGATTAAAGGAAAATGATCTATTACACTTGATGGAAATAATAACATTAAGGATGCTTACTTTTTTGATGGTTTAAAATGAAATCTTTTGAGTGTTGGATAACCTGTACATAAGGGATATCAGTTGCAATTTATAATAATGACTTCTATTATCAAAGATAAATATGGTAAGTTGACTAATATTGACACAAGGACAAGAGGTAACATTTTTGAATTGAATCTTATTCAGATGACATGTTTGGTTGCAAAGGTTGATGATAATTGGTTATGACATAAGAATTTTTTTTAACATTAACTTTGATAACATTGTGAAGATAAGAACTACACATATAGTTAGAGATTTTTTCTAAAATTGTGAAACCTTCTAACATGGTTTGTAAGGAATGTCTGATGGCCAAATACAAAAAGACTTCATTTCCAAGCAAGATGTCTACTAATGCATCAAAGCTGAAAATTGTGCACACACATTTGAGTGATCCTACAAGAAGAAGATCATTTCATGGTGAAAGGTACTCTATTCTTCTCATTGATTATTTTACAAGGATGACATGGGTAACATTTCTTAGATAAATATGAAGCATTAAATGATAAGTTCAAGTTATTTAAGAATATAGTAGAAAATAAACCTGGCTTGAGGATTAAGTGTTTGAGCTTAGATAAAGGAGGAGAATTAATTTCAAAAGACTTTAACATCTTTGGTGAGAATAGTGGAATTAAGAGATAAATTTCATCTTGTAAGACACCACAATAGAATGAGATAGTAGAAATGAACAACTAATCAATAAGTGAAGCATCTAGAGAAATGATGTTTGAGAATAATGTATTACATATCTTTTGGAGAGATGCACTGAACACTGTAGTATACATAATAAACAAAGTGCATATAAGTCAAGGAACTAGTAAGACACCCTATGAACTCTGGTTTAGACATATACCTACTATGAAATACTTTAGAATCTTTGGAAGTAAGTGTTATATTAAAAGAGATGATGATATTAGGAAGGTTGACTCTAGAAGTGATGAAGGAATGCCCTTAGATATTCATTAAGGAGTAAGGCATATAAATGTTTTAATTAGAGATTGAAAAGTATTGTTGAAAGTGCTAATTTTAAAGTGGATGAAAATTTTAGAATTTAGGAAAGAATACTTGATTATGGTTATGATAAAAATACTAATCAAAGGAATAATATTGAGCAAGAATTATTTTATGAAACTAACACTAATTTGTAGACTAAATTACAAAGAGAGGAACAAAGAGAAGAGCCTAGATTAGAACCAAGAGAAGAAATTAGAATAAAGCAAGGAACACCTAACAAATATCTTGCAAAGAATCACCCTGTGAATCAGATCATTGGAAGTGAGAACAATGGAGTGATGACAAGAAACAAGGTGAGTGGAGAATTATGTTTAATATCTCAAGTTGAACCTAAGACTACAGATGAATCTTGTAAAGATGAGGTTTGGATAAAGGATATGAAAGAGGAATTAAACTAGATTACGAAGAACAAGACTTGGGAATTGGTTCCTAGATTTAAAGATAAGAATGTTATTGGAACTAAATGGACATTCAAAATCAAGATGGATGATCAAGGAGAAATGGTAAGAAATAAAGGAAGGTTAGTATGAAATGGTTATTCACAAAAAGATGGAATTAGCTTCAAGGAAATATTTTCCCTTGCTAGACTTGAAGCAATAAGAATGCTTTTGGCATATGCAACTAAAAAAGAATTTTAAGGTTTATCAGGTGGATGCTAAGTTAGATTTTCTTAATGGTGAGCTTGAGGAAGAAATTTACATTGAACAACTTGATGGATTTCCCATGAAAGAAGAGAAAAAAATGATTTTAAAATTGAAGAAAACATTGTATGGATTGAAGCAAGCACCTAGAACTTGGTACACAAGACTAGATAAACATTTACAAAATTCTAGATTTAAGAAAGGCAACAAAGACAATAACATGTACTTGAGAAAGATTGAAGATGAATTACTGATATTTTTTGATGATATTATTTTTGGAGGAAATGATGAAGCTAGCAAGAAATTTTTAGAGGAAACGAAAAATAAATTTGTTATCAGTATGATAGGTGAGATAGAGTAGTTCTTGGGATTGTAAATAAATCATAATGAGGATGGCATATTCATATCACAAACTAAATAGCTTAAGATTTTTTTTGACAAAGTTTGATTTTGAGAATTGTAAACTACTTGGGATACCTATGGTTAGAGGATGCAAAATATCAACTAAGGATGAATCTCCTAGTGTCGAACAAACAAGATGCAAATCTATGAGAGGAGGATTACAATATTTGACTCATACAAGACCTGATATATCTAATATAGTTCAAATTGTGGAAAGATTCCAAGAAGATCATAAAGAGACACATTTGTCAGTGGTAAAAAGAATTTTCAAATACTTGAAAGGTACACTTGTTATGGCTTATGGTATAAAAAATTGCATGATTGACTTTATTGTATGTGCATATATAGATGCATATTGGGAAAAAAAATGTTGATGAATGAAAAGAAAGAATGGTGAAGCATTAATTTAGGGACGAAGATTTATTTCATGGATAAGAAAAAAAATTGCATATCACAATCTACAACAAAAGCATAGTATGTAGCAACAATAAATAATTGCAATTAGATTATTTGGATGAAGAAGATGTTACAAGACATTGGTATTGAATGTTCAAACGTATTATTATTTACTTTGATAAAAAAAAAGAACACTTAATATGCAAAAGAATCTAGTATTACATTTGAAGACTAAGCTCATTGCAATAAATTATCATTTTTGTTGGTCTCAGATTGGTTTTGACAATTGAGTGTCAACACACTTAAGAAATTTTCTTAGTTGATGCCAAGTATAATATAGATGCCGAGTTACAGTATGTGCTGAGCTAGAAATTCAACAGGTGCGGAGTAATTCAGATGTCAAGTAGATAGACAGTGCTGAGAAAGTTTCAACTACCAAGTTAGTATATGTGCTGAGTAAACTATAGGTGCTGAGAAAGACCAAATTCCTATATGTGCTGAGTAACACAGGTAATCAATATGCATCGAGCAACACATGCAATCAGTAAGTGCCGAGTAACACATAATTAGCATAAGAGTTTGTGCTCTCACAAACTAAGATGTAAACTATTTTTGAGCTGACACAAGGAGAATCTCAAAGGATTTAAAGATAATATTGAATATTTTTAATTTCCTATGAAATCAACATGCAACCAATTAGAAAAATGAAAAGATTTGAGCGGGAAAGATGGATGTAGATTCATACCTAACCCTAAGTCTCAAAACCTTTTTAAGGAGGTCAAAACCCCATAATTTAGTAGAGTATAGAAGGTATGGAATGCATGAGAGAATGCTAGTGAAGTTTGAAGGAAGTGAAAGGGGTGAAAAGACTTAGAAGAAGAGGAACAACATTGCAGTATCAGTTAACAGAACATCATATCAACACTATGAACAGAGTCATATAAGATCAAGAAGGATCAGATCAGATTGGAATGAACAAGGATCTAAAATCAACAATTGAGGATTGTAAGTTATCAGGTCAACACATTCTACTATACTTTCTAGCCATTGTATTAGGAGAATGAAAATCCTATGAATATAGGTTGGTTTAACAACCATATTGTAAATCCTTTAACAGGGTGACATTCCAAGTGAATGTTTGTAAATCCTTTAGACAAGTCACTTTTAATAGGGTGTTAGAGCCTTTAATAGGGTAGACCATTTATGATGGTCAAACTTTGTAACCTTGACAAGTTACATATTGTTGTAGTGATAAGTTGTGGGTGTCATCCCCACCGCAATTTTACCTTCTCATTTTGGAGGGTTTCTGGGTGATCAAATGTTGTCTATTTTCATGTTATTTAGAAATGTTTCATGCATGTATTAATTTTAGTTAAAAAGGTTTCATAGCTTAAGTTTGGTACTTTTGATTCCCCCTGCCCTCTCAGAGGTATTCTTCCCACTTGTAAATTCCAATAATTTCTTAAGAGACAAGGTAGCACTAAAAGAGACCATATTGGAGTATGATAGCTCAAAGAAGTAGATAGTAAACATTTTTACAAAACCTTTGGATAAGGATTATTTTGAGTACTTAAAAGGTATGCTTGGGGTTATGACCTAACCTTCTTTAGAGTAGTTGATGCAAGATTGCATCAATCCAGTATATTCAGAGCCCATTCTTACATCTAGATTGTATGTTGGTGATTCTTTCTTTGTTAGTTTGTGGTGACTGATTAGGAAGTACTGCACATACTTCATAATTGTTTGGGCCCTATTTTATCAAGATTTTGGGCCAACATGTAATAATTAATTATAACCTTAAAGTGGTAAAAATACTTGTATAAAAGAGCTTAGGGTTAGGGATTTTCATAATATGTGATGCAAAAATTACTTTTTGCAATGATATTGAGCTCTAAGGGATTACAAATTGTAATAATGTTGTAATCACTAGATCATAAGAATATTGGACTTGCTATTTGGTGGACATAGCCCAGGGTTTGGGTGAACCACATTAAATCTTGGTGTCTTGTGTTCTCTTCTATGTGATTTATTATTTCCTGATATTATTTATATTTGCATGTAATTATTATTTTTGTTTGAGGTCAATCCTAACATTCTCAGGGGAGTAGTCACTTATGGGAGGAGCTAGTAAGAACTCTTGTGTATTATTAAATAGTGTCTTTTGACAATTGGTGATATTTTCCAAATTGTATTTGAGATGATTGAACTTCAAGAGTTGGCATAATCACACCTTTGTCATTTATGTCAATGGGGGAGAGATATACATAAAAAACATTATTTGATCAATTGGGTAGATAAAAAAATGAAAAACTCTTTACAACCTGCCTATATCTATGAGGGAGAGATATGATTATGAGGAGATATATAAATTCATGGAGCAACATGAATGGGGGAGGTAATGCAAATGAGGATAAAATATATGTGGTATTTTTAGAACTTTGATGTTTTTCATTATATCTTTCCATCAATGCCAAAGGGCGAGAATTTTTGGCAAGAATTCCTTATGGATATTTTAAGTATTCTTTAAGAGATGGTTGAGTGCTTATGTGTTGCATTCATGACTTGGTTTGTCATTGATGTCAACATATCATATTTCTAGATACTTTTGGTAGAGTTGCAAATAAAATATTATTTTTAGATGAGGTTTTTTGTTGCTTATTTTCTTTTAACGGGGTTAGCATTATGTTTGTGGATGCTTATACTTTCTATGCCTATGTTTGTGGAAAGAATTATGAAGTTTTCAGTTAGTTACATAAATTATGGACTGGTTGTTGGATAATTTGCAAGAAATTATATATTTTTGTTTTTGTTGTATTCTTTTGGCATGGTTGAAGCTTGTTCAATGGGCTTGGATTTTGGTTAGAGACATGTTCACGATGTTATGTCCAAGGTGGAAAAATTTGGTGTTCATTATGTGAAGACTTCTGAAAGATTACATGTGAGTTATTCCTCAGAGGTCGACTATGTTGTATTATTGATGTAACTTATATTGTAGCATGTAGAACTTAAATCTTATATCTTATGATGCTCCAATATTAATTATTGCACACTGGGGAAGACTCAAGGTTTACTTAATTAGTTATTAGGATGGTATAAAGGAATGATGTTTTCTTGAATGGAAATAATCATATGCAAACATATGTTATTTGATATTATGTTATGCAAGATTTGGATGCAAATTTGTGAAGGTTATAGTATTATTGGATGTTGAGGATAAGGTTGTGGACTTCATTGGAACTTTATTAGCAAGATAAGTTTATATTTTAGTTAGTTCATTTTTCTTGGATAGGTTATCCTAAACTATTTAGTGAGAACAGTTTTGAAGCAATTTGAATAATGGGTTCAGTTGTCTTCCTATTAACTCCTAATAGGGTTTGAATAACTCCTAACAAGGTTGGAATCTTCTGATAGAGATTCAAAGTCTCCTAGTAGGGACTCATATGTATTGATTGTATTTATTTAACTCCTAATAGAGTCACACTATTTCACGATGAGCTTTTATATGGTTACATAATCTTGTGGGCATCATTCCCACTGGGGTTTTCCCTCTAATCAAGGGTTTCCCTAGTTAACATATCTTGTGTCACATTGTGTGGTTATTTTATTGTGGTTGATATATCTTTGATTACATGTTTTAGATTTGTAAAAGTTGTTTAAAGCATATAATTAATTCACCACCCCCTTTTAGTTATATTGGCAGACTTTACTTTCTAACATCTCTAAATTAGTAGAGGAGTACAAAAATGAACTATGTCTCCTTGCAAACACAAATAATGTTTTGTACAAGAAATTCATGATGTACCCACAAGCTGAAAAAATGCTAGTATGAGATGAATAGACAGGAGTAAGACTACACATTGATAGGTTACTTTCTATGCTAGAGAACCCTATATTGGTAAGGTTTGGAACTTGTATGGAGATAAAAGGAAGGCTTCTAAAACAACAAGAAGTGGCATATATAAATAAGAATCCAAGGAGGACAACTATAAGACAAGCTTCAAAACCTATAAAACTTGAGGACGTTAATTATATTGAAGTTGATAAAATAGAGGAAGAACTTACTAGTGGAGCTCCATCAAGTCCTCAACTAGAGGAAGATTCTGAGAGGGAACTTGATCTTGATCAACAGTCCTCACCTAATCTTGAAGAGACTCAAAAAGATATTAGTAAGGAGGAGGCCAACATGGTCAAGCTTGCAAAGCTTAAAAAATACAAGAGAAAGAAGAGTGAGAAGGAAAATAAATAATTTGTCTTCTGGATTTGATTGTGTGTGCTTTTTTTACCATCAACGTTTCGAATCATACTACATGATCCATCACAACTTCTCTATTCCTGCACTTTCTCATCCTGATGATGGATCATGTAGTATGATTCAAAATGTTGATGGTAAAAAAAGAACACACAATCAAATCTAGAAGAAAAATTATTTACAAATGGATTGTGGAAATTTGATAATGTTAAAGGAAAATAAAGTTGAGAAGACACTGTCGTTGGCAGCTAGAGCCAAAGAGTCTTTAGAAATAAAAACTAATGTTGAAGTGACAAAAGCAGTAAAGAAAGGTAGGAAGAAACCACCTCAACTTCTATTGATGATATTATAGCTGATATTATACATAATGGATAGTATAACACAATGAAAAATAGTTTTTCCAAGTTTAATGAGGCAAACAAGAAGAAAATTATAAGTGTCGTTCTAGTTAGTATGATAAAGTTTAGTATTAGACCATAAGAGGTAAGAGAAAAGCTACCTAAGGAACTAGAAGACATTGTATATACAAAGTGACAAGAAGGGATCATTTAATTCAAAGGAATACTTGATGATGCCCATGCAAAGATGAGGCTACAATACAACAAGTAAGTGATAATGACATTGGTAGATGCCTACAAATAAGATTTTGGCATGCAGGAGAATGTATCTCTAGTCACCACTAGTAAATTGAAAGAAGTATATGAAAATGCAGTAAACAACTAAAACCTAATGGTTGAACAATTAGTGGAGTTGAACATGAAGAAAAAGGAAGAAGAATCAAAGGCAAAAATCCCTAAGCATAAATACCCAAAAGAGAAAGAAGAAAAATAAAGGAGGATTGAGGTCAAGTAAGGATGAAGAAGGATGGGTAGAAGATCTACCTGACATACTTGCAAATTTCAACCCACTCACATTACCACAAACTAAAGACTAGACTAATCCTAGAGTGGAGAAAATGCCTCAAAAGGAGGATACACTAGTGAAGAAGTCACCAAAGAAAGTAGAAAAGGAAAGTTCATCAATAAAGGTAGATACATCCAAGAGGGTGGCCACATGAAACATGCCAAATCGTCAAAAGAAAATGGGAGAAGAAAATGAACAAGAGGAATAAAAGTAAGTAGTGATAGAGTAGCCAACCCCATAAGAGAAAAACAAATATCTTATGCTAGAAAATCAATTGGAGAAGAAGAAACCTGATGAAAATCCTAAGGAAAAATTAGTAGACAATGACATAACTCCAGGTAAGGAGACATCACCATAGAAGATTGGAAAGGATAAATCTCTTGATAGAGCACAAGATGCACACAAACCTATGAAGATCAAGCATGATAAATGCTAGAAACTCAATTGGAGAAGAAGAAACCTAATGAAAATCCTAAGGAAAAATTAGTAGACAAGGACACAACTCTAGGTAAGGAGACATCACCATAGAAGATTGGAAAGAATAAATCTCTTGATAGAGCACAAGATGCACACATACCTGAGAAGATCAAGCATGATAAGGAATATGAAGTAGAAAAAGAAACATATATATTGATCAATTTTACCATGCTAGTCGCAGAGGGCACTCAAGAAAAGGAGGCAACTCCTAAAAAAGATAGAGTGTTGGAGAAAGATAAAAGTCCAAAGAAAGACAAAACAAAAAAAGGAAAAGAAAACCCTAAAGAGGAGAAGACTCTAGTAATAGAGGAGGAAAATAAATTTGACAAGGAGTAATCACTTGTACAAGAAAAAATAATGACAAGGACAAAAATATCAGGATGCAAGTTGAGAGGAGAAAGAAGTGTGAAGAAAATTGAGTCCTTAAAGGGGAAGCTAAACTTAGAGGAAGAAGAAACTAGAAAGAAGAAGAAGAGGAAGGGTCAACATGGGTCAACCTCATCATCCTCATCATCCATCTTAGAGGATGAGGAAGAACTATTTAAACACAATGCTGAAGAAGAAGTAGAGAAAAACTCAATAATGGAGGAGATTGATAAACTGAAGGAGAATTTTGGGAAAATAAGCTCAAAAGAACCAAAGAAATGCTCTAAACCGGTCTACCAATGTTAACTGCTTGACCAAGCTAGAAAGAGGTAGAAACAAGCAAGGACAATAGTTAAAACTAAAGATTTGATTATAGAGTTAGCATCTAAAGTCAACAAAATGACCTTGACATTATCTGATTTATTAACTCACACAAATAGTTGATAATATTGAACAAAAAATTGAAGACATTGGAAATGTTTCATAAAATAAAGTTTTAAAAAAGACAATGGAAAAGCTCATGAAACTTATTGAGATAGGAAAGGTAACTCTAGTAGAAGTCATAAATGAAGTGCATAGGCATTAAAGGTTATCACCCCAGTGTTACAAAAGGTATCTAACCCAAGTGCCTTTATAGATGATTTGAAGTAGAAAAAAAAGATAGCTCAATGTGAGCTTCAAAAAGTGATTAACCATTTGATGTTGTTACATGTTCATCAAAAATATATACAAAAAATGTCCAAGAAACCATTCACTTGATTAGTAGGATAAGTGTTAAATAGGACACACAAACTCTTATGCTCTTAGAATCTCAAAGTTTCCTATCACCCTGAGAAGGTGTCATTCAAGAACATATACAAAGATGTAGAGATATAGATTGCCTAGCCACTAGAAAATAACTTAGATGACATAAAAGAACATATGCCTAATATTCATAGTGATCCATGTGCACTCACAAATCTCAAAGAGTCATGAAAGGCACAACTAGAGAGAGCTCACACTTGTTATAAAGAGGTGTTTGATAGGATGTGATATTTTTTTTTAACCCTTTGCCACTTTTGATACAAAGGGGGAATAAAATAATGATAAAAAGAGTGGAGAACAAGATACATAAAGGGGATAAAAATAAAGGGGAGAATAAAACAAGAACAAAACAAAAGGAGTAGAGGAGAGAAGGATATTAATTAAAGGGGGAGTTTGATAAACAAAAAAAATTAATGCCCAACAATGGGAGATGCATGAAGAAAAGAGACAAGGCCAAGGAGAGTATGTTAAAGGAGAGCCTCATTGTCTTTCCAACTAAGTGTACACTAACATTAATAATTCCACTAATATAGTTGAAGAGATGAAGGGGAAAGATCTAAAGCCAAAGGTTTTGTCAAAGAAGGTCAAGGATTGTTAAAGGTTTTTCCATCAATGCCAAAGGGGGAGATTGTTGGACCCATTTGTCAAATTTTCATGGAGACTAGAGAAAGGTGATGACTAAATATTATCATCACACAATTAGTGTTGTCATTGATTGACAACTAGTAGATATACAAGGCAAAAGACCTAAAGTCAAGTTGACCACTGATATAGTCTTATACCAGTTAACAAAATGAAAGTGGTTATGATGAGTTACACATGCACAAATGTGAAAATGAATAACCACATGTAGTGAGTAAGGATGATGAGTCACAATTCATGTGACGTGATAGTGGAATACATAGGAAACATGATTTGACAGGATTCCATGATAGGGTGTTCATATATAGAAATGACTGAACCTATGCAATAGATCTATAGGAAGACTAACATGCCTACCAATCTAGATACATACTAGTAGGTAGTTATAGGCATTATGTAACTACCTTGTATATGCTATTCAAAATTTGAATCTATCAATTCGAGCTTGGTATTTGAAAATAGTTTTGGTGCCCAAGTATTGGGAAGTGTAAATAGGCTTGAAAACTTAATTGTTATTTTGTTGAAGTTGTTGGAATAGCCAATCAAATGCTATCCAACCTAAATTCTATTGAAAACTTGAGCTAGATAGACAAGTAGATAGCCCTTTCCCTCAGACTAAATCCTCTTGTTCTCCATGCATAAGAGGAGAAGGTAGAGATTTTAATAGTAGGTAGGTTATTAGAGACAATGATAAACATGCAAGTGGAATAGAGGACAACACATGTTTAGAGGGAAAGCCAAGGAAGCAGAAGGAGATCAAAGAATCTTCAAGAGTTACACAAATGATCTACTAGGAAAGTTGTATCTTTTAGAAAGATTTAGGTTAGGTACTGGGGGCGGATTGAATTATTACCTAATAAATTTCATTCAATTTCACCTTTTTTACCATAAAATAATAAATTGTAAATTACTTTTATCGATATCTATTGTGTTACCAATTACTAGTCACCAATATGCAATAACTTTTTGCCTATAACTGAAATACAAATCTTTCACATGAAACAAAAACATTCACTTGCATAAAACTTAACACAATATTCTGGTCTCAAAGAAAACCCATGGCTAGAGGGAAAAATCATAGCGGGGATGGTACCCACAACTCATCACTATCACAATAAGGTGCTTGACTAAGAGATTTACATAAATGTTATCTTTTGAATAAATTCACCATATTAGTAGTGACTAATACCCTATTAGAAGTATCGAGAGTATTGTTAAAGACTATTTTGTTAAGAGATTTTATCTAACTCATACAACATCCACCCAATTAAGGGATTTAAAGAATAAGTTCATTCTAGAAATTCTAAGTCATGTTAAAGACTACTTAGTTAAGGGATTTTACAGTCTTGTTGGTAAAGTATTAGGAATAAATCAACAATATTTTGTCATGTAATTTGTTTCTTTTAAATCTTGTTAGATCATGTTATGCTCCTCCATTATGCGATCTCCATTATGCACTCTCTATTTTTTGATAATTCTTCTATCCTTCATACATACACAATAATTATTGCATACTTATTACTCTTGATTTTCTTATATGTCCTCTCATCCTTAATACTTTCCTAAACCTAATTAAGGTTCCATAATATTTCTTCTCAAATCTTCCATAAACCGTTTTGACTTTGGATATCATCCTTACTTGTTTTCTCTGTTGTCCTGATAAACTTTTATTTTCATTCCTTGAATTTTGTACACAAATCTATTTTTCCTTTATCTGTAAACCATTTTGAATAATTCCTTGATGTATTTCCTTCCTTATGCCATTTGTCTAGATCCAGTGAATCCTTTGTTGTTAAGATTATATCTTTAATTTGTCAAACTATTTTGTTATTTACTGATAGATCTCCTTTGATTCAATAATGGTTCCTTTGTACTTGTAAGCTCTATTTATATCCTATTAATTGATAAACTTTTAGTTATTTGATAACTCTACTTCATGTCTTTTTTGACAGTGACTCTAGTTCTTTGATAATACTTATCTATTTACCTACATCTCTTTTGAGATTTTCCTTGCTTATGCGATTTGCTAGAAATGAAAACCATGTCAAAATATTCATTAATAATATGTAGAGGAATTTTTCAAGTAACAATATCCCCCTTTGGCATTGATGGCAACATGTTCTTCAAAATTTGTACTTACCCATGTTGTGGCAAGGCTCCTCCTATGTACATGTTCTCTTTTAAAAAATAATTCATCTTATTCCTAATTCTCTATTACTATCAATATTCTTGCCCTTTCTTTTTCTATCAATAAATTTTAAACTCACTCTCCCCTTTTTTGGAAGAAATTCCAATGATTATAACATAAGTGATTATCTAGGGTATTTGCAAAAGGTGCTTGTACCTAATTTTGATTCTTGTTAAGGTTTTGTTCCACAGTTCCTTGAGTGGATTCATGAAAGTGATATTGCTTGATACACTTATTATTATTTTTGTGATCTTCTCAGTACTGCTCAGTGCTGATGTATTTGGCATATTGGTAACTATCTTCATATGTCTCTACAGCGTATCCATGATAGGTGTAATCATATACTATATTTCAACCTTCTTATTTATATCTCCATCTATACAAGTTTTCTCATAAATCTTAGTAGTCTCCTATAAACTGTTCTCCATTTCCTTTTGTGTTTTTGATAACTCCTTTGTAAGCTCTATCACTTTATTCACTATATTTCTATCTCTATCAATATATAATTTCTCCTTAACCTTTTCTCTAAGTTCTCCTTTATTATTTTGATTCATGTTGGTAATGTCTGCAAACTTCTTTAATTGATCAATAAAATATTTATCCTCATCAGTAATGATTGTCCGTAGTAGTTTTGTAAAATGTACCAATTGTTCTTTACAAATGTTTCCTCTTTTCCTTTTTCATTATATATTTATCCCTTTCTAACCTTTCTTTTTACTTTTGTGAATTCATATATACATTTGTATTTAAAACTTAGTTTTTTTGGACCCTCCTTCATAATAACGTGTTCTAGTTCGTCACTGAGATTTTCATCTTCTGATTTTGATTCCCTCTTTCTTTTCTCTTGTTCTTTTATGACCTCAGTCATACTTTTTAATGTTCTTGAAACTTTTACTTCATCTACTTCTACTATTTTTTCTTTTCCTTTCTGAATTTCTATCATCTTCTTCTCAGTTGTTATTATTTCTGATGTTTCTTTGATAGCCTATTCCATATCAGCTACTTGTATTTCCTCCTTGGTTCCAATGTGTGTAGTTGATTCTCATACTGATAGGTTCGTGACTTCTGATCTATTTGTTCATCAATTTTTTCTTCTTCAATTTCCTTCGTATCACCCTGAATTTAAAAAGATACATCTTCTTCGTGTTCACTTGTATAAATAGTACTTCCTCTTATTGGTTTATAATCACTTTCTATTTCTTCACTATCTTTTTCCTTAGTCAAATCAATGTATCCTTCATTTTTTCCAATCACATTTCTCTTTTCATTAATTAATCCTATTTGTACCGATTCCGTTGATCTAGATTCTTGTGGCATACTTATATCAAAAATTGTCTTCCATAGGTGTAGTGCTTCATCTTCAACTTCTTGATTTAGTCCAACCAATACCTTTGTTGTTTTATATTTTATAGAGAATCTATTTTCATACTTTGTCACAGTTGAATCATCTTCTTCAAAAATTACCTCTAGTTTAGTGTTGATTAATGTCCTTTCTCTTCTTTACTTCTCCTATTCAACAACTTCATGCCATTTTACTATGATTTTCTCAAGTAATTCTTTGGGAATATTATGTTTGAGCTCATTTGAAAATCTTTTAAACTTGTAGAAATGTGATAGTATTGCATCTTCTATAATATTCTTGTCCTCTTCTGACTATGATCTATACCCAATTTCATGTGCATTGATGATAGTTCCATATTTTTGTATTCCTTCAATTATATTTGTAGGTGTTTTAGGAATTCTGATTCTTATTTGTTCTCTTGCTAGTTCATTTCTCTATCTTCTTGTTCCTGTACTTGTTGAGGCTTGGCTTCTTGTTCTTCTCCTTGGATGAGATGTAATATCTCTTGTAGTTTGAGATCTTTTCGTTCTTGCATATATGTATTCTCTCCACCTTTCTTATTTATAACCCATTTCTGATAAATTTTCTTCTTTATTCTAGCATATGTTGTAGCTGTTGTTGTAGACTTCTATCTTCTTGTGTTACTACTTTCTTCACCTTTCTTATTTTCTCTCTTGTTTTATTCCAATGTAATTGTCCTATAAAATTCTTCATATATTTTAAACCTATTAGCTTCCACATCTTTGGGTAGGCTCAATAAATGATCAATACATGTGATTGGTTCATTTTGCTTTACTTCATAGCCTAGGGGTTGTGTATATGTTCGTAGCTCTATTTCTTTAACTATACATGAGTGTGTTCTTACTAGAAAGCATATAACATCCTTATTTATCTAACATAATGTGGCATCCTATATCTTCTATACGTTATTCCTTGAAATTATTTGAAATGGGATCACATCACTATTTTTAAACTTGGACTCCCAATTGCTTAATGTACTCATTAATTTGATATATTGTTGGTCTATCTTGTAATGCCCCGCCAAGGGATCCAAAATAAATAACCTAAAGTTTTACTAAGTTTTCCAAACATTTTTTTTTAAACAGGAAGAATAACATACACATCAAACACATAGTAGCGGAAGCAATAACATACATCAACTATAAACATACATTATAGGTTACATTCCTTAAGGATCTCAAGACGTTGAGTCACAATTATATTTAATTAATTCTAAGTCTAACAACTAGCACATCCACATAAAAGAATAATTAGAAAGTCCAATGTCCATTTTAAATAATATACATTTCTTTCGAATGCCTCTTGGCAAATAAAATTCAGAATGCTCAATCATCCATTGTACATGTCATAGGGTATGAAAGGCTAAAAGAATATACATATGTAGAAATAAAGATACATCCTCCTCCTTGAATCCATGATACAAAGTATAATAAAATAAATGAAAGCATCCACCATGAAAGATATAAACATACATCATAAGATATAACTATCCATCAAATGATACAAGATAGAATGAAAGGATATGTAGACAAGGAAACTCTAGCCACAGTGACTACAGATGGATTTCAATGGTAAGAGTAAAAAGCACTACCACCTGACCGTGTGGAACCTAAATGGCCCACTCTCATCACACTGAGTATATAGTCTCAAGTCCCAAATAGGATATCAAATCACATAACACAAATACTCTCTAAGTCCAAGAAATCCTAAAAGTATACTAACTCAAAGGTTCTAAAATAGATCGACATCTAGACTCAGAGGTACACAAGACATGTAGGAAACCTACTATGTAAGCAGGCAAGTGTCATTGCACAAATCACACTAGAGTTACCTTGGTAGTATTTTAGGACCCTAGGGTCCCTAGTGATCCCTATGTGGCCACTAGTATCCTTTTGTACTGACAAGGCATACTACACAATGCAAGGTCACAACCAAGCATTCTCTCTACTCCCATCCTAGTCTATACTAGCACTCAAGGCATGGGCAAGAACATACAAAGACTCTTATTAGATTCATTTTAATCCCATTTAGTGTAATGTTTTCACTTATTAAACAACTTACAATGGGTTACTCTTAGAACCACTTAGGGCCCCTGACCCCCATTGCAAGCTACTTCTCAACACTACATATAGATAACCTACCCTAAGCTAATGAAATCACAAATCAAAGAATCATATAAAATCACCTCAGTCCTATACAAGTGACTGGAAAGCATCAAATGATAATCACAACACTCATCGGTTCTCAATGAGCAACCGAGAAGTATCCCAATAATACTAATCAAAGACTCCAAAATGGTCAAGTCACTTATGTCATAACATGACATCATCAAGAACAAGTCATTCAAAACACCTTAGTCCTCTCAAAGAAACTGAAAAGCAAATCAAATATAACTGATCGATGACTCAAAAATTAAGTTAGGTATCTCATATACATACACCTCAGCTTCACACAAGAAAAATGGAAAGCAATAATGAACAATAAAATATAATCGATCATAGAGCATACTAAACACATTACCATAGTTGGGTTTAGAAAGATCGAGAGAAAATCATCGTAACATCATAATCGCATAACTCCCAAGCCTTTGGTAAATGTCCTAAACTGGTCAAGCTAGGACAAACCCGAAAACCCCAAAACACAGACAACACAGAGAAACAGAGTGTAGGTATCAATGTCTTGGTTTGGTTTGAAAACACGTGGTTGAGTTAAAGTAATGTTTAAATTCTCTAGCTTTCATATATGTTTCCAAGTAATAAGTTTCACAGTTAACCCTTACCATTAACCCATTTTATTTTTAAATGATTTGCACAATTATCCCAATTCGATTTTAAATCAATTAAATTCATCTTAATTAAAACCAATATTAATAATAATATTTAAATAAGTTTAAAACATCACTAATAATCTTTATCATTAATTAAACTTAATTAATATTAAATTTAATGAATAAATATTAAAAAATACTACGTTTTCATTCACTAATTATCATTTTTAAAAATAAATTAATAAATATTAAGTAAAATTATTAATAAATAATAATTTAAATCAATAAATATTAATTAAAAAGTATTAATAACTCATTAATAAATAATTTTATAAATTAATAAACATTTTAAAACATTATTAAAAAAACTTAATATTAACTAATAACATAAATTAATTACAAAAAAAAAAAAATTTAAAAAATTTAATATATACTCACATAACAAAGTGAGCCCACACAATTTAATTATCCCAGTTGCATTCAAAGTAGCACCTACCGTGGCCGCCTACTGACGTAGGCCTGTGAGAGCACTGCTGTTGCATTGTCTATGGCAGCAGTGGCTGCTGGCACTTGTGCCATAGAGGGGTGGGGGTACAGGGTTATTCCCTCCCCGCCCCACCTTATAATATTAATTTTTTAAAAACATTTCTTTTCAAAAATTTCTTTCATTATATATATATATATATATATATATATATATATATATATATATATATATATATATATATATATATATATATATATATATTCTTTTAAAATTTGTTTCTTAATAAATTAGTTTTTATAAAAATTATATATATATATATATATAATAATGAAAACAAACTCCCTTCTTCCTATCATATATATAAATTTTATTATTATCATTTTTTTAATAAACATTTACAAATATAATCTGATAGAGAAAATATTATTAACCGTTTGAATTTCCAACCTAAAATTTCTATTTTAATTCAAACCCAAATCCTAATTTAATTTTCAAATTTTGATTTTTACTGAGGGAGGATTGCAATGATATTTTAATCTCCCATAACTAGATGAAATTAACATGCATGCTCGAATTTCAAATTACAAGATTGAAAGATTCGTCACAGAGAATTATTTAGACAACCATTAACAGACACGATGAAGACATGAAAGAAAAAGAGCGTATTAAAATATGCAAAAATCAAAAGCGTCTACCTGGAAACTGATGTTAATTGCTATGCCCCATAAAACTGTAGAGAAAATTCCTCCTCTCAGAACCTTCTCCTTTCCAAAAATTTCTTCCTCCTCCAAAATCTACGGTCCTTCAAAAATGAACCCTCAATTGGTGATAAGGAGTTCTCTCCTCAAATTGGGGCACTAATTGTGCATTCACCCGAGAGGATTCCTTGCTCACTAGACTCAACTCCAAATTAACTTTCCTTTATCTTTTCTCTTATCTTTTCCATGCATGTTAATTGCATTATAAATTAACTTTATTTAATTTTCACTTTACTTCTTTTTAAATTAATTTATTAAATTTCAACTCATGCACACTTTATGCAATTAGAATATCTTTATTAAATTCACTTATTTTTATCTTTTAATTTAATTTCTTATATTTTTAATTTCATGCATGTATCATGCAAACTTAAAACTTTTAATAAATTACTTTCTTTTCACTTTTTAATTTATTTTCAAAACTTAATAGAATAAAATATTTATTAACTTAAATAATAATATTATTTAGCATTTATTTATGAACTCTAAATATATTATTATTAAATTAAATAAATATTATCATGTTCTAAAATTATTCTTATAACTTTTATCTTCAAATTTAATTTTTTTATTTAATTAATTTTCCAATTAATTAAATATAATTAAATATTAAAATATCATAATAATTTTCCATTAAATTAAATCATTAATTTAATCTTTTAATTAGACTTAATTAATACAAAATTTACCAAAGAATCATAAAACAACATACGCAAACCCATCAAAGAAAAACACATACAAGATCAAACAAAAGGGTTATAATCACAAATTAACGTCATCTGATGCATTCAGAGGGTACACAACTTAGATACTTATCCTAATTTTCTAGGACAAATGGCTTAAAGGTTTAGGATTTGGACTTAAGAATTTATCTCCCCTCTCTTACCATTGAGATAATGCGATAGGGTACGCTCATCCTTGCAATTCAGGGAAGTCGATACCCGGTACCTACAACTTGTATAAAATCCACGCATGTACAAACACAATATTCTAAGCTAAATAGGCAATGACAGGAAGTGACGCATCATGTAGATCCCAACTAGCAGGTGACTACGACTCCCTTCCTTAACCACATCAGAAATGCCATACATAAAGAAAACAAACACACGCACCATACACATGTAGTATGGGGTAAGTATCCATAAGAAAAAACATATAATCCATCTAACTAATCATCATCAATAACTAAAATCACTGAATAATCATCATGCATACATGAAATATAGAGTACCAAGTAATCTCATCATATAATAAACTGAATCTGAAACAATATCTGATAAACTCAAATCAATACTACTAATCATCAAACATAAAATTGGCCTAAAAGAGTTTGGCAATGATAGCAAAAATGTAACTTAGGGGCAGGCACTACATATCTAATTTCCAATTTAGTTTACCAATACTTGGAAACTAGTTTGGTACATAGAAAAAGATATATACAAGCAGTGCTTCAAATTTCATTTCTTGTTTATTGTTTTTCCTTAGGTTCAACATCAATTGATTTGTTGTCATTTCTACTAGATCACACCTATTTTCCTCTATGATAATTTCATGTGCAATCTGTAATGCTCCTCCCAATATGTTGTGTAATTGTCTTGCTTGATAAATTTTGTAACCAATAACCATTGAGGATAATTTTACTTCCTTATCTAGAATGTTTCTCATAGTAAATATTTTTTGATCTCCCTTGTACTTCACCAATCCTTCAATTTCTATTTCAGGTTCTAGTTTACTTCTACATTTTATTCCTATAACCAATAGTCCATTAATTGTGTGAATAATTTATTTTATAATTTCAATTGTATTTTCTCCTTCCAACTATACACAGTTTCCTTGTATTTGACTTAGCATGTACTTGATCCATTCCTCTTGAAAGTGTTTCAGTAGCTACATGATGTGTGTCAAACCTTTTGTTTCGAGATGTCAAAAATATTCTTTCAACATTCTATTTTTTATTGCATAATTCCTTGTAAGATTCATTATAATATATATTTCCAATCTCAGTTTGTTTGCATTGAATGTATATCCTAACATCTCTAATCAGTAAAACATGAGATGGTATCTAGGATAGTGCTCCAACTTTATTTACTTATGTAGCTCTCAAAGATTGTAATTAACATTCAAGTTTTGTTTCATGTGACTTCTTAATCAATACAGGCGCATTCACACTTGCAACCATAGTAATTTCTAACTTTTGCTCACAATTTTTTTGTTTACACATTTTGTTCAGCTAGAGTTAGTAGATTTTATTAATCTAATATCATCAAGCTCTTTCTATTAATTTCGTACTATAAATGCTCACTCGATCTTTTTCTCTCACATTAGCTCTTAGAAATAATGTAATAATGATGAACTAGACATTCTTATATATAGTATTAAAGTGTTTAATGACTCTTAGTACAAATTATTAAATGCTATAGTCAATAGGATTCTTCTTAACCAATATTAGCTCAATCACTAATAATGCTTTTCATTATGATAGATCACTTCTTTACTTGATAGAATAGGATGCATTCTTTCTATGATTTCACAATTGGAAAATTTATTCTACTTCTTGTTCTACATTGTTTTAAGTTTATCAATGCATATAATTATGCTACTAGATGTTACAACTCTTAATGATATAAGGGATTGATTAATAATTTTAATGAAATTCTAAGTCCCCAAGCATTTACTTACATACATAGTTGGTGGATGAATTCCCTACCCTTTTTGATACATCGTTTTCCATTGATGTTGCATAATCATCCTTCTTTAGCCATATCTTCCTCATTTCTTCTCTAACTTATTCTTGATTTATTATTCCTTTTCCTTTGTTGTCCTTGTTCGTAGAGAATCAATATTTGCAATTGTATGCTGCATGACCATATTTCTAACAAATGTAACATGGTAACCCCATTGCTTTCCAGGGTTCAAAGATTCTTTCATTATTTCCCATTTTGCATTCTAATATCAGCTAGCCTTTTTTTATACATGTGAAACACATAATAGGATTGTTAGCTTCCCTTCTGATGTAGTTCATCATTTTCTTAAGCTTCATTGTAGGTGGTATTTTGGTTCTAAATTCCTCAACTTTATGTCCATTGGGATTTCATTTGTAACAATATCCAGTAAAGCTTTTCACAGATGTCATATTGATTGATCTAGATCTACACTAATGGGATTTATGACCAAACTTATTGCATTTGTAATAGTAGCCATTAAAAGATGTTTAATATGTTCACATGTTTTCTTATACAAACATATGTAGTATGACTGGTCAATTTTTCCACAATTGTACCAAGTAGTCTTGTAGGGATTCTTACCTTTATCAGATTCCTCATGGGTCTTCTCTTGTGGCTCAATTTTGGATTTTGACAATTCTCCAATTTCCAATTTCCAATTTACTAATTTTGGCTTATCCCACTCCACTAGTGTCACTAGGTTTCCTCTAACTTTTTAGTTTCGCATCAATCTTCTAGATGATTTTTTTGAATTTTCTACTCTTTCATTAATTTCATTTTCCACTTTCAAATTGCTCTCAAGTTCTTCATTCTCTTTCTTTAGTCTTTGATTTTTTGCTTCCAGTTGTAGGTTCTGTCACCTATAACTTCTAACATTTAATTTAATGCTTGGATCTCTTTTCTTTGTTTCATCAAGAGTGAATATTTGTCTATAATTATTTTTTCAACATCTCTCTCCTCAAATTCAAGGATTTCTTTAGCACTTTTGACAACTCTCATCCTTTTCAATACTTTTGTCATTCTTAGGGATTGACCTTCCTGCTCTTTTTGTAGTTGACCAATCTCTTCACTTAGTTCATTTTTTTTTGTCTCAATAGATATATGATAGCAACATTAACTTACTTAGAATTGATACTTCCTTTAGACCGTTGCTCAAGATCATCAACACTTATGAGTAACTTTTTTGATAATTCCTTCCTTTTGGTGAATGAAGTTTTCATTTTATTTTATAGATCTTGTATCTAGTCATTAGCATGCTCTACGACTTCTAGTTTTTTCTAGTACTTGTAACTTCCACTATCCTAGATCTACTCTCAAGATGTTAAAGTTCCCTCTTGAGAACCACTATTATAATTCTATTTATTGGAAAGATTCTCTTGTTAGGTACTGAGGGGTGGGGTGTGAATCAATACTTAAAAAATTTCATTCAATTTAACCTTTTGAACTATAAACTAATAAACTATAAATTACTTTTACTGATATCTATTGTGTTATTGATTGGTTCATTGATATGGAAACAATTATTTTTTATAATTGAAATATAAATATTTCACATGAAACACAAATATTCACATGCATAACACTTAACACAATATTTTGGTCTTACAAAAAAAACCTTGGGTAGAGGGGAAAACTATGGTGGTGATGGTACCCACAACTCCTCATTGCAGAAATAAGGTGCCCATTTAAGAGCTCTACATAAATTTCATATTCTGAATGACTTCACTATTTTAGGAGTGGCAGATGCCTTGTTATAAGTATCTAGAGTCATGTTAAAGACTACTCTATTAAGAAATTCTATCCCACTCATACAATGTTCACCCAGTTAAGGGATATTTAATAAGTTTATTCCAGAACTTTGATGTCCTATAAAGACTACTTGATCAAGGAATTTTTGCTAAATTATTAGAAATAAATCAACAAGATTTTTTGGCTTGTAATTTCTTTCTCCTAAAGCTTGTTAGATCCACTTAAGTTCACTCTCTATTTTGCAATCTTTTTTCTTCTCTCTCTAGTTTTGGTAACCTGCAGAGCCTTCACACAAAAAAAAAAAACTATTAGATACTTCTCACTCTTGATCATTCTTATGTCTCCTCTCATCCTTAGCACTTCCCTAAACCTAATTAGGGTTCCATAATAATTCTTCTCAAATCTTCCATTAACCATTTTGACTTTGGATATCATCTTTCATTGTTTGTTCTATCGTCCTGATAAACTTTTATTTCCATTCCTTCAATTTTATACATAAATCTCTTTACATTTATCTATAAACTATTTTGAATAATTCCTTGATATGTTTTCTTCATTTTGTCATTTGTCTAGTTTAGTGAATCCTTTTCTATGAAGATTATATCTTAGATTTGTCAAATAATTATGTTATTTACCGATAGAGCTCTTTTGGTCTAATAATGCTTCCTTTGTACCTATTATCTATGTTCATATCTTATACACTGACAACTTTGTAGTTATATGATATCTCTCTTTCATGTCTTTTTCAACAATTACTTTAGTCATCTAAGAAGACTTATTTGTTCACATATAGCTCTTTTGATATTTTCGTTATTTATGTGATTTTCCAGCAATGACAACCATGTCAAAATCTTCATTAATAATTTGCAGAGGATTTCGTCAAGTAATAGTTCCATTAAATTAGATCATTTATCTAGTTTTAATTTTTAGCATTGTAGCTATTTATAAGCTCTTAACCATGTATGCTTTATTATAAGCATTTATAAATTATCTAACAAGGTACCTCCTAGAATAAGTATCATATAAGTCCTCTCACAAGGTATCTTTGACAAGCTTATTATAATCCTAATAGAATATCAACATTCCTAACTAGGTGCATTCTTAGAAAGAATAGCTATAGACTTTAACTGGGCAACCTTTTATCTGCTACTAGGTATATTACTCCCAGCATGGTTTGCATGCTCTCACTAAGGGGTTTCTACGTACAAAAATCCATGTGTCATTGATATATGAATTCTTATGTGAGCTTTCAAGGTTCTACTATATTAATTTTGTCATTACATTATTATTTAAGCAATTGGTATTCAAGTTAATTAAATTTATAGCTCATCTAATCGGTTTGAAACTTAGTATTGATTCACCCCCCAATACTAGTTTTGGACAATAATATTTTTAAAAATATATCCACATCACAAATATAGAAATATCGTTACACCTTTCTGTCTTGGTAATCCCAAAAAAAATCCTTGTTAATTTCTTACCAAGGTCTACTAGGTAAAAGAAATGTTGTACATTTATCTCACATTCTGACCACCACCTTTAGCAAATTCATAGATTTTGCAACTTTGAACAAATTTATTGACAACCTTATAAATTTATAGCCAATAATACTTTTCACTTATCAAACTTACTACCTTGGCAATGCCAAAGTATTTGAAAGTCCTTTACTTTGTTTTGTCTTAATCAAATTGTTAGAAATATTTAAGTTATATATTGGGGGGGTCAGTACCTCAAACAATTCCCTCTTTTTCCCTATAAAACTCAAATGTTAAATATCCTAATATTGATATCTATCTTTATTATTACCAATAACTATAACTATACCTAATAGTAAATAACTTGAAAATTAATAAATTTACAAAAAAATAAAAAATCACACTTAACACAATATTTTGGTCTTGTAGAAAGCCCTTGGTTAGAGGGAAAAAATGTGGCAGGGATAATACCCGCAACTCATCATTGCAATAATAAGGTTCCCGATTAAGAGCTAACATTGATGTCACCTTTTGAATGAATTCACCTTGTTAGGTGTGACCAATACCCTGTTAGAAGTATTGAAAGTATTGCCAAAGTCTACCCTGTTAAGAGATTTTATCCCACTTTTACAGTGCTCACCTAGTTAAAGGATTTACAATTAGTTCCTAAATAGAACTTCTAAGTTCGGTTAGAGGCTTCCATGTTAAGGGATTTCATAATCTTGTTGCTAAAATGTTAGGAATAAATCAAGAAGAATTTTGAATAGTAAATGCTTTCTCCTAAAGCTTGTCAAATCCTATTTCTCTCTTCCTCAATATTTCTCTTCAATTGATCTCTAATCTACTTGATTTTTCCCATATCTTGTTCAACTTCACCTATCTCCTTCTACACTTCATAGACAAATGCTCTTTTCTTGATCTCTCTTTTTCTTATGCTTTCTTTTGCTAAGTGCATTCCTTCCCTAATTAGGGTTCCTCAAATATTCCATAGATTGTTCATCACTCTTGATGTCATCTCTAATTCTAATATATTGTTTACCTTTCATTGATAAATTTTTTTAATAACTTTTTGGATAATCAATCCTTTATGATGAAAACCTTTCCCTTGTTCCGATCGTGCTTCTTCCTTTTTCGATACCTCTTCTCTTCTTCATTTCTTCATTTGATGTTATTTTCCAACAATGAAAACCTTAATAAAAATAATCATTCAGTAACCTATGGAGGATTTTTTCAAGTAACTCAAACCCACAACCCTCGGCATTGATGGCAAAACCTTTCTATCATTGTTCTTACTGCTCTCCCTTTGATTCAACTTATTCTAAGGTATATTATTTCAATAACTAGGTTCATGCAACCAAAAATTAAGAATTATACATTTTTCCATCTCAAAGACTCATTTACATATCAACCTAGGAAATGGAACTTGAAATGGAGTAATATATGTGCACCAAGAACTAACTGAGATCACACGCTTAAAATTATATAGAAAGAAAATGATTACTGAAAAGTAAAGTATTGGGAAATGAAGTATCATAAGTACAAAACATGTTTTAAAAACTAATCCTAATGAAATAATTAGGTTATAGTACAACCTGTAGAAAATAGACCAAAGATTACCCTATTCTTCATTGGCTGTAGGTGTAGACACCTAAAAATCCTTTAGAAAATAAAGTATTTTTATTTTCTGAAAAAGTCCTGATGACATCATCATTAATTAATTAATTAATTAATTAATTTTTATGCCATTAAATCCCTTTATCTTAATTAAAAATATTTAATTAAGGAATCCCTCCCAAAAATGTTTAAATCTTATTTAAACATTATTTCCTTATTTATTAATTATTTAATTAATAAATTGACCAAAAATCCTTTAGAAAATAAAGTATTTTTATTTTCTGAAAAAGTCCTGATGACATCATCATTTATTAATTAATTTTTTATTTAATTAATTAAATAATTTTTATGCCATTAAATCCCTTTATCTTAATTAAAAATATTTAATTAAGGAATCCCTCCCAAAAATGTTTAAATCTTATTTAAACATTATTTCCTTATTTATTAATTATTTAATTAATAAATTGACCAAAAATCCTTTAGAAAATAAAGTATTTTTATTTTCTGAAAAAATTCTGATGACATCATCATTAATTAATTAATTAATTAATTAATTAATTAATTAATTTATTTTTATGCCATTAAATCCCTTTATCTTAATTAAAAATATTTAATTAAGGAATCCTTCCCAAAAATGTTTAAATCTTATTTAAACATTATTTCCTTATTTATTAATTATTTAATAAATTGACCAAAAATCCTAAAATAAATAAAACATTTATTTTTTGCCCAAAACTTGGCCAATTTCCTTAAGACCACTAACCTCTTCCAAAATCTTCTAATCCTTCTTTAATTTTGATTAAAGGCTAATCCCATCATTTCCTACCCCTAATCCCAACTCAAAATATTTAATCAAGATTAAATATTAATCCTCATGTTTATTAAAAATATTTTAATAAATATCTCCTCAACCCAAACCCTTGAAATAAATAAAACTTTATTTATTTCATAAAATCTTATCCTAGGAAGTTCTAGACTCTTCTAGAAAGTCTTCATCCTCATCCAAACCCTAGACTCTTCTAGAAGATGTCTTTAACCCTAATCCTAATCCCCTCCTAACCTTGTCACATTCCCTAAACATGGGTTAAGACTTGCTAACTCAAGCCAAAGTTAACAAATATCTCCTCCTTCACCCACCCTCATTAATTGCAATCCACTTGCCATCCACTTGCCTAGTCCTAAGCCATCTCTAACCCTTCCTCTAATCATTTTTACAACCCTAAGCAAGCTTAAAACCCCCCTAAACTCTCAAATTCGAATTTCATGGTATCTGTCACAAATATTTTCAACCACAAAACTTTATAAAGCCCACAAAGTCATAAATGTTCTTACAAAGCACTTATGAAGGGTCTTTATGAAGATTTTATCTCTTGAGCCTCCTTTGTTGACTCATCCTTGCCCTTTCCTCCATCCTCTCACCCTGTGACATGTGTCACTCTCTAATTGGTTGTAAGGAAGCACAATCCATGTGCTCTCCTCTCATGTAATCTAAGCCCTCCATGAGCTTTTTCCCATCCTTGCATCCTAGCCCTTGATCCCTCAAGCCCTTTGCCTATTTAAGGAATCCTCTCCCAAGCCATTTTAACACAATCCATGAAGTAAAGTTATAATGCTATTTTAAGAGCCAAATCCATACTAAAGCCATCTATCCACACCAAAAATCCACAATAATCCATTGAAGCCTTTGGAAGCATATTGAGCATACATCCTATCCATTTAGATAAAGCTACTCAACAAGAGAGCTTCTTATTGAGAGAGTCCATTAATGACTCATATTCTCAATTGAGAGCTCATCTTAGTCTATCTTGAAGTTTGTGAATTTTGTTTAGTTTGTAGAAGCTTTATTTAAATTTGGTTTCTATTAGCATACTAACATTGCTCATATACAGTAGGAACCAACATAAAATCATATTCCAATCACTTTAGGAATAGAAAATTGCCAAGATTGATTAAAACTATTGAGAAGTAAATTACCTACACAACCATAACTAATGAGATTCCCCTTAAGTGGATGTCATCGAGTGATCTTCCTATTGAACTTAGATATAAGAAGATGAAGAAACATTTTATTTAATGAACTTAGTTACATCATAACAGAAAGCCAAACTATATATTTACGAAATAATAATAACAAGATTAAAATACTTAGAAGTGAACTAACTCTTGAGAGGAACAACTAAGTCTTATTTATAGAAGAAGATCCTAATTACTATTAACTACTTGATTGACTCCACTCTCAACAAACTATCCCAAGATTGAATTTATTGGAAACATGAAAAAGGGAGGAGGTTGTGTATGGGCATAAAGAAGTCAACTCAATCCCACCTCAAAGAATATCTAGTACAACAAATCCTACTATATTTATTCAACTATCAAGCAAACATGCTAAAGGAAGAGTTATTACATAGAACAAGAGTTGGAAGTTTTTAATCTTTTGAGTTCTTGAATATACTCAACAATTAAGCAATTGGCTATAGTTTCTTCCATGCTCTAAGCTTCATCCTTAACTGCATCAATATATTATTGTGTACAAAAGACTAAATTATATATATATATATATATATATATATATATATATATATATATATATATGCATATTCAGAATGACATTTATTTAACCACATACAAAATTTTTCCATAGATCTACAACATAGAAAATTAATATTATAAAAAGAGCTATAAAGGTTCCAAGGATAATTCATGTCCCAAGCTTAACAAGTCTTACTGAAACAACATAAATGTGTGAGAAATATGTTTTATTTACCCTTAATAAAACATCAAAAGTTTCAGAAAGTATTAATGAAAGGAACCATTATTTATGCTCATTAGTCTTATCAAATGTTGATAGAGAAAAAGGTTTTGAACTACAAATTATTAGGATAGAGGTGTACAATGTCTACAATAGAGATGATTTCCTATTAAACCTAAAATACCACACATGTAATTATATGAATTCCAATTAAAAGTATATACACTTCCTACTTTTATACTTGCTTTTATGTTATTATATTTGATTTGATGCAAGAGCATCTAGAGGTATAAGGGCAATCCTGTGTCACCCAAAAAAAATACCTAGACTTAGCATCTATTTCATGTGTTTTCATTTTTGGATACCCATTTGGGTCAAATAAAGGTTCCAACTCTCATAGTTCCACTATTAGTGTTCTGAGTTTGAGTTTTTAAGCACCTTGGGATACGTGTAAATGCTAAAAAGATAGGACTAAGTAATTAAGCCATAATTATGGTGAGTTAGAAGGTGTAAATTGGAGGGATGATTTTAATTGTAATTTATAACATTCTAGAAAAAGAATCAAGTCAAAAGGCCCCACGGTTAGAAAGTTATTGCAGTTTTCAGTTTCTGGAGACCTCCTAAGAATGCTTCAAAGTCAAGTTTGAGGTGCTAAATGACCTCATGCAGGGCCAAAAAGTGGGGGACAAGCAAAGCTGGTCCATAGGGCTATAGACCGCTCTAAGAGTTTTCCAAAAATGTAAATGCTTTGTCAATTGGAGCTACGGTTCAAAAGTTATGCCTCCCGAAAGTTTGGCTACCGTTTCTGGATTCTTCTAATTTTGCTCTAACTTCTAATGCAACTTCTGGAGCTTTCTATTTTGGTGGTGGATGCCAACTAGCACTTTATAGAATTTATTCCTAATCCTTAACCCTTTGGGGTCTATTTAAGAACATTTCTGGCATTGTAAAAGGCAGTTCAGAGTGGAGTTTGAGAGAAGGTACTGGGAGAAGAAATTATCTCCAGATTTATACTATTGTAAGCCCATAGGAATGTTTTGGAGTCTTTTTTCTCTACACAAAGTGTATTGGCATATTTTCATAGTTAATAAAGTTTTCCCTTTCTTGTTGTGTCCATTCTGTACTTGGGTTGTGTCTCCATCAAGTGGTATTAGAGCGAAGTTTTCCTAAGTGTGTAGACAGAGCGCCGACTGTGAGGCAGTTTGCACTAGGATTGTGTGGTTGTGGGTTTGAGTTAAGAAGATGCCTCCATGAAGAGAGCGAGGTGGAAGGGCCAGAGCTATTAATCCTAAGGAGGTTAGATCCCTCCAAAGGCAGGTTCAAGCATGGCAGGAGGAGCTCTGTAGAGGAACAAATGTTGTTCCAGGTGATGAAAGTGAGGACAAAAATGAAGAAGAAGACATTGGACATGAAGGGGAAGTTGAAGGGGAAGTTCTGAATCAGGCAGAGGAGAGGCTTTTTAGGGCCATTACTAAGTTTGGAAAAAGACCTACAATTGATGTGGGTGTATTTTCAGGAAATCTAAAACTGGATGAGTTGATCGACTGGATCAATGAACTGGAGGAGTACTTTGAGTATGAGGATATTAGGGATCTAGATAGGGTTAAGTTTGAAAAAGGCCAAATTGAAAGGCCATGCCAAAATCTGGTGGCAAGAGGTTCAATTGGAAAGAAATAGAAGAGGAAAGGAGAAGATCACAAGGTGGGATTGCATGGTGGACAAACTAAAGAAGCAGTTCATTCCTGTTGACTACGAGCTTGATTTGTTTAAGAAAATGCATGGGTTAAAGCAAGTAGGAAAATTAGTCCAGGAATATACAGAGGAGTTTTACTAACTTTTGATTAGAGCAGGGCATGCATAAGCAAATAAGGAGAAGGTTGCTCGTTATATCAGTGGGTTGTGACCTAGCATCTAGGAGAAATTAAGTCTAGTGAGAATAACTAGCATTGAAGAGGCATACCAGTTTGCCTTGTGAGTTGAAGAGAAGCTAAATAAAAGGTTTGAAGGGAGACAAAGAGGGCACAATCAAGGAGGAAGGGGCAGTGGTAGGTCATCTGGAGGCCGAAATGAGACCCAAATGAAAAATGAAGATGTGGGTACTAGCAGGAACCAGAGGAACGAGGATTTCAACCACTCCCATGATCAAAACTTTGGAGATCAGAGAGGAAGAGGTAGAGGACATGGACAAGGTTCAGGAAGAGGAGGTTTCCATGGTACCTATTTCCATTGCAATGAAGAAGGTCATCGTGCCTTTGAATGCCCTCAACGACAAGGAAGGACAGATAGGAGAGCCGAGGGACAAGCTAGGGTTGCTCATGTGGATGAGGATGCACACTCATCACATTCAAAAGATGAAAAAAGAGGAGAGACTTTAGTAAATGAAAAGGTCCTACTAAGTGGTGAGATTGAACCAGGACAAAGGAGGAGTCTATTTCGTACCAGGTGCAAGTGTGAGGATAAATGTCGTGATGTGATTGTTGATGGTGGTAGCACTAAAAACTTGGTGTCAGAGGAGATGGTCTCTAAGCTGAAGCTCAAGAGGGAGAAACACCTCCAACCATATTGGATCGCTTGGGTGAAGGATGATCATAAGGTCCTAGTAAGTGAACAATGTTTAGTGAAGTTCAAAATTGGGAGCTACCATGCTGAAGTTCTCTATGATATTATTCCAATGGATGTCTGCCATCTATTGTTGGGAAGACCATGGTAGTTTGATAGGCATACAGTACATGATGGTCGTGCAAACACATACTCTCTAACAAAGGATGGAGTTCACCACAAACTGAAGCCCATGATAAAGGAAGGCGAAAAAGTATGCAGCAGTGCTAGGATTTTTCTTGTTGATGGAAGAAAGTTTTTGGATGGCATGAAACATTAGTGTATGTGTTATGATTTGATTCCTAGAAAAGATAAGGAAGGTAGTAGTGAAATACCACTTGAAGCTTTAGATTTATTAAGTGAGTTTGGAGATATCATCTCTGATAATGTTCCAGAAGGATTGCCACCAGTAAGACAAATTATTCATCAAATAGATTTAATCCCCAGAGCTAGTTTTCCTAACAAGGCTGCTCATAGGATGTCTCCTACAGAAATTGAGGAGCTAAACAGATAGATTCAGGAGCTATTAAGGAAGGGTTTGATTCAAGAGAGCCTGAGTCCATGTGCAATACCTACAAAACTGACACCAAAGAAGGATGGAGAATGGAGAATGTGTACAAACTCTCGAGCTATAAATAGGATAACCATGAAGTATCAATTTCCTTTGCCAAGAATGGACGATCTTATGGACTACTTGAGTGGAGCTCAGTACTTCAAAAAGATAGATCTCAAGAGTGGCTATCACCAGATACATATACGAGAAGGAGATGAGTGGAAAATTACCTTCAAGACCAATGAGGGTCTTTATGAGTGGCTAGTCATGCCCTTTGGATTGACGAACGCCCCAAGAACCTTCATGTGGCTTATGAATGAGGTACTTAAGAAGTTTTTGAGAAAATTTGTTATTGTCTATTTGGATGATATTTTAAGTTTCAGCAAGACTTTGGAAGAAAATTTATTGCATATTCATAGTGTCCTTGAAAGGTTGAGGGAAGAGAAACTATTAATTAATCTGAAGAAGTGTAGCTTTGCTTAAAAAGAGTTAGTCTACTTGGGGTTTGTTGTATCACCTGAAGGTCTCAAAATGGATCCAGAGAAGGTAAAAGCCATCTTGGAATGGCCTACTCCAAGGTCTATTACTAAGGTAAGATCATTTCATGGTCTGGTTAGTTTTTATAGGAAGTTCATTAAGAATTTCAGTGGCATATGTGCACCCCTAACTGACACAATAAGAGGGGATAGAAAAGAGTTCAAATGGACTGCAACAGCTGTGAGAAGTTTTGAATTGCTGAAGAAGAAGGTGACAAAACAACCTGTGTTGGCACTTCCTAATTCTAGTAAGGTGTTCCAAGTGGATTGTGATGCTAGTGGTAGTGCTATTGGGGCTATATTGAGCCAAGAAGGTAAGCCTATTGCATATTTTAGTGAAAAATTGAATGATGTGAAGAAGAAGTATTTTGTTTATGATCAAGAGTTCTATGCAATAGTTTAGGCCTTAAAGAAATGGATGCATTATTTATTGCCACAGGAATTTGTTTTATATACTAATCACTAGGCATTTGAGTACCTAAATAGCCAAGGTAAATTGAACCAGAGGCATATGAAGTGGGTAGAGTTCTTGCAGAGCTATACATTTGTGTTGAAATATATAAGTGGAAAGTCTAATAGGGTTGGAGATGCATTGAATAGGAGGCAATTTTTGCTTACAGTAATGTAGGTTGAAGTAGTTGAGTTTAATGAACTCAAGAATATGTACCCTGAGGATCCTAATTTTGTTGAAGCATGGAAAGCATGTAAAGAACCTGTTGCTATAGACAGAACCAAGTGGCTAGACTATTTGATTCAGGATGGTATGTTGTTTAAAGACAGTCAATTGTGCATTCCAAGGAGTTCCATGAGGGAAAATTTGATTAAGGAGAAAAATAATGGAGGGATGGTAGGACATTTTGGTCGAGATAAGACCATTGCCATTCTTAGATAACATCATTTTTGGCCTCAAATGTCATAGGTTGTGAAGAAGTTTGTACAGAGTTGTCATGTTTGTCAAGCGGCCAAGGGATTTAGTCACAATACTAGACTATATCAGCCATTGCCTATTCCATCAATGCCATGGGAGGACATAAGTATGGATTTTGTTCTTGGATTGTTGAGGACACAATGTGGTAATGACTCAGTATTTTTGGTGGTTGATAGTTTCTCCAAAATGGCACATTTCATTCCATGCCACAAAACTCATGATGCCGTCCATATTGCAGACTTGTTTTTTAGAGAGGTGGTGAGACTACATGGTCTCCCAAGGAGTATAGTTTCTAACAGAGATACTAAATTTGTGGGGTATGTCTAGAGAAAATTGTGGAAGAAGTTGAGAACGGACTTGAAGTTCAGCTCTACACATCACTCGCAGATAGACAGACCAACATAAGTGGTAAATAGAAGTCTAAGCAATGTGCTGAGCTGTTTAATTGGGGATAACCCCAAGGGATGGGATTTGATTCTACCACAAGCGAAATTTGCTTATAATAACTCTATAAATAGGAGTATTGGTAGATCACCATTCCAAATTGTATATGGAAGTAGCCCAAGGACTGCACCAGAATTGAGGAAGATGGAGCAAGGGGAAGACATAAAGAGTTCCAAGTAGGGGATCTAGTCATGGTACACTTAAGAAAAGAAATATTTCCAATAGGTAATTACAACAAGCTGACGATGAAGAAATTTGGCCCCTGCAAAATTTTGAAGAAACATGACTCAGGAAATGCATATGAGGTGGAGTTGCCAGATGGAATTCACATTTCTCCTATTTTCAACATTGCAGACTTAACATAGTATCATGATGATGGTGCAGATGAGGGGTTGATGATGGAGCCATGTCCAATTCCTACTTCTAAGAAGGAGGAGATAGAAGAGATTCTGGATAGTCGTGTGGGCAGGAGTACCAGAAATAGGAAGTATGAAGAGTACTTGGTTAAGTGGAAAGGACGGCCGATAGAGGACTCAACTTGGATATCAGCAGCTGAGGTTTCCCATTTGGGATTTCCTCTACCATCCATAAAGTGACAGGGTCACTTTTCAATCTACCCTGGGTGTTTGATGCAGGAGCATTTAGAGGTATAAGGGCAATCCTGTGTCACCCAAAAAAATATACCTAGACTTAGTTTCTGTTTCATGTGTTTTCATTTCTAGATACCCAGTTGGGTCAAATAAAGGTTCCAACTCTCATAGTTCCACTATTAGTGTTCTGAGTTTGAGTTTTTAAGCACCTTGGGATACGTGTAAATGCCAAAAAAATAGGACTATGTAATTAAGCCATAATTATGGTGAGTTAGAAGGTGTAAATTGGAGGGATGATTTTAATTATAATTTAGAACATTCCAGAAAAACAATCAGGTCAAAAGGCCCCATGGTTAGAAAGTTATTGCAGTTTTTCAATTTTTGGAGACCTCCTAAGAATACTTCAAAGTCAGGTTTGAGGTGCTAAATGACCTTTTATGGGGCCAAAAAGTGGGGGATGAGGAAAGCTGGTCCATAGGGCTATAGAGCACTTCGAGAGCTTTCCAAAAATGTAAATGGTTCGTTAATCGGAGCTACGGTTCAAAAGTTATGCCTCCCGAAAGTTCGGCTACCATTTCTAGATTCGTCTAGTTTTGCGCCGACTTCTAATGCAACTTCTGGAGCCTTCTATTTTGGCGGTGGATGCCAACTAGCACTTTCTAGAATGTATTCCTAATCCTTAACCCTTTGGGGTCTATTAAAGAACATTTTTGACATTGTAAAAGGCAGTTCAGAGTGGAGTTTGAGAGAAGGTAGTGCAAGAAGAAATTATCTCTAGATTTATACTATTGTAAGCCCATAGGGCATGTTTTGGAGTCTATTTTCTCTGCACTAAGTGTATTGGCATATTTTCATAGTTAATAAAGTTTTCCCTTTCTTGTTGTGTCCATTTTGTACTTGGATTGTGTCTCCATCATGATTCCACTTTGAAATTATTTTTCAATGAAAGTTGTTACAACCAAAAAAATATAGAATTCCCACTTTTGTACTTACACTTTTTATATTTAACTTTCATTTCATTCTTTCTTTTCAAAGAAAACTATTACAACCAATTTTTTCAATGCATTCCAAATTTAATAATGCATCAATGATCTTTGTGATCTTTGTGTTGCTAAGAAAAATAAAATTTCACTGTTTACTTTCTAATAGTTGTAAATATAATTTGTAGAAGGATATTCTTTTTGAAATGTGATCTACATAAATTTGATATTTTCTCATTCTCTTGGGTCCTTGAGGTCTATGCAAGGGTAAACTCTATATGTTTTATTTCTCAACAATAAAAACTTATTATACACACAATTGGACTACTAAGATGCATCAAGATTCTTGGAAAAATTCTTTCTTACCGATCAATAAGGTGAGATTCCTTCTTCTTAATTTGGCCAATATATTAAAAATACTAACTATATGCACAAGAGTGCATTCCGAGCCCATTTCATAATGATAACACCACCAAGATCTTGAGGAAAAAATATTAGATAAATAATTAAACTATATAGGTAAACATGTAATCAAAGAAAATATCGAGATAAAACATATATAAAACATGGACATGCTCATGCACTCAAAATTCAAGAAACAAATCCACCATGATCACCATTAAATAATTTTTCATCTTACACACTAGATGAACACCCCCACCTCATTAAATTGCTTTCATCTAAAAATGAAACATTGACAACTCATATTGTTGAAACTTTAAGATATAAAATAAAAATTTCAAGAATGTAATTTTTTTTTGCATGAATTAAAATGAAATGCAAAATAAGAAAAGGATTTGATAAATAGTTTGACCATTCACAATGAATTTATGTTGGAGTTGATAGTAAATCCCATAACTTCTAGGAATTTCATGTAATCACTAGATCTATCCTGTCAAAGAAAAAATCCATGACTATGAAAAATTCAGCAAGGGATTGATCGAAGCAAGTATCTAATATTTAGATTAGTCTGTAATAAATTGGATAGAATAAGATGATTACAATGTATAATAAGGAATTTGTAAAGATAAAAACATTAAATTCTAGATGAAATTTCAATTGAGGATTAATTTAGATCATGTGATAGTATATGAATTAAATATATAGAGAATTATTTTTGACTAATTATTATAAATACCAAAAGAAACATAGATAATTGCATTAACATAACAATCTCAAAATTGATTTAAAATATATTTTAAGATACATAGAATCTTTGTAAATGATAATTCACAATACATTGCTTTATTTAATATAATAAAGAAATTTCATTTAATATTACATATTACATGCGTAAATGCTGAAATTCAATTTATGTACTTTGTACCCATTAAGGAGCAGGAACCCAACAACCATGTAATCCATATGGCAATTTTGCTCGAGCAATCTCAGTAAATGTTGATCCATCAAGAATGAGGGCATATCCATCCCCATTTCTATCACTTATTAATGATATTGCCACTTGCACAACAACATTCATATCTCTCAAAGTTAATAATAATAATATGTAAGAATATCAAAATTATCAAGCATAGATTAAAACAGTGGTGGTCAATTTCTTACCATCATCTTCTTCATTAGCCCCTAGTCGACCTACAAAGAAGGGTTCAGATGGAACTCCTCCTTCATCATACCAGTTCTTGGTTGTTTTCTCCTTTAAATCAATCTATAACAATGTTCCACATGAGATAAATATCAATCCCACGTGCATTAGAAGATACATAGAATTAATTCTATAAGTAAATAAGAGTTGTTAAAAAGATGAGTATTTAGAGTTAGTATTCAAGCAGAAACATCCTTGTTAGGAGTTCTCATACGCAGATGAATTGTGAGCTATTAAATTGATAGAATGAGATAGTTTAAGTGCTAGACTTAAAAATCAATGTTCTACATTTATTTTAGCAATTTTAAATATTAATATGAGTGATATTTATAATGCTAAAAATGAAATATTTATATTTTATGCTTTACGTTTGTTTTTGATATTTTATAATGTTATAATGAACTTATAAATGGTATATTTTTATCTAAATTTAGCTCATATCTTTATATTATTCTAATTCAAAATCACCCATTCTTAATCTCTAGATCTTTTGTTTGTCATCCTTAATTACATTTATTAGCATAGCATTGGCCTGATTAGCTTAGTAATCATGGATTAGAAAGTTTAAAATTTAAAATTTGAATTTCCAAATTCACACATCATTGACCTTTCTCCTAACTATTATGAGGTGACCTAACTTATATCGTAGTATTTTTATGATCCCATGATTCAATGAAGCTCTTAAAGATGAGAATTGTATAATCCATTAGTTTAAAGTAAAGAACACTTTTTGATTTAACTATGCCTATTATTGCATAAGTATTTTATAATAGACTTGATGATCCATTACTAGGTATACACGAGCATTGTCAAAATCATTGATGCAAAAGTACATACAATTTAATCCCGAAACACACTTTAAGCTTTCTTAAAGGTGATTCTCAACATTGTCCATCCTTACTAAAATTTTAATGAATCAAGGTGAATAGAATTCAACAATCATTTTTTGACTAATCATTTTCACAAGTACAATTTTAAATCCACATGTTAATTAACTTCAATGTCAAAACTAAAAAACACAACCAACTTTCAAAATTTCAACTGGTCATTTGATCAATTATTGAAATGCTACTACTTTAATTAATTAGTTCCTAATATCCTTTGTAATCTATTTAGACTATAATATATTTTCATCATCAATTTTAAATTAAATATTATATTTTATCTATTTATTTTCTACAAATCAATCAATATTTATTATTCTAATCTTAATAAATTTGTACAAATTAACTATTTATTTACTTAACCTTAAATGCTATGTTTTTCACTACAATACTTCAACAAATTACATCACATCCCTTTCAAACTTGACTTTTTGTTATTTTCACAAAACTATCAAACTTCTTATACTTTAATAACATTTTGTAGTTTTAGCACATGTTTTAAAATAAGATTGCTATCATCTTATCTTTGTCTATGTTCAAACACAAGTCTAAATTCTGTTAGACTTTCAATGCAATATAAAAGACAAATCCTATAATCCTATAGTACAAGAAGTAAAATATATAGGATAAGGAATATGTAACCTTGGTGAGGGTATTGGGAAAATTGCAAAGGCGTTCTGCTCCACAGGCATATGCATAACGATATGGCTTCCCTATGTATTTTGGATTTACACTGCACATGTCCATCCCTTTGCCATGCTCCTTTGGAGGCAATGCAGCTTCTAGTTTTCCCCACGGACTGCCATCCAGGGGTATGGTGAAACGTCCCACTCTGTTCACATCAATTAATAATAGTATTTCGATTAGATACAGCAAGAAAGATCTGAATTCATATAAAAGATGGAAGACTTTAATGAGAATTTGATGGTTTGAGGTTGTGGGCAGTTCTTCATAGTCTCAGATTCAAATCTCTTTCAGAGTAAAGAAGTGAGACATCTTGCTAACAACTGATCTCACCTAAGTAAGATTAGTTTCACCCTAGCTCGCATCGACCACTGATCATTGCCGAGCTAGATCACTGGAACATCCCATATTAAAAAAAAAAAAGGAATCATGGTGGGTACCTGGCATCTGGAAGAACATCCTTTTCAGAGAAGGATCTTAATTCTTGCAATCTCAATTTATCAAGGATGGTGGTATCTGCATTATGTTCACAACAATCTGCTATCACTGCCACCACCTTCCCATTCCCATCTTTCTCCTCATAAGCATTTATGAAGTGGAATGTCACAAATAATGGCACCTCAACTGATGCTACCTGTCAAACGTTTTTAATGTTTGAAATTCATCATAACATGAACTAATAACAGGGAACCAAGAATTAATTTAATCATGGATTCAAATATATAACCAAGTACCGTTTGTCCTGTATGTCTTGACACAACATGCATGAAGGCCCTTCAATCAAGGTGCCATTTGAACTTGTATAGAGGAGTAGGCTCAGCTCTTAATAGATTCTCATCACAGTACCTCAATGGCATCTCAGGAACTATTACATACTTATCTGTTACAGGAAAAGAATGTACCCAACCAGGTGCGGGGCCACATCTACAATCCACCCGAATCAATGCCACAACACATCTGGTTAGATATATCTTAGATTATATTCTGGCTATTTCTAAACAAAAGTCCAATAATTGCTTAAAAATAAAGTGGGTTCAAAGATTTAGATGCATGGTAGATTGCAATATGCTAAAGAGTTCAATTTGTAATTTTGTAGTTAAATTTGTTGATTCATATTTCATGAGTATTGTTTCATACAAACCCATCTCTCATAAGTAGTAGTTCAAATGAACCCATATGTCATTAATTCTCGTTCAGTGAACACACACCTATTGTGACTAGTAGCCATCTATCATTAGCATTGATTAACATTAAACTCATTTCTAATCTTTACTAGTTTACATGAATGTATATGATATGAACATAGAACCCAATTGTACAGTTTTTAGTCAAACTTAATGATTCATATTCCAGTATTGCACTCCATACATACTCATCTCTTATAAGTAATACTTGACATCAACCCATGTCTTATTTATTGTAGTTTAAATGAACACGCACCTATTATGACTAGCCACCATCTCTCATTAGCACTGAACGTTAAACCCAATAATATGAAAATAAATAGTCCATATAGTGCTTATTATATCTAAACGATGCTTCAAGGATAATGTTAGTGACAGTTAAAAAAATACTAAAATTTCGATTCAAAATATGACATATATGGAAAATTTCCCTACTCTTCCTATCAAAGTTCTCTCGTTGGATCCAGGTAGCATCCGGACCACATCATAACCAGGTTTGATGAGATCTGGGAGTAAGGTAATGAATTCTGTATCGAACACTATAGGATGTGCTGAATGGATCAGCCCCTAATAAAAAAGCACAAAAACAGTTGTCATATTCAAGATCATAATTCACTTGTTTCTTTGAACCAAAGTTATGTATGACAAAAAAAGATCAAGATTGTTGTAGATTTCAAATAAATTTGATGTGGGGCTGTGAAATTACTCCAAGATTGTCCGTGTATTCAAACTTGCCCATGGTTTCCAAAGTGGCAGGATTGATTTGAATGGACCCTTTCATTGTTTCGGTCAAGCAAACAACTCTCCCATCACCTAACCTGTTAAACCCACATAATTGAATAAGTACTGAATGCAAATATTTTTATGGGTGTTCATTTTTTTCTTTTACCATCAAAATTGAATATAATCAAGAAGAGGGAATCGACCTTGTGACTCCTGTGTTGGCATTGTCTGTTAAGGAAGCACCAGAGAAGAGTCCTGCAATGTCCCCAACACATTCAAAGAAGTTTTCTGAATTTGGAACTGCAGAAAATTCACGATAACAGATTTTGTTGTTCTTTTTAGCAGCCTTGTAAGCCTCAGATTCTAACTGTGCATGTCCTGCAATTAATCTCCCATTCTCGAAGTGAAGACGAACCAGAGTAGAATATCTGCAATGGATAAACATACATCCATCAGAATATAGATATTTACTTGAGATCAATCAGAAAAGTAGCTAAAATCTTGTTTTGGGTGAATTTGGCCGAATGAATATCTCTTAATTCTAGACTCTTAGTTGAAGAGGTTCAGCTAGACTCTTAGTCGAAGAGGTTCAGCCATAAGATTTATATAGAATAACTAAAATAATTTCATTAGAACCTCTATTTA
The DNA here is from genome assembly GCA_028749045.1 of Cupressus sempervirens. Taxonomy (NCBI): domain Eukaryota; kingdom Viridiplantae; phylum Streptophyta; class Pinopsida; order Cupressales; family Cupressaceae; genus Cupressus; species Cupressus sempervirens. Next base: position 73,487,130 of record CM053788.1, read on the forward strand.
AAAATGAAAATGAAATAAGATGAAGTTATAACCATCGAAAAGGTGCCTGAAATTGTAGTCACCTACATGAAACTTTCCTGGTCCATTTCTCAAGTATGTACCATTCTGTGAATATAAAGGAAACAATCTTTAGGGGATTAACTCAACAATTGTTTGCAATTAACATTCTTTTGAATTAAATCTTAAATCTTTCATTTTTTAAGACAAATTCTATAAATGAAGTGAAGCGAATAAGGAATAGATCAACTTACAGAAACAGAGGCATACACAAGGTCAAACATCCATGAATATAAATAACTAAAGGAAAAAGAAACATAAATAAATTATCATTGCTTAACACAAATAACAGCTACGATACCCTCCCCCACCAAAAAGAAATTATGATATACTGAAATTCTCAAAACAGGTGAAAATGATTAAAATACAAATTTAGACTTAAGGATAACGATCTGGGCATGTTATGTTCCTTGAGAATAGACACCAAGGGAGCTATCCTGCCTCCATGACTAACCAATGTTTCAGGAGACAATAACTCTGTAATGATGGAGAAGAAAGAAGGGTCAGGGTTTTAAGCATTCATAAGAGATCTATAAAATAAAAAATGTCACCTAAAATACCTAGACGAGTTAACAATTTCATCTAATTGAATCCAAAAGTAATGATTGGAAAGGGAAAAACACAAGAAGGCTGAAAGGAAACCCATAATGGAAATTCTATAACTTAATAAACAAACCCAAGAAGAAAAATTAGATTCTCAGTAGCCAGTGTTTAGGAGAATTTGAGAGGAGACTTTGAGAACCAGAGATAAACAGAAGCTTGTGACAAGACATTACAATCGGAAAAAACGTCTCAGCTATTTTTCAAGCAAATAGAAGATATTTTGCATAGTCAATCAAATCAAATTATTGTTATCAGGATTCAACTATGTAGCTTTCAACTCAAATTCGACTCATCCTTCATAATTGGTAGTGCCCTCTTTTATGAGATTGAATAGTACACTGATCACACGTTGCACCTATGTGATTATCACAGAGGTGAAGCACTGGACCTTCCTAAGTGGTCATCTATCGTAGTACTACTCCGACCGACTTAAGCACTTTACGATAGAATTTCCTGAAGATTAAATCTACTTAACTTACTATCCCATTTGCGAAGCCCACGACAAGTGTTATTGTTAACCTATTTATTGATCCATCCCACAGCTCATTAACCCATTTGAAACAAAACATTATACCAGCCATTTTGGGATGTATCCCTCCACTTCAAGTTCACCCTCCCAGCGCTCCCTTGCCCCGCTTTGCCATGGCACAAGTTTAGACTTTTGGGTGGAGCCTCCCTTGGCTATATCTTTCTCATCTTCCATTCTCTCAGTACCGGTCATCACAGCTTGAACTTTGCCTTTACTTCTCAATCCATTATACATAGATGGGACCCAATGCAAAGATTTAGAACATGATGATTGCCTTGATCCCTTTCTAAGAATCTTTTGGTCATTTGACATATATTTTGAGCTCTGAAAGGCCAGAATGTCAGACTGTAGTAAAGCCATCTCAAGAGATTTTTCACTACAGGAGATCAAAAGAAGACTTTAAAAGTAGTGAAATATACATATGATCCTTGGACTATATAGTGTGTTTCAATAAGAAGGCGACAATTGGCCTTGTGTACGAAGTGGAGGGAATATAAATCAATATATTCGACAGTAGGCTCTATTTTGTCTGTCATTTTCTTTTGGAATCTTAGAAATCTTCTTCCCAAGTCCTTTTATATGGCAGTTGCGGATTTGGCACCGAGGAAGATTTTGTTGTTTATTAATTTTTGAATTTTTAAAACATATTTTAGATCAAACTTTCAAAATTATATGGTTATTCAATTTAGAAGTACAAATCTTGATGTTGGCTTTTTTGGCTGAGTAAGGATTGAAGAGATCCATAAATTGTTTACATTTTTCTTGAAGAAATAAAATTAAAGACACATCGTGAATGGAACACAACGAACAATAATGTATCAGTTTCATATTGATGAGAGTGAGGTGGTGCATTGGAAGTATACGCGATTGCCTACGTGCATGGCTTTCCAATTTTGAATGCTCTAGGTCATATTTGTTTGTGGGGTTTTTAATGCATAATGCACATAGCCTTCCATTATTTTTAATGTAGAAGAAAAGTAGTTTCAACCACCACATTCCTAGATAGTTGACGCTTTATCCACTAGCTTTGGTAAGAATACTTTAAAAAATAAATTAAATATTTTGTTTCATTGCTTTATTTTTGATGATTTTCTTAATTAAGTGTTTCATTAACATGAAAAGATGATGGTACCTTTAAATAAAAATAAAAATTGATAGATAATAAAAAAGATGCTCAACTTCAAAACAAAGACAAGAAACATAAAAATATAGGTAAGTGTATACAATGCTAAAAAGCTAGCGTGAATTCAATATAAGAAGGGTTATAATCATAGGCCAACCTTAGACAATTCTAGAGACATCATTGTTTAATGGACACCCAAAGAATGAGTGTTCTTTCTCTTTAGGAGTATCTTTGGCTAAGTTTGGATTAGGAAGAAGGTTAGCCTCAAGAAATTAATATTGTTAGAGCCAAGCTATCTAGTAGCTTACCCATGAAAGGAGACAAATGACTATTGAGAGGACTAGGACCAATCTTTGTAGGCCACACTATCTTTAGAACCTTAATGTTGCAAGCCATAGGAATGAGATCTTTTTTTTTTGATGAATAGACCTTTTCCATTAATAAAAATATTAAAGATACATATTCACAAAAAAAGAGGCCGGGGGATATTGGATCACCCTACGAGTTCAAATGGCCCAAGGCCAAAAATCAACTATTTATCAAAAAACATATATAAGCAAAAACATGAAACTCCAAGTTGCAAGAGCAGTGCCAACCGAAGGAGGGTCTTTATCATTAGAACCCCATAAATCCTTGGGGTCAGTGGTTGGCTCAGGAGGAGTCCAACCGTCAGTAGTAACAATATCTTTATCAACCTCCTTTTCTTGTTCAACCCTGCGAGGAGAAATGACAAGAGCCAGCCAAGAGAAAGCCCACTTGGGATCATGGTGAGCAGATGGCCAACCCGCATCAGTGGCAACAAGGGGAGCCACCAAGGACCAACTCAAGCTCAACCTCTGAGGAGGCAAGGCTGAGTGTTGACGGCCATGAAATCCACCATTGGGAGAGTGATGATGAGGATGTGACTTGGGGGTCTGCGAGTGGCGAGCAAAACTACTCTGTCCTTGCCGACGACCACAGAGAGGAGTGTAGTCACCAAAAAAAGTATCTAAAGGTACTTGGGCAACCATACAAGGGGCATTTCCCCAATGAGCAAGTAGCTCCTATAGGTGAGTCACTTCTAGCATGACCTTGTTAGTTTGTACTTGAATCTGCAACACATATACGTGCTTTAGAGTACATTGCAACATGAATATTAATAAATTTGTGAGAGAATAAAACATCATTATGATCTTTCCAGATTGTAAACAATATCTCCATTCTGAAAGTATGCCAGTCTAGGAACATCACCCAGAACTACCATATACCAAGTGAAGGCCTTTGGATGAAAAGGCTTGAAAAAATCATAAATCCAGAGCTAGTAATTCTGAGCTCTTCTACAAAACCAAAAAATATGCAGAAAGCTTTCAGGCTGGCCACAAAAAGGGCATCTAGGATCAGGGACTCCCAAATGTCGAAGCTAAGGGCCCAAAAGCAAACCTTGGAAGAGGAGACACTAGGCAAAGTGAGCAATCTTTGGCTCTGTGATGGTATGCTAGATAGTGGCAAATCTAAGACTCCAAGTCTTATGCAAATAATGCAAATGCCAGTGCTAGTTGAGAGTGTCAACCATCGGAAGATGGGGCATCATCCATCGATACCCTAGCCTAGGCTTATAACTAGTCATTGGAGTGGCAGGGTATCATTTCCAATCTTTCCACCATGGGCGAGATGAGTGAATTCCAAGCTTGTGCAACAGATTGGGAGGAACCGTAGAAACTAGAAGATCAATTGTCTGTCGATATGGACATATAAGCTTATACTGGACTTGTAGATCCTCCCATGAGCAAAGGCTCATAGTAACCCTAGAGAATAAATTTCTCGGAGTTATAATACCCTTGCAAAATAATCGCAAAGCATTGGCTCCTTGAATCTTGGCTAAAGGCGCAACTTGCATGGAAAATAAGGGTGACCACCAAAGGTTTTGTTGATTCATTGATAGCCCATCTTTGAATCCATTACCAGCCTAGTGAAGCTAAGGTTTGAGAGCTTCCCAAGATTTCCAAATGCTATTAGCAACAAAAGTGCCTTGAATCTAAATAGGTTTAGAGGTCACAAGAAGGGTTTGAAGACCAATCTCCTTCCAGGCTAGACAGTTAACCATAAAGCCTAAAGAAATGTAGTGATGTAGCAAAATTTTCTAGGCTTTATCTACTAAGAGAGACTGTATGAACCACTTGGCACAGAGGACTATCCCCTGCTTGTAGGTGGAGAGTAATCCAAGGCCACCATAATCTTTGGGCAAGCAACAGAAGTCCTAGGCAACTCTATGAAAGCCATGATGCACAACATCAGAGGCCCAAAGAAAGTCCTTGAGAAGACATTCAAGCTTAAGGTACAAGGCTTTAGAGAGAGCCCAAAAAGAAGAATAGTACACTTAAGTAGCATCTTGAAAGCACTTTGGAGTAGATTTGAAATTTTACCGCAAGAGAAAGGGGATTAGTAATCCAATAGTCCAACTTCTTCTCAATTCAAGCAAGCACAACATTTCATAGCTCCATAGGAGATGCTTGAAAAGTAAATGGAATGCCTAAAAATATAAAGATTTCACCATGTTGGACCTATTTCCATCCATATTGTTGCAACCAGTGAGGCCCAGGCAAAAAAGATTGGTAGTAGCAGAGGGTTTTGTGCCATTGGATAGTAGACCTTGAAGCAAGGAAAAAAGTATCCAAACATTGCAAAGCATTGGTAATATTCTCCTCATCCTCAATCAAAGTGAGGAAAGACTCATCTGCAAAATGACCATTGACCAGCTGAGTGATCAAATTCGATAAAGAAACACCACACACCAATCATCAGAAAATGGCATTAGCCAGTAGGTAGCCAAAGCCCTCGGCTGTCAAAACATAGAGAGAAGGTGCAAGAGGAAAACATTGCTAGATAGATCTGAAGAGCCCAAAGGCTTCAGATTGACGATCATTAATGGTGATGCAAGTAGAGGCATCCCCAAAAAGCATCTGCACTGATTGAAAAAATACTCGGCTGAAGCCTAGAGCTTGAAGCATAGGTAAAATAAAGGGCCATTCAATTCGGTCATATGCTTTGGTGAAATCAATCTTGAAGAATAGGGCCTGTTGTTTGGAATGTCTGGCCCACTCCATCCCTTCCTAGACAACAATAATGTTGTCCAAGATATACTGGGACTTAGTAAAACTAGTTTGTTTAGGTCAAACAATCTAAGGGAGCAAATGCTGAATTTTAAGAGAGAGAGCCTTGGCAATGATTTTGTAGGAGACATTCAACAAAGTAATTGGGCTCCAATTAGAAATTTCTTTAGGATCGCCAACACTAGGTATGAATTTAATATTCCCTTTGCTTATTATGTTTCCCAATGACTTTGAGACATATGCTTCATGATAAACATGAAACAAATCAGGGCCAATGTCATCCCAAAGCACCTTGTAGAACTCACAGGGGAAGCCATCACATCTAGGGGCTTTATCATCAGCCATGGAAAGGATAGCTTCCTTTAGATTTGCAAGCATTAGCTTTTTCTCAAAAAGGCATATTGCTCAGGGGCAAGCCTATTAAGAGTAACATCAAGGCAGGCTTGCAGTGCTTGATCACACACAATAGAGGGCCCTTGAGCTATAAAAACCTACTCATAATGATGCACAAAAACCTAGAGAATATTTGGTAGGTCAGTGAAAACCTTTTGATCTTGTCAGATGTATTTAATACCCAATGTAGAATGCTGAGCCCTCAAAGCGTTAAAAAATTCCTTGCCTGATCGCCAACCTCCAATCAGTGGAGATGGGCCTTGATCTGAGCTCCCTGAGCAACATAATTATCTGCAACCTATTTCTAGTGTCTAAGGTTGGCAAGCCAATCCTAGAGATTTGTATCAAATGGATTCATGGCAAGAGCCTTAGATACTATACATAGATCGAGAGTAGTGGTATCATAAGATCTGCTATGGTAGATAGCTAGTTGTCTACCATAAATGCAAAGAAACCTTGTAGTACAAAGGATAAAATCATTCCACCATTGAATTCATCCAAAATGTGTGTGGGGCTGAGGTTCAAGATTCCAGACATGTAGAATGTGAGAGACAGTTGGTAGATGAGCCAACAAAGAGGTGTTGAGGTAAAACTAGGTTTTACTCAGGTGAGGCTGAGCTGTCTGCCAAGTGATAGAAAAGAGAATGGGGGAGTGATCTCACAACGTCACATCAGGAAGGGGGGTGACAGGCAAGGCATGCTTTTGAGAAAAGGAAAAAAAAAGACTGCACACAAATCATAGCCTTGTCAAGTCTCTTTAAAACTTTGTTTGACCTAGCTCAAAAATTGGATGAAGTGTGCCAAATCCCGTTTGGGTGGTGGCGAGTAACATTAGGATCATGAAGGCCTAATTTGTTCTACATGTAAAACTAGGCCTTCCATTCACCAGTTGTCCACGTAAATGGCAGAAGACCTTCTTTATTAGAGGCCAACTCAACCATGTTGAAGTCCCCACAAAAAACCCATGTTGTAGGTGGCAAATGATCCACCAACCAATGCCATAGATGTGAATGCTCAAAAACATCATTGGGAGCATAAATGTTAACAATACCAAAAGAATGATTTTGAAAAGACAACAGGATCCAAATCACTCTGTGAAAAGGGTTTGAACCATGAGAAACAACAGATGAAATTAAATGAGGGAAAGAAGAGTAACAACACCCCCTCGACTAGCTTCATGTTGAGAAGCAAAAATGACACTATTTGACCAAATAACATGATAAGCTGAGGAGAGAAGAAATAAAACAACTTTAACTTCTTGGAGACAAAGAACATCAAGATCAAACCAACACTTGGCATCACAAACATAATATTTTCTAGGGAGGTCTATTAGCCCCCACACATTCCATGAAAGGCAATTCATGGTAAACCAACTTGCACATCATCCTCATCCCCTAGAGAGGAAAAACTATTATGCAAAAAGAGGGAGACTCAAAAGAGGAGACATCAACAACTATGACCCTTTGAAATTTCTCCCCATTGTCAAAAAACTCCTCCATCTGGGCTACAAGACCGACGTAACTTTTTTTGGGCAATCATTGACATCGCTTGCAATGCGCAAGTCCAAAGAGGATGCAAATCTAGGGTAGAAACCCTCGCTATCCCCTAGCTTCCAAGGTTTGAAATAGGAGGTGGAGGGAGTAATGGAATAGAGGAGTCAATTGGTATCTGTCTTGAGCTAGGTTTACCATGATCCACAGGCAAAGAACTTGCCTTAGCCACTGTTGAACCCTTCCCTTTTTTCACCACTATGGTCCATTCTTCTTTTTTGGTGGTAGGAGCAGGCTTTGTTTTCAGAGTTTGAGGGATGGTTATGTTCTAACAAGGGACAATCCCTAATCTTAGGCTCTGTTGACTGGCACTGATAACAACTTTTTGGAAGGTTGAGGTATAACACCTTATGAGTAAAGGTGGTACCACCTATTTGGATATCCATTGAATATTTGAGGTCCCTAGTCAAGTCAACCTCGACACAAACCCTACATTGGGGACCCGTGTTGAAAAACTTGTCTAGTTCAAGGCACACTAAATTGTTGAAGGTTTGCGCAATAGTAGGTAAAAAAGACTAGCAAGGAATGGGAAGTCCACGAAACTCCACCTAGATGGGCACCTTAAGCTTTCAATCATTGAAAATGATAATATCGTGTGACTGTCATTGAAAACCAAGAAGGATGACCTGATAGTTAGGGCCCTCACACAAAAACATGTTTAGCTTGGCCTACACTGCCAAAGAAAAAAAGAAAGAAGCCTTTGGTAAGGCTTTGAACACCTTCAATGTGAACACCCTGAGGTATCGAAACCTTGGAAACCCATTCTTGCAATGTGATTTCAGAAGGAGTATGACCCACAAAATACCCAATAAGGGTTTTTTGTTCTAACCATGTGCATGCACTATCAAATTCATTGACATTTAAAATAATATCAGGAGAGGAATTACCTCATGAAACACCTTGGGAACAAACTTGTGTAGGCATTTGGTCAGTAGAGCCATTATCTCCAATAGCAACAACAACTCCAACACCAACATCAACTGCTGGGCTGGAGAAGGTTGAACTCATTATAAATGAAACTTTATTCCCGTAGTAAATGCGGTGGCAAGTAGTGGAAACCAACAAGGATTCAAACAGAGGCCATACAATCCCTAACAGAGCTCATTCCTCATCTATTAGAGTTGAAGCTTTTCTTCGGAATGGGATCCTTTTTTGTATCTAGAAGAACAATTTTATCATGCCCATACCCTCAAGGAAGGGAGAGATCAATATGAATTTAACAATAATGTAGGGAGCATTACCATAATGATCCATTAATTCCCAAGTCTACACACAATTTTGAGTCCATCTTTCCAAGCTTGAGCTTGAATATGCATCGAAATATTAAAATATATCATAGATTGAGTGCTCACATAAAGGTGTTGGTAAGTAGAAAAACCTATAAAAATAGAAATTTCCATCTTTCCAAATAATAAAGGGAACTTTACCTTGAAAGCATGTCAAATCGGGGTGTATTTGAAAGAGAAATGATTTTGTCTCTTGGTAAAACCACATGGATGGAAAATGTAGCACACCAAAAAAAATTTAGAAGCATGCATTTGAAACCAAGTTTCTTTAGCTCCATAAAAAAATAAAAAATACGTTTTTGAGATTCTCAAATCATCCACAAAGTGAACAAGGAGGACCAATAAATTCTATTTGACTACTTGATAGACAATGTAGATTTTGTTACAAGCTAGGGTTCTTGTTGCACCAAAAGATTGACATGTCAATGCTTTACACAACCAGTAGACTTATACAACACATGAGGTGGTTAAACCATATCACAAATCTTGGAGGGGAATGTTGGTGGCTAGTCCAATAATCCTCCCCTCAATATTACCTAAGGAGATTCAAACTTATGACCAAGCTCTAATACAAATTGTTACAAGCTAGGCTTGTCATTGCACCAAGAGATTGAACTGTCAATGATCGATACAAACACTAGACTTATACAATAGATGAGGTGGATAATCCATGCCATGAAGCTTGAAAAGGAACATTGGCAATTAGTCAACTAGATTTGTTTGAGGATTCCTATCAGAAACATAATTGATGGTATCTTATTATCTTTGATGATGATGATCCTTCTTTAGCTTTGTCAAGGGAACACTCTAACCATCTTCTTCATTCTTTGTACACGATCATTCTTTCAAGTTTAATATGAGTATAGATACTTTATACAAAAATTTAGAAGAGGTCTCTTCATCTTTAAAGGAGATACTTGAGTCTTTAGATAATGATTTATATTTATTTTGAACTGTATCTTGGGTTGTAATTTTAGTAGAATGACTTGGTAGACATAATTTGGAGGAGGACAATTTTAGCATTTGCATGGAATACTTGAGAAAGTATCAAACATTTCATTTATCTTGAGTTTTCTTAGTACATATTCCTTTCAATATTGTTGAGACTTCATATATACACCTTTGGTTTTGTTTCTCCCTAATGGGAGGAACAATTCTCAACAATTATGGACTATCTTTCACATCCACTTTCAAGAATCTGCCATTTGAGCACATTATAGATAAAGGGAGGAGATGGGAGGGGGTAGGGAGGCAGTGGGATATATGTTCTCGAGATACTTCTCACTTATGGTGGGGCGATCTTTCCTCTCATGGGTTTTTTCCTCCTCACATTCTTCTTTGAGAGAATTTTATATTTCATCTCTCTTTTGGGGAGCAGTTTTTCCCCCACTAGGTTTTATCCTTTTCCCTATTTATGAGAGATTTCATTGTGAATGTGCATGGGTGCCTAACATATGCTAGTATCTAAGGTCCATATTCTTGTATTATTTGCATCGATTCTCCCTAAGTTTCACATAAAGGAGGTCTTGGTTTGTTTAGTAGATTGTACTTAGTAAGTGATGCAAGGTAGGGTCAGAAATTCATAATCTTGGAGGAATACCATGTGGAATAAACTCAACTTAAACCTTCCAATACTACCTTGCTTAGAGATGCACATAGAAGCTACATATAATTCAATTTAAAACACATAGAACACAAGGCCAAATACAACATTTTTTGTAGGTGTAATAATTCAACTTCACATATAAAGAAACCACAACATACCCAGTTGTGAGGCCTTCTGGGCTACAACCTTAAACCAATGAAATTACAATCTTAGAGTCTCAACTCGCATCCTCTATCTTCCATCTTATCATGATTCTTTGTTTGATTGGTTTCCTACAACTAACCAAGTTGCTTTTTATAGCTAGCTAAGCCACAAGTTAGCAAGATGCCACATATGTAATCAATGGAACTAAATAGAATAACACACTTCACGAGATGTAAATAGAAAGAAACAAGGACAAAAAAGAATGACATAGAACTCAAGAAACATAGAATGCTAGAAATCACGCTCTTAGGACAAGGATGAAGATAGGTCCTCAACATGATGATAACTATGCATAAAATGAAAACAAAAGAAGCAATGACTACTTTGTGAACAACATACTAGTACATAAAATAATAAATATTTTTTAGTTGATGCAAGATTGCCTAAAGAACCAAGATGCTTTTGCATTAGTAAGTGATTTTACTAGGTTCTAAACACACACAAATTTAAGTTTACTTAAGGATTAAATACAAATATTTCCAATTTTTGTTATATCATTACATTATCACTTGTCCACCTTAGCTGAGACTTCCACCTTTGGTAAAAATGATCGGTTTTCTATCTGTAGAGGGTGATCTTGACCTTTAGTGGACATGTTGTACTACTAATTTTCCACCTTTGGAGGGTGATCCAACTTTAGTGGATGTCTCACACTATCCCTTTTCCACCTTAAGTGGATGATCCACCTTTGATGGATGTGTTGTAACACTATCACTTTTTCACTCCAGGTGGAAGATAAGTTATCACTTTATGTACCATCTCATAAGATTAAGGCACTTTTCATAATCTTATGCATCCCTATGTGCCACCTTGGGCTATTCAACCAAGAAGTCTCTTATGTATATTCATTCATTCTATTGCATCATTAATAACATAGTGCATTATTCTTCATTCTTGATCTCTCTCATGATTTCATGTAGTGCTTTAATTTTTGTGACTATAATCTTTAGAAACAACCAATCTTCTACATTATAGTATAAAATTTTATGTACCAAACTTTTATAGAAAGGAAAAATAGATAATCTGTATTTTCTTACACTAATTTTGAGATGAAAGTAATTTCTTTTAGTTTTTTACAATAATGAAATTAATTAAATAGAAATAATTGTGTAGAATGCACATTTAGTTTTGCACTGATTGACAACATTGTGATATCTAAGAGTACAACTTTATAAGAACACTAGTAGATAGACATGTACATTTGATTGTAGAATACATCTTGAAACTAATTGTGCAAAAACTATTTTAAAAATGAACTTATTGAAAACATTACAGAATAAATAGCAATGTGAAATCTAGGTGTACAATGAATACAACTTGGAAAAATTACAAGTACATTTCATCAATGAATTCATCACATTACTAAAAGTGCAATATGAAAATTTGAATTAGTGATGTAGTAATTGATAGCTTAGAGATAAAAGAAACAGGATGAAAATGGCAGAAAAAGGTTATATAATTTTCAACATACGTTGAGTATCACCATAGAGAATTCACTAAGCATAGATACTAAGAAGTCAAAGCAACAAAATTTGAAAATAATTGTATAATAGAAGTTGCAAAAATGGAAAGAATACTTGCATTGAACTTTATGAAAGCCTACATTATTCACATGATTACAGGGAATAAGCAAGATGAAACAAAGAGAAATAATCCATATACATTACAACATATATATTAATAATGACCATGAAATATGTACTGAGTAGTTAAAGAAGTAAAACACGATAAAATACATGATGTAGAAGCAGTAAAGTTAGAAATAACGTGCATAACAAGCACTAACATCTAGATAAAACCGTGCATTCAAACCACTAAAATAGGAAAGAAGCATGAATTGAATATTATGTAACTTCTTACTTGCACAAGTGCAAAGAATTTGTAGACTGCATATAATAATATGGGAGCATTCAGACAAGGATTTTTCAAAGATATTAATGAGGCATTGTATCATTCTTATAGGAATTTTATCATAGAAGAAATGGTTTGTTGATTTCAATTTTTAATTATGGTGGTAAGTGATCCGTTATTTCACAAAATGAATTGTATTTTATGTTTTCTTCATGAGATGACATCCAAATTTCAAATTCTTATTATTTGTTCTCTCTTTTTTATGCTTCCATCTATTTAATCTAATTCAATTGCTATGTTTCCATCTACTTAATTTAATTGAATTAGTGAGCCTTGTACAACAATAGCCTTCATCTATAAAAGAAGTTGGAATTATTAAGTGAAACAAATTGGTAACAACAAACAATATTCAACTGAATGTTTTATTGAATGATTCCAAAATGAAGTTTATCACTTAACTATAGAGAACGATGCTTGACACTACATATAGAATTAGGGGCACATCAACTCAATGTAAAATTTTTATCAAAAGAATGTTAGGTGAAGAATGGAAAGTAGTTGAATAAAAACTAGAGTAATACATAGAATGCATGTGAGTTCAAGAATGGATACATTCTTATATGTATGCATAGAGTGGCCTTGAACAAAAAAATGCATATAGGTAATTGTACATCAAGTAATGTATATATTCAATGTCAACTTAACAAATCATATAGTTAATGTCAACTTTATAGGGCATGCAATCAATATCAACTTAACAATTCAAATAGTCAATGTCAACTTAACAATGCACAAAGTCAATGCCAACTGAACAGTGCATATATTAATGATGAGAAATTAATAATGCATGTAGTTACAAATGAATGACAAATTAAGAAAGGTAATATGTAAGGTAAGTGTAGCAAAGGTGGGTGGTGGGAACCATGAACATGATCTATAATTCTCTGAATAACAGTATTTGGAAGACAATGATGAACACATACAACTTCCCACATTTGTAATAGAGAATGAAGAAGCTATGGAGATATACAATTAGTACAACACCAAGTAATGATTAAATCAATAATGTACACTATTTCTTTACCATTTATTATATTTATTTCTTTCTATTACATTACATGCAATAATTTGAAGGTGGAAAATTGAAATATAAAACTATGGGAAGATTGAATCACAGATGCAAAGCAACAACCCAAGAATTCTTGGATAATTTATAGATAACTAATTGGCCATTTTGACTAATTATTTATTTTTATTGTTGTATATTCAATGATTTAAAACCCTTAATCACTGAAAACCCATAACCTCAATGATTAAAAACCCTTGAATCATTACAAAATCCTTAACCACAAATTAATTATCATTTAAAAGAATCCCTTTTACATTTTATCTATTTTTGTGAAACCAATTGAGACTTCATTTTTTCATTTCCATTTTCTGGTAATGATTTCCTTCATTGACATTATTAGCTGCAACAAAAACTTTAAAAATGATTGAAACCCACTAAAAAAATTGATTTCAATAAATATGTTGAATATTTCTATAAACAAAGACAAAACCCCATATTTGTACTAAAACCTGAAAAATACATCAAACATTCAAGTAAAAAATATAATAGAAAGCAATGATTATATCAACATTCTAGACAATTACTTTACCATTTTGACTGATTATTTATTTCTATTGATGTACAATCAATGATTAAAAACCCTTGAATCATCCAAAACTATTAACCTCATCCCAAAACCCTCGAATACCCCTTCTATGAAACCAATTTTTTGTCAATAGAAAAAACCTTTAGGGAATCACAAGAGCACAAATATAAACCAAAGATTATGTTGACACTAAACACAATGAACTAACCATTTTGAATAATTATTTGTTTATATTATTGTATATTCAATGATTAAAAACCCTTGAATCATTAAAAACCCTTAACTGCAAACCAATTAAATTTAAAAGAACCCTTTTAACATTTAATCTTTTTTTTTTCGAAACCATTTGAAACCCCATTTTTTCATTTCACTTTTCCTATAATGAATTTCTTCATTGGCATTAGAACTTGTAGTAGAACCTCAAAAAATGATTGAAACACACTACAATAAATGATTTTCATAAATATGTCAAAGAAAATTATACTAAGTAATAACTTTGCTTGCATATGCTTCTTACAAAGGATTTAAGGTATCTCAAATGGATCTGAAATCTACATTTCTAAATGAAATCTTAAAAGAATAAGTCTACATTAAACAACTTGAAGAATTTGTTGACTCTAGAAAGAGGAACATGGTATGTAAGTTGCACAAAGAATTATATGGTTTAAAACAAGCCCCTAGAGAATGGTATGAAAGGTTACACATTTATTTGGTGAAAAATGGTTTTGCAAGAACTAATGACAATACCACTCTATACTTGAAAAGTGAATATGAAAGAAAGATATTCTCTTATTGGTTTGCCTCTAATCATTTTTATCCTCTAGCTCTTCACATCATGATAATGGATCACTAAGTGTGATTTGAAACGTCGATGCAAAAATATGGCACACAATCAAATCCCTAATATGCAACTCTCTACAAGAAAGATATTGTCAGCTAAGTTTTTTTATTGATGATATCATATTTGGAGGATATGATTTATTGTGCAAATAATTTTCTAATGAGATGAAGAAAGAATTTGAGATGCCAATGTTTAGAGAGATGTAATTCTTTGTTGGTTTTCAAGTTTATCAAATGAAGAAAGGTATTTACATTACACAATCAAAGTATATAATCAAGGAGATATTGAGGACCTTTGGAATGGAAGATTCAAGGCTAGTTGGAACACCTATAATCACAGGACATAAACTTTCAAAGAATGATGATTCTACAGAAGTGAATCAGACAATATATAGATCAATGATTGGAAAATTACAATATGTTGCTTATAACAAACTTGGCATTGCATTAGTTATTGATATTGTTGCAATATTTTTTGCTAATCCTAGAGAAAATCACCTAATAGGAATGAAAAGGATATTGAGGTATCTGAAAGGAATAAAAGACTATGGATTATGGTACAAGAAAACTCACAAGTTTGAGTTAAAAGTTTAGATAGATGCTTATTGGTTTGGAAATGTTGATGATAGAAAGAGTACACATGAAGAAGCTTTCTTTCTAGGAAAGAGATTGATTTCATACACAAGAAATAAGGAAAATTATATTTCCCATTCTACAACAGAGGCTAAGTATGTTGCAACAATAGTTAATTGTTCAAACATTGTGTGGATCAAGCAATTGTTGAAAGGTACAAAGGAAGAGATTACTAACATGCAATGATATACTGTGATAAAATAAGTTCTATAAACATATCCAAGAATCCTTTGATGCAAACAAAGACAAACCACATAATAATCAAGTATTATTACTTGAGGGAATTAGTAAAAGGTAAAGAAGTCAAAATTGGAGTATGTAAACTCAAAGGAGCATATAGCTGATATATTGACAAAGGCATCACCTAAGAACACATTTGAGTATCTAAGAGGTAAATTAGGGGTCATTCTCCTATCTGAAGTAAAGTAAGCTGAGATGCAATATTGCCTAAATTTTATGATAAAAATATCTTACAGATTGATACAAGAGGTCACACTTTAGGAGCTTCCTAAAGATGTGAAAAGAAATATATAAGTACAAGAGTGAGGCTACAAGTTGATATATGTTGATTTAGTCAAGGAAAAGATGACAGAAGGAGTGATTATTTCAAAGATCAACCTGAAAGTGATAAAGAGAAAATGATGTGTATAGAATGGATGATGACTTTGACATTGTTGTTAAAAAGGAAGAGATGTACTAAAGTTACCATTCAATATCAATAACTAAAGACCAAATAGGGAGAAATGTTACCATATAGTAGAGGGAGATGCTATGTTACCATCTAGTTACAAGAAGAAGAAGAATCAATATAGCTAGTATTACTTCTAGAGTCAGCATGAAGAATTATAATTGGTATCATAAAGGGAGTATTATGAAGGAAAAAGAAAGATCGTATTGGAGGTTGCATGGATGATAATTAGAATGAAATTAAGGATATTAATGAAGACCTGATATAGGGAACAATAGGGAACTGCAAGTGAAAAATCATGAAAAAGTATTAAATTCCATTGCATGGTAACTAAAGGTGTTGCCATCAATGCCAAAGAGGGATATTGTTGCAAACTATAATTGTTATATTTTCATTGATGTCAAAACCTTACTGACCAATAAGACATTTACTAGCAATGTAGAGTGCCATACCTATTATTGATGAAGAGGATTTGGAAAGAGAAGACAACTAGATGAGTTAGTGAAGTTGTTGAGTAAAGAGGAGTTTAGTATGATAGAATTACAATGGGCACTTGATTAGTTAGTATTTGACAAGATAATATGTCTTTTGATCATTATATGAAGTGTAGAAGATAATTAAGCTCATTGTAGAAGAGAAGGTTGATGGAAGACTAGAAGTTGAGTAAAACACTAAGCTTTACCAAGTAACAATTTTACAAGGTCAATGAAGTAGAAGATTGAGGAACTTAAGAGATAGCCGAAAAAATAATACAAGTTGAGTGATAGTTATAGCTGAGAAAGATGAAGAAGAAAATAGAGAAGTGTCTGAGCATAGTAAAGACTGAGTAAGCCAGTGCAAGACAAGGAAGACAAAATTAGTAGAGACCAAGCTACATAGTGAGATGACTGAGTTGAAGAACATAGTGATGACTGAGTATCAACAAAATAAAAGTTTGTGAAAGAATCAAGATTTGAGACTGATACAGTTTAATTCTTGAATTGGCCAAAGCATGTGAATGATAAGGATTGATGAGCTAGAATATTTAATGCATTAATTGAGTTTGTTAGGCGATCAAGGAAATGATTTTATTATCAAGTTTCAAAAAGTTTCAAGGAAGGATTAGAATTACAAAATGATGGATAGATTCATTGAATATGATCAAACGCTGAGATCTAGATGGTGATGTTTAAGTAGAAAAAGATCAAAGCTACCTATTTAAGAAGGTACAAGAGATGTTTATTTTGGTTGGTTGATTGGAAAATTTGTGAAGGACAAGTGAATAATAGAGTTGTAGAGGAAAAGTGAGAATTTGGTGAAGTGTGTGTTTCTTGAATAGTTTCCAAGCATATCCGAGATGGAGAACATGATGAAGTCTAGTCAATGAACTAGAATGAGCTGAATGGAGATCTAAATTTCCAATGTGATTTGTATTTTAATAGATCAAACCTAGCTATTACTTTCTAACTAGTGTGGCAGTAAAATCCTTTAATCAAGGTTGACCTAACAATCATTTGTAAAATCCTTTAATTAAGGTGACATTCTAATGGAATGATCTAAAGACGTCTAAAAAGGCCACTCCCAACAGGGTGATTTAAATCCTTTAATAGGGCCAAACCTAACACTATGTTTTGTAACCTTTAATAGGGTTGGCTCTTAACTAAGCTTACTTCAGAAGAGTGAAAAGTGGTAGCATGTTACTTGGTGGTTTTTCCCAAATTAGGTTTCCACATTAAATCTTGGTGCCAAAATTGTGTGAATGTTGTTTTCATGTTTCATTCTATTTACCATTGTGTTAGGACCGACATATATTGAATAAAGAACTAAGTGTTGAAATGAATAAAGAAAGGCCATGCACACAGACTCATACATCCACTCTTCCTCCCACCACCATCCCAACCAAAAATTTGGCATTCTTAAGACTCTTGCTCTGAGAGCATATAGAATTTGTGATGAGGACTACTTAAGCCTTGAACTCAACCACCTTCGACATGTCTTTACGCTTAATGGTTACTCTCATAGACATATATCCAGAGCTTTCAACCAAGCCCAGTCCCTCCACCTTTCCTCGTGTGAAACCTCCCCTCGCCCTCCCGGCATGTTTGCCTCTCTCCCCTTTGTGGAAGGCATTTCGCAAAAAATCTCCAAGATCTTGACCAAAAAAGGTCTGCGAATTGCTTTCAAACCCTTATCCAAGCTTAGAAACCTTGTCCCGCCTTCAAAAGACTCTAGAGAGGCGTATTCTAACTCAGGAGTCTACAAAGTAGTTTTCTCTTGTGGGACACCGTATATTGGTGAAACGGGTCGAGCTTTCCATACTAGGATCAAAGAGCACGTTGCAGACATTAGGCATGATAGGGTTTGCAAATCAGCCTTAGCTGAGCATTCTTTCTCCACCAAGCATCACATCTGTTTGGAAAACACGCAAATCCTAGCCAAGGAGGACAACTATTTCAAAAGGAAGCTTAAAGAAGCCATTAAAATCAACAACCACCCCATTAACCTTAACCGTGATGATGGTTGGACCCTCAACCCCTCGTGGCAGCCAATGTTAACCTCTAGGTGCAGAGACCATCATTGCGAGTAGTATCCTCTCTCCCCGCCCTCTCTCCCATCTTGTTTGGTCGCTCTGGCTCCACCGGTTGGGTTTCCTTCTTTCCCTCGTTTGCCTCTTTTCTTTGTTTTTAGTAGCTTGCCTCCTTGCTTCTAGGGTTAGATTGCTATTGTGGGTGTGTGTTGGTGTGTGTGTACATGTGTTAAATTCAACACATGCACACACAAGCATTGGTCATTCAGCTGGTGCTTTGTTTTTAGTTATTTGGTTGGGTTTTTTGAAATATTTGTATGTTCAGTTTGTCATTTGCGCAATCCATTATTTTTATTAACTATTTCTTTTTTAACGTGTGTGTGTGCTTCGGTATATATATATACTTACATATTTTTATTTTTATTTTTCTTTTTTCATTAGTTTTTTTCCTCGTATTAGGTGTATATATTCTTTATATTTTTTCATAATTTGCTCGTTGATGTGTTTGTATCTGGTTGATGCACCATTTGCATAGTTATATATAAATATAAATAATACTATATATATATTTGTTTGTTTACATCAATATAGAATTTTCCCTCCGCTGGCCCATATCTGCCCACATCTAATTCTCATCCTTGTTTATGTATTTGTGTCTATACATATATCGAGTCTTAAATCACACACACACACGCGCATAACATTTTATATATATATATATATATATATATATATATATATATATATATATATATATATATCAAAAAATGACACACACATACACTCATTATATACTATATTTGCATGTGTTCTACCCAACACGTTATATTTATTCATGTTTTTGTCTTCAGACTTGCTTATTCCTATTCATATTCTCAATTTCTTTATTTTATTTTATTATCATTATTTATTTGTATTTTTATTTTTATTGGTATTTTTAATTTTATTTCTAATTTTTATGTGGTCTGTTCCTTAGGTGAATGTTCATTTATACATTTATCTAGCAGTTTGTTCGTGTGGGTGGTCTTTGCTGTGTTATACGTATTTCCAACTTATTTTTTAGTAATTTATTTTCATTTTCATTCATTTTTGACTCTTATTTTTGTTTTTTGTTTTTTGTTTTTTTGTTTTTTTTTCTTAGTGGGGACGTGCATTTTTTTGCCACATACCCTACATCTGGCCATTTCTTTAGTTTCCTTTTCACTTCTCTTTTACTTGTTCCCCTGTTGATTGGGTGTCTATCTCTTAGGGTCTTCTATCCTACCATCTCCCCATTTGACTTTTTTGGTGTGCGTGCAATCCCCCTCCCTTTGTCCCTATATCTTTGAGTTTGTCTACTTCTGCAACCCATTCTGTTTGACATCTCTTGCTCTCTTCATCCTGATGATGGATCACTTGGTGTGATTCGAAACGTTGATGGTAAAAATCTTTACACAATCAAATCCAGAAATATATCAGTTTAATGAATAAGTAGATTTATAATTAGTTTTCTATATTAGCTGAGTGGATTTATGAGTTTGAATATTTTTTTTGAAGTTGTGAAATGTTAAATTGGTACATACAGACCCGAGAATAACTGATTCAGCCCCCCTCTCAGTTATTCTAATCATTCAAATAGGTCAACCCATTCTTTGGTGGATAAGTATTTTGGGTCCTGGTCTTATTTCAAATATCAAGATGACTCATGCTCATTGTAAATGACTCCTACGAGGGTAATTAAAAAAATTATTCCATTCTAGTGACATGTTATCTTTTCATGCAAGTGATATTGGCTTCATGAAGTTGGATTAACAACTTCTATATAATCGAGCAACTAGCTAAATTTTCTATTATGTTCCAAGCTTTATCCTTAACTGCATCAAGATAGTAGTGTATACAAAAGCATTAAGTGTATATGGATATCTACTTCAAAATAACATTTATTCAACCACATACAAATTGTCATAGATCTATAAGGGCTATATAGGTTCCAAGTATAAATCATGTCCCAAACATAACAAGTCATAACGAAACAACATATAAAATAATGAGAAATATGTTCTAAACCCTTAATACAACATCAAATGTTTAAGAAATTCTTAATTAAAGAAGCCATATTTATGCTGGCTAGTCCTATCAAATGTTGATAGAGAAAAATGTTTTGAACTACAAATTATCAGGACATAGGAGTACAATGTCTCTAATGGAGATGATTTGTTATTGCCTTAACATATAATTATATGAATTGATATAAAATTATATAGAATTCCCACTTTTCTATTTATACAGTTTATGTTATTATATTTTGTTTCACTTTGAAATTATTTTTCAATGAAAGCCATTACAACAAAAAATGTATAGAGTTCCCAATTTTGTACTTACACTTTTTATATTTGGTTTCACTTTAATATTTCCTTTCAATAATAACCATTATGACCAATTTTTTTAATGCATTCTGAATTGATAATGCATTGATGTTCCTTGAGATATTTTTGTTGCTAAGTAAATCAATATTTCATTGTTGACTATATATGAGTTCAAAATATAATTTGTAAAAGGATGTCTTTTTTTGAGTTGTGATCAACACAGATTTGGTATTTTCTCAATCTCTTGGGTCCTTGTGGTCCATGAAAAGGTAAACTCTATATGTTTTATTTCTCAACCATAAGAAAGATCATTCTACACTCAATTTGGAGTACTGAGATGCACCATAATCCTTGGGAAAAATCTTTATTAGGGATCAATAAGGTGGGATTCCTTTTCCTTAATGGGGCCAATGCATTAAAAACCTAATTATGTGCAAAAGAGTATAACATTGGGCCCATTTAATAATGATAAAACCATGAAGATATTGAGGAAAAATTATTAGATAAATAATTAAACTATAGCCAAACATAATTAGAGAAAAAGTAGACAAAACAATAGAACATGGGCATGCTCATGTCCTACCAAAAATCAAGTATCCAATACTATATATATATATATATATATATATATATATATATATATATATATACACATACATACATATATATATATATATACATACATACATATATATATATATATACATACATACATACATATAAATAAATAAATAAATAAATATTTATATATATGTATGTATGTATATATATATATATATGTATGTATATATATATATATATATGTGTATGTATGTACATATGTACATATGTACATATGTATATATATATATATATATATATATATATACATATATATGTACATATGTACATCTATATATACACATATGTACATATGTATATAGATATGTACATATGTACATATGTATATATATATACATACATATATATATACATACATACATACATACATACATACATACATACATACATACATACATACATATATATATATATATATATATATATATATATATATATATATATATATATATATATATATATATATATATAAACTCAAAATCTAAGAAACAAGTTCACTATGATCACCATTTGATGAAACTACATTTTACATGTTAGACAAGAGTCCCCACCTCACCATATTGTTTTCATACCAATGAGACATGTCACAACTCATATAGTTGAAATTTTAACATATGAAATTAAATGTTTGAGGATGTAATACATTTTTACATGAATTGAAATGAGATGAAAAAACAAGAAAAGGAATTGATAAATAGTTTGACTATATATAATAAATCTTCGAGTTGATAGTGAATCCCATAGCTTCTAGGAATTCTGTGTAATCACTACACCTATCAGATCAAAGAGAAAAATCAATGACTATAAAATTGAGTAAGGGACTGATCCAAACAAGCATCTAATATTTAGATTAATGTTGTATTAAATTGGATACTATTGGATGATTACAATATATAATTAGTAATTCAAAAAAATAAAAACACAATTTGAGAATCAAATATATAAATAATTATTTTTAACTAATTATTATAAATATCACAAAAATATTAAAGAATGCATAAACATAACAATTTCAATTTAAACTCTATTTTAAGATACATACAATCTTTGTCAAGGAAAATTTACCATATGTTGCTTTATTTAATATATAGTAAAAAAAGTTTCATAATATTACATATTTACGTGCTTAAATGCTAACATTAGATTATGTACTTTGAATCCATTAAGGAGCAGGAACCCAACAACCATGTAATCCATAAGGTAATCCATATGGCAGCTTTGCTCGACCAATTTCAGTAAATGTTGATCCATCAAGAACAAGGGCATATCCATCCCCATTTCTATCACTTATTAACGATATTGCCACTCCTACAACAGCATGCATATCACTCAAAGTCAATAATATGTAAGAAATTATGAAACATAAATTGAAACAATGGTGGTTAGTTTCTTACCATCATCTTCTTCATCAGCCCCTGGCCGACCTACAAAGAAGGGTTCAGATGGAACTCCTCCTTCATCATACCAGTTCTTGGCTGTTTTCTCCTTTAAATCAATCTATAACAATATTCCACACAAGGTAAATATCAAACCCACATGCATTAAAATAGAGTTAATTCTATAAATAAATAAGAGTTGGGTGAAGATGAGTCTTTAGAGTTAGCTATTAAATTGATAGATTGAGGTAGTATGAGTATTCAAATTAAAAAATCAATGTTCTATATTTGTTTTAGAAATTTCATATATTAATATGAGTGATATTTATAATGATAAAAATAGAGTATTTATCTTCTCATGTTTTACATTTG
Source organism: Cupressus sempervirens (assembly GCA_028749045.1). Lineage (NCBI taxonomy): Eukaryota > Viridiplantae > Streptophyta > Pinopsida > Cupressales > Cupressaceae > Cupressus > Cupressus sempervirens. Next base: position 73,510,457 of record CM053788.1, read on the forward strand.
TTTTTGTTGTAATATTTTTTTATGTTATAATATATTAAATGGTATAGTTCTAATTTAATTCATATTTTTGTATTATTCTAATTCGAATCACTCATTCTTAATATATATATTTTGTTTACCAGACGTGATTAGATTTATTAGAATAGACCAATTGATTTGCTTTGTAATCATGAATTAGAAAGTTTAAAATTCAAAAATTGGATTTCTAAATTTACATATCATTGACCTTTCCACTTACTATTTTGATTTGGCTTAACTCATGCTATAGTAGTTTCGTGATCGCATAATTCAATGAAACCCTTAGAGATAGTGGACATGAGAACTCCATAACCCATTAGTTTAAAGCAAAGATCACTTTTAAATTCAACCGGGTATTGTTGCATCAACATTTTATAATAAACTTGATGATCCATTAGTAGGAAGACAATAACATGGTCCAAAATATTGATGTAAAAGTATACACAATTGATCCAAAAATACATTAGAAGCTTCCTTAAAGGTGATTTTCAAAATTGTCCAACCTTACTAAAATTTAGATAAATCAAGGTAAATAGAATCCAATAATCATTTATTGACTAATTCATTTCAATAAGACAATTTCAATCCACATTCTTGTTAACTTCCATGTTGAAATTAGAGAACATAACCAACTTTCAAACTTTGAATTGCTCATGTATTCAAGCCTTAAAATTACAATACTTTGATAAATTAATTTTTAACATCCTTTATAATATATTTAGACTATAACATATCTTCATCATCAACTTTAAATTAAATAGTATATTTAATCTATTTATATATTTAGATTGTATTAATCATTATATTTTTTACTACAATCCTTCAACATATTACATCACATCCCCTTCAACTTTTTTATATCACATAACTTTCAAACGTGTTATACTTTAATAACATTTTATAAGCTTAGTATACCCTTTAATTTGTCTATGTTCAAACACAAGTCTAAATTCTTGTTCGACTTTTAATGCATTGTAGAAGACAAATTCTATAATAGAAGAAACAAACTATTTGGGATGAAGAATATTAACCTTGGTAAGGGTATTGGGAAAATTGCAAGGGCGTGCTGCTCCACAGGCATATGCATAACGATATGGCTTCCCAATGTATTTTTGATTTATACTGCACATGTCCATCCCTTTGCCATGCTCCCCTGGAGGCAATGCAGCTTCAAGTTTTCCCCATGGAGTGCCATCCAGGGGTATGGTGAAACGTCCCACTCTGTTCACATTGATTAACAATATTATATCCATTAAGATCAAGTAATAAAGATCAATAATCATATAAAAAGCAGTTATTGATATGAAAGAACTTGATGAGAATTTGTTGGTTCTAAGGTTGTGGATAGTTTTCTGTGGTCTGGGGTTCAAATTTCTTTTGGAGTTAAGAGGTGAGGCATCTTGTGGGCGGCTGATCTCACTTATAGAGAACTAGTCTCACCCTAGTTCACATCGCCAACTGATCATTGCTGAGCTAGAACACTGGAACGCGGCATATTTAAAAAAAGTTGAAAAATTTATTATGGTAGGTACCTGGCATCTGGAAGAACATCCTCTCCAGAGAAGGATCTTAATTCTTGCAGTCTCAATTTATCAAGGATGGTGGTATCTGCATTATGTTCACAACAATCTGCTATCACTGCCACCACCTTCCCATTCTCATCTTTCTCCTCATAAGCATTTATGAAGTGGAATGTCACAAATAATGGCACCTCAACTGATGCTACCTGCCAAACATTTTCCATGTTTGAAATACATTACATTAACTAATAACAAGGAATCAATCATGGATTCAATCATAGATTCAGATATATAACAAAGTACCGTTTCCCCTGTATGTCTTGACACAACGTGCATGAAGGCCCTTGAATCAGGGTGCCATTTGAACTTGTATAGAGGAGTAGGCTCAGCTCTTAACAGATTCTCAGCACAGTACCTCAATGGCATTTCAGGAACTATCACATAGTTATCTGTTACAGGAAAAGAATGTACCCAACCAGGTGCAGGGCCACATCTACAATCCACCTGAATCAATGCCATACTAAATTTGGTTAGATACAATTTAGATTATATTCTTGCTATTTCTAAACAAAAGTCTATATATTGCTTAAAAACAAAGTGAGTTCGAAGATTTAAATGCATGTTAGATTGCGATATGCTATCAGAGTTCAAATGTGTAGTTTTTAGTAAAATTTGTTGATTCATATTTCATGAATATTATTTTATACAAACCCATCTCTCGCAAGTAGTAGTTCACATGAACCTATGTCTCATTAATTACGGTTCACACGTGAACATGCACCTATTGTGACTAGTAAACATCTCTCATCAGCACTGACTATACTGATTTACATGAATTTATCTTATATGAAAATAAATAGTCCAATTGTGCAGTTTTTAGTCAAACTCTTGATTCATATTGTACCAATATTGCTTCAGACAGATCTATCTCTCATAAGTAATATTTCACATGAACCCATATCTCATTAGTTGTCATTCTCATAAGCACATACCTATTTTTACTAGCAACCATCTCTCATTAGCACTGATTAACATTAAACCCATTTCTGATCACTATTAGTTTACATGAACTTATCTTATATGAAAATAAAAAGTCCATTTAGTACTCAGTATATCTAAAATGATGCTCCGAGGATAATATTAGTGAAAATTTAACAACTATACTAAAATTTCGATTCAAAATATGAAATATATGGAAAAGTTTCCCTACTCTTCCAATCAAAGTTCGCTCGTTGGATCCAGGTAGCATCCGGACAACATCATAACCAGGCTTGATGAGATCTGGGAGTAATGTAATGAATTCTGTATCGAACACAATAGGATGTGCTGAATGGATCAGCCCCTGATAAAAGACCACAATTTTTTTTGTCATATTCAAGATCATAATTCACTTGTTTCTTTGAACCAAAGTTATGTATGACAAAAAAGAAGAAGATCATGATAGTTGTAGATTTCAAATAAATTTGATATGTGGGGCGGTAAAATTACTCCAAGATTGTCCGTGTATTCAAACTTGCCCATGGTTTCCAATGTGGCAGGATTGATTTGAATAGATCCTTTCATTGTTTCAGTCAAGCAAACAACTCTCCCATCACCTAACCTGTCAAATCCACATGATTGAACATATGCTGAATGTAAATAAAATTATGGGTGTTAATTTTTTTCCCCTTACCATCAAAATTGAATAAAATCAAGAAGAAGGAATTGACCTTATGACTCCTGTGTTGGCATTGTCTGTTAATGAAGCACCAGAGAAGAGTCCTGCAATGTCCCCAACATATTCAAAGAAGTTTTCTGATTTTGGAACTTCAGAAAATTCACGATAACAGATTTTGTTGTTCTTTTTAGCAGCCTTGTAAGCCTCAGAATCTAACTGTGCATGTCCTGCAATTAATCTCCCATTCTCAAAGTGAAGACGGACCAGAGTAGAATATCTGCAATGAATAAACATACAACCATCAGAATATAGATATTTCTTTGAGAACAATCTGAAAAGCAGTTAAAATTTGGGGGAATGAACATCTCCTAGTTCTTGACTCTTAATTGAAGAAGTTTCCATAAGATTTGTGCTTCCACATCGAATAGCTAAAATTAATTTTGTACAAAACCTCTATAAAAAAGATGAAAAATTAAATAGAATGAATATATACCCATCGAAAAGGTGCCTGAAATTGTAGTCACCTACATGAAACTTTCCTGGTCCATTTCTCAGGTAGGTACCATTCTGTGAACATAAATAAAACAATCTTTAGGAGATTACCTCAACAATTGTTTGCAATTTACATGCTTTTGAATTCAATCTGAAATATTTGAGATGGAATGAAGCGATTAAGGAATGGAATAGACAGAAACAGAGGCATAGACAAGGTCAAACTTCCATGAAAAAAATAAGCTGTTCAAAGGCAAAAGAAGCATAAATTATTTAGCATTGCTTAATAGAAATAACAGCTACCATACCAAAAAAAGAAATTAGGATATACTGAAACTCCCAAAACAGGTGAATATGAGTAAAATACATAATTTGACTTTGGGTGTATTATGTTCCTTGAGAATAGACAACTATATTAGCTTCTGTCCTTCCTCCATGACTAACCAGTAATTCAGAGATACCATAACTCTGTAATGATGGAATAGAAATGCCCAACTGAGACGAAGAGCCAAGGGTTAGGGTTTTAATCATTCCTAATAGATCTATAAAATAAAATCTACCTGCAATGCCTAGATGATTTGGTAATTTCATCTAAATGGACCCAAAATCAAAAACTCAAAAAGGATAATAGTAAACAAGTGAGATTCGCTAACTCAATAAAAAAGATCCAAGAAGATGAAAGATGCAAAAAAATTAGATTCTCTGTAACAAGAGGAGAAATTGAGAACCATAATTAAAGATAAATAGAAGGCTGTGACAAAAATTCACAATCCTTAAAAAGTTTCAGCAATTTTTCAAGCTTTGAAATGATTATGTTAGATAAGTAGGAGATGTTTTCACAGTCAATCAAATCATGATATTACTATCAGGATTCAATTATATAATTTTTGAGTCAAATTTATTAACTCATCCTTCATGATTAGTAGTTTCCAAGAATTCATCTTTCATAAGAATGAATAATACAGTGATCATTCTTTGCACCTATGTGATTATCACAGAGGTTACTACTCCAACTTACTTAAGCTCACTCTACCATAGAATTTCTCCAAGATCAAGCCCATATAACTTACCATCCTATTTACAAACCCTACATCAAATATATACTCTGTTTGCAACAAATCACAATTGAACACACAAATCATATATGATCTATATATATCAAGAAAAATGTTGGAAAAAGAAAAACAAAACAAAGGTAATGACTATATTGACCAGCCATTTTGGTATGTATCCCTCCACTTCAACTTCACCCTCCCAGCGCTCCCTCGCCACACTTTGCCATGCCACAAGTTTAGACTTTTGGGTGGAGCCTCCCTTGGTTATATCTTTCTCATCTCCCATTCTCTCAGTACTGGTCATCACAGCTTGAACTTTGCCTTTACTTCTCAATCCATTATACATAGATGGAACCCAATGCAAAGATTTAGAACATGATGATTTCCTTGATCCCTTTCTAAGGATCTTTTGGTCATTTGACATATATTTTGAGCTCTGAAAGGCCACAATGTCAGACTGTAGTAAAGCCATCTCAAGAGATTTTTCCACTACAGGAGATCAAAAGAAGACTACAAGTAGTGAAATATGCATAAGATCCTTGGACTATATAGTGCGTTTCACTAAGAAGGCGACAATTGGCCTTGTTGACGAAGTGAGGGAATATAAATCAATATATTCGACAGCAGGCTTTATTTTGTCGGTCACATACGCTGTGTTTTCTTATGGTCATGCCACCATCACTAATTCGCTCCTTTCGGTTTATAAATTCCACTGTAAAGCCTACTGTCATTGAAGAAAAATAACGAAGAATCTTAGAAAATCATCTTCCCAAGTCCTTTTCTCCGGCAGATACTGGTTTGGGACCAAAGAAGATCTTGTTGCTTAGTTATTTTTTTATTTTTCAAAACATGTTTTAGGTCAAACTTTTAAAATTATATAGTTATTCAATTTGGAAATAATTAAGTTATTCAATTTAGAAGTACAAATTTTGATGTTGGCTCTTTTGACAGAGAGTGAAGGATCGAAGAGACATATTCTCCATTCCTTAAGACAAAGTAACTTTAAATTATTATATAATTTCCTTGTTTACAGCGATTCACAAATGAAAAATGAATTACTATCTGTCTTATAGAAATCTTAGACACATCCAAATATTCAATACAACTTCTTAGGAAATCTATATTTATAATATTTATTTATTTCATATCTAAACCACAGACAGCAGCAATTCTTTTCATGGTATTAGAAAAAACTAAAATTCAATATAATTTATAAAAACTCTCTGATGAAATTATTATCATAGAAGCCATAGCCAAAAACAAAAGGAGCATCTGAAACAAATTATTATCATAGAAGCCATCGCCAAAAACAAAAGGAGCATCTGAAACAAACTCAAACCCAAATGCTATAATGTACAGTTCACAGCTAGTGAACGTTGGGTAATACAAGAATCAAAATCTTGCTACAGTCCAAATGCACATTGTTTTCTATAAAATATTTATACAAGCATAATGACCAACATAACGCCTGATTGAAAATTCTTTAGATTTTTCTTAAAGAAATGGAACTGAAGACACATGGTGAATAGAACAGAAAGAATAATGGATCAGTTTCATATTGATAAGAGTGAGGTGGTGCATTGGAAGTATACGCTATTGCCTATGTGCATGGCTTTCCAATTTTGAATACGAAGTAGTTAAATAAGGGCAACAAGAGAACTTGTCCGGCCAATAATAGCCTAAGCATTTCTTGGATTTGTGGGAATATATGGAGCCCAATGCTCTAGGTCATTCTTTTATTTTTTTTGTGGGTTTTTAAATCCATGATTCACATAGCCATCCATTATTTTTTATTTAGAAGAAAAGCAGCTCCAACCACCACAGTCCTAGATAGTTGACGCTTTATCCCCTAGCCTTGGCTGGAATTATATATATATATATATATAAAATTGCATTACATTATTTTTAAATGATTTTTTTAAAGATGATAATACAAAATTTTAAAGGTCAAACAGCAGTTCCAACCACTCCAGTCCTAGATTGTTGACGCTTTATCTCCTAGCCTTGGCTAGAATAATATAATATTTTTTATTGCATTACATTATTTTTAAATGATTTTCTTTGTTTATTCTTTCATTAACATAAAAAGATGATAGTACAAAATTTTAAAGGCCAAACTCATATAATGTTAAGAAGCTAGTGTGAGCTTAATATAAGAAAGATTCTAATCATAAGACCAACCATAGACAATTCTAAGGACATTATCATCAATGAACTCTCAATTAGTGAGAGTTCCTTCTTCTTTAGGAGTATCTTTGGCTAAGTTTGGATCAAGATGGTTAGCCTCAAGCAAGAAATATTGTTAGAGCCAAGCCACCTAGTAGCTCCTCAATGAAAAGAGGCAAATGGTTATCGAGAAGATCACGACTAACCTTTATAGGCTGCACTGACTATCTCTCAAACCTTAATTTTTTGAGCCATAGGAATGTGATCCTCTGTCATGTCTAGTAATTATCCATCAATTCCTCAATCTATGGACAATTTCAAGTGCATCTCTTCAAGCCTGAACTAGACTATGCACATGAATATTAAAATATATCATAGATTAAGTGTTCATAGAAAGGCCTCACAATGTAGAGAAACTATAAAAATAAAAAAATTTCTACCTTTCCAAAGAATGGAGAGAACTCTTTCTTGAAAGTATGTCAAATCTAGGTATATTTGAAAAAGAAATGATGGCGTCTCTTGGTAAAACCACATGGAAGGAAGACACAACATACCAAAATGGATTTTGATGAAGGTACACTCTGATACCACTGATGATGGGCCACACCACCCTAACCAAATCACAACCAAGAAATGCCACAATATGAAGACAAGAGATGACAAAATGCTTAAAATTATCTCAACTTGTGCTCACAAGCCACCAAGCAACCTCCTTGTTTCTAAACTACAGCCACTAGCTCTTCTCCAACTTTATCCAAGATCCAAGTGTAAACTGCCTCACATTCGGCGCTTTGTCTAAACACTCACAAGTCCATCACAATCCTACTGTAAACTGCCTCACATTCGGCACTCTGTCCACAGACTCAGGAAAAATCACTCTTCACTTTCTCCTTCTCTTTCACACCTTGAAGCCTTCACACCTTCCAAAGCTTCTCCTTCTCGAACTTCTCCTTCTCAAGCTTTTCACTTTCTTCTCGAGCTTCTACTCCTCGAGCTTTCACTTCTCAAGCTTCCACTTCTCAAGCTTCTCCTTGAGCTTTCACTTCTCAAGCTTCTCCTTGAGCTTGATTAAAAATGCTCATATGCCTTGCTTAAATAGGCACTTACCACCCCATGCATGACTTATCCACAACCTTCTAGAATTCCTCCACAACCTTCTACAACTTCCATAACCTTCTACAATATCCACAACTTTCTACAATATTCATTATTCTAGAATTCTTCCCACACACCTCGATAAATGGAATTACAACCATTTATTTTTTTTATTTTTTCTATTATGCCACCTATGCACCTTGAAAATAGAAATCCCCTTTTCCTTTCTTTTCTCATTTTTTCCTCTTTTTTATTTTTTTATTATTTCTCCTCTAATTTTCGTCACTTACTCTCTCCTCTAGTTTTTTTTTTTTTTTTTTTCACTAATTATTATTATTTTTCAATAATTTTCCCATGCAAGATGCTCCTGCATCAGATTTAAAAGCATGCATTCAAAACCAAGCTTCTTGAGCTCTAGAAAAAATCAGAAGAGGTGCTTGAGATTCTTAAATCACCCACAAAGTGAACAATGAGGATTAAGAACTTCTATTTGACTACTTGATAGGTCGCAATGATTTATTTGAGGATTCCTATTTGCAAGTTTAGGAAACTTAATTGATGGTATCTTCTTTGCAAGTTTAGGAAACATAATTGATGGTATCTTCTTATCTTTGATGATGATGATCCTTCTTTAGTTGTGGTGAGGGAATGCTCCAACCCCCTTCTTCATTCTCCACATATCATTTTTTCAAGCTTGATGAAGTATGGATATTTTATACCAACAAGAGGAGGTCTCTTTATCTTCATAGGAGATACCCGAGTCTTTAGATAATGTTCTACATTTATATTCACTAGATCTTGGATCAAGTCTTTTTAGTAGCATAACCTAGTAGACCTGATTTGGAGGGGGAAACTACCTTTTCATTCACTAATTATCATTATTTTTTTAATAAATTAATAAATATTAAATAAAATTATTAATAAATAATAATTTAAATCAATAAATATTAATTAAAAAGTATTAATAACTCATTAATAAATAATTTTATAAATTAATAAACATTATTAAAAAAACTTAATATTAACTAATAACATAAATTAATTACAAATTTTTAAAAAAAATTAAAATATTTAATATATACTCACATAACAAAGTGAGCCCACACAATTTAATTATCCCAGTTGCATTCAAAGCAACACTTACCGTGGCCGCCTACAGACGTAGGCCTGCGAGAGCACTGCTGTCATAGTGTCTATGGCAGCAGTGGCTGCTAGCACTCATGCCATAGAGGGGTGGGGGTACAGGGTTATTCCCTCCCCTCACCACCTTATAATATTAATTTTTAAAAAAAAATTCTTTTCAAAAATTTCTTTCGTTATATATATATATATATATAATTTTAAAATTTGTTTCTTAACAAATTAGTTTTTATAAAAATTATATATATATATATATATATATATATATATATATATATATATATATATATATATATATATATATATAAAATGAAAATAAACTCCCTTCTTCCTAACATATATATAAATTTTATTATTATCATTTTTTTTATAAACATTTACAAATATAATCTGATAGAGAAAATATTATTAACCATTCAAATTTCCAACCTAAAATTTCTATTTTAATTCAAACCCAAATCCTAATTTAATTTTCAAATTTTGATTTTTACTAAGGGAGGATTGCAATGATATTTTAATCTCCCATAACTAGATGAAAATAACATGCATGCTCGAATTTCAAATTACAAGATTGAAAGATTCGTCACAGAGAATTATTTAGATAACCATTAACAGACACAATGAAGACAAGAAAGAGAAAGAGCGTATTAAAATATGCAAAAATCAAAAGCATCTACCTGAAAACTGATGCTAATCGCTATGCCCCATAAAACTGTAGAGAAAATTCCTCCTCTCAAAACCTTCTCCTTTTCGAAAATTTCTTCCTCCTCCAAAATCTGCGGTCCTTCAAAAATGAACCCTCAATTGGTGATAAGGAGTTCTCTCCTCAAATTGGGGCACTAATTGTGCATTCACCCGAGAGGACTCCTTGCTCACCAAACTCAACTCCAAATTAACTTTTCTTTATCTTTTCTCTTATCTTTTCCATGCATGTTAATTGCATTATAAATTAACTTTATTTAATTTTCACTTGACTTATTTATAAATTAATTTATTAAATTTCAACTCATGCACACTTTATGCAATTAGAATATCTTTATTAAATTCACTTATTTTTATCTTTTAATTTAATTTCTTATATTTTTAATTTCATGCATGTATCATGCGAACTTAAAACTTTTAATAAATTACTTTCTTTTCACTTTTTAATTTATTTTCAAAACTTAATTGATAAAATATTTATTAACTTAAATAATAATATTATTTAGCATTTATTTAAAAATGAACTCTAAATATATTATTATTAAATTAAATAAATATTATCATGTTTTAAAATTATTCTTATAACTTTTATCTTCAAATTTAATTCTTTTTATTTAATTAATTTTCCAATTAATTAAATATTAAAATATCATAATAATTTTCCATTAAATTAAATCATTAATTTAATCTTTTAATTAGACTTAATTAATAGAAAATTTACCAAAGAATCATAAAACAACATATGAAAACCCATCAAAGAAAAACACATACAAGATCAAACAAAAGGGTTATAATCACAAATTAACATCATCTGATGCATTCAGAGGGTACACAACTCAGATACTTGTCCTAATTTTCTAAGACAAATGGCTTAAAGGTTTAGGATTTGGACTTAAGAATTTATCTCCCCTCTCTTACCATTGAGATAATGTGATAGGGTACGCTCATCCTTACAATTCAGAGAAGTCGATACTCAGTACCTGCAACTTGTATAAAATCCACGCATGTACAAATACAATATTCTAAGCTAAATAGGCAATGACAGGAAGTGATGCATCATATAGATCTCGACTAGCAGGTGACTACGACTCCCTTCCTTAACCACATCAGAAATGCCATACATAACGAAAACAAACACACACACCGTAAACATGTAGTATGAGGTAAGTATCCATAAGAAAACACATATAATCCATCTAACTAATCATCATCAATAACTAAAATCACTTAATAATCATCATGCATACATGAAATATAGAGTACCAAGTAATCTCATCATATAATAAACTGAATCTAAAACAATATTTGATAAACTCAAAACAATACTACTAATCATCAAACATAAAATTGGCCTAAAAGAGTTTGGCAATGATAGCAAAAATGTAACTTAGGGGCAGGCACTACATATCTAATTTCCAATTTAGTTTACCAATACTTGGAAACTAGTTTGGTACATAGAAAAAGATATACACAAGCAATGCTTCAAATTTCATTTCTTGTTTATTGTTTTAACTTAGGTTCATCATCAATTGATTTGTTGTCATTTCTACTAGATCACACCTATTTTCCTCTATGATAATTTCATGTACAATCTATAATGCTCCTCCCAATATGTTGTCTAATTGTCTTTCTTGATAAATTTTGTAACCAATAACCATTGAGGATAATTTTACTTCCTTGTATAGAATGTTTCTCATAGTAAATATTTTTTGATCTCCCTTGTACTTCATCAATCCTTCAATTTCTATTTCAGGTTCTAGTTTACTTGTACATTTTATTCCTATAACCAATAGTCCATTAATTGTGTGAATAATTTATTTTATAATTTCAATTTTATTTTCTCCTTCCAACCATACACAGTTTCCTTGTATTCGACTTAGCATGTACTTGATCCATTCCTCTTGAAAGTTATTTAGTAGCTACATGATGTGTGTCAAACCTTTTGTTTCGAGATGTCAAAAATATTCTTTCAACATTATGTTTTTTATTGCATAATTCCTTGTAAGCTTCATTAAAATATATATTTCCAATCTCAGTTTGTTTGCATTGAATGTATATCCTAACATCTCTGATCAGTAAAACATGAGATGGTATCTAAGATAGTGCTCCAACTTTATTTACTTATGTAGCTCTCAAAGATTGTAACTAACATTCAAGTTTTGTTTCATGTGACTTCTTAATCAATACAGGTGCATTCACACTTGCAACCATAGTAATTCCTAACTTTTTCTCACAATTTTTTTGTTTACACATTTTGTTAAGCTAGGGTTAGTAGATTTTATTGATCTAATATCATCAAGCTCTTTCTATTAATTTCTTACTATAAATGCTCACTCGATCTTTTTTTCTCACATTAGCTCTTAGAAATAATGTAATAATGATGAACTAGACATTCTTATATATAGTATTAAAGTGTTTAATGGCTCTTAGTACAAATTATTAAATGCTATAGTCAATAGGATTCTTCTTAACCAATATTAGCTCAATCACTAATAATGCTCTTCATTATGATAGATCACTTCTTTACTTGATAGAATAGGATGCATTCTTTCTATGATTTCACAATAGGAAAATTTATTCTACTTCTTGTTCTACATTGTTTTAAGTTTATCAATGCATATAATTATGCTACTAGATGTTACAACTCTTAATGATATAAGGGATTGATTAATAATTTTAATGAAATTCTAAGTCCCCAAGCATTTACTTACTTACATAGTTGGTGGATGAATTTCCTACCCTTTTTGATACATCATCTTCCATTGATGTTGCATAATCATCCTTCTTTAGCCATATCTTCCTCATTTCTTCTCTAACTTATTCTTGATTTATTATTCCTTTTCCTTTGGTGTCCTTATTCGTAGAGAATCAATATTTGCAATTGTATGCTGCATGACCATATTTCTAACAAATGTAACATGATAACCCCATTGCTTTATAGGGTTCAAAGATTCTTTCATTATTTCCCATTTTGCATTCTAATATCAGCTAGCCTTTTTTTTATACATTTGAAACACATAATAGGATTGTTAGCTTCCCTTCTCATGTAGTTCATCATTTTCTTAAGCTTCATTGTAGGTGGTATTTTGGTTCTACCTTCCTCAACTTTATGTCCATTGGGATTTCATTTGTAACAATATCCAGTAAAGCTTTTCACAGATGTCATATTGATTGATCTAGATCTACACTAATGGGATTTATGATCAAACTTATTGCATTTGTAATAGTAGCCATTAAAAGATGTTTAATATGTTCACTTGTTTTCTTATACAAACATATGTAGTATGACCAATTTTTCCACAATTGTACCAAGTAGTCTTGTAGGGATTCTTACCTTTATCAGATTCCTCATGGGTCTTCACTTGTGGCTCAATTTTGGATTTTGACAATTCGCCAATTTCCAATTTCCAATTTACTAATTTTGGCTTATCCCACTCCACTAGTGTCACTAGGTTTCCTCTAACTTTTTAGTTTCGCATCAATCTTCTAGATGATTTTTTTGAATTTTCTACTCTTTAATTAATTTCATTTTCCACTTTCAAATTGTTCTCAAGTTCTTCATTCTCTTTCTTTAGTCTTTGATTTTTTGCTTCCAGTTATAGGTTCTATCACCTATAACTTCTAACATTTAATTTAATGCTTGGATCTCTTTTCTTTGTTTCATCAAGAGTGAATCTTTTTCTATAATTATTTTTTCAACATCTCTCTCCTCAAATTCAAGGATTTCTTTAGCACTTTTGACAAATCTCATCCTTTTCAATACTTTTGTCATTCTTAGGGATTGACCTTCCTGCTCTTTTTGTAGTTGACCAATCTCTTCACGTAGTTCATTTTTTTTTTGTCTCAATAGATATATGATAGCAACATCAACTTACTTAGAACTGATACTTCCTTTAGACCGTTGCTCAAGATCATCAACACTTATGAGTAACTTTTTTGATAATTCCTTCCTTTTGGTGAATGAAGTTTTCATTTTATTTTATAGATCTTGTATCTAGGCATTAGCATGCTCTACGACTTCTTCTAGTTTTTTCTAGTACTTGTAACTTTCCACTATCCTAGATCTACTATCAAGATGTTAAAGTTCCCTCTTGAGAACTACCATTATAATACCATTTATTGGAAAGATTCTCTTGTTAGGTACTAGGGGGTGGGGTGTGAATCAATACTTAAAAAATTTCATTCAATTTAACCTTTTGAACTATAAACTAATAAACTATAAATTACTTTTACCGATATCTATTGTGTTATTGATTGGTTCAATGATATGGAAAAAATTATTTCTTATAATTGAAATATAAATATTTCACATGAAACACAAATATTCACACAATATTTTGGTCTTACAAAAAAAACTTGGGTAGAGGGAAAAACTATGGTGGTGATGGTACCCACAACTCCTCATTGCAGAAATAAGGTGCCCATTTAAGAGCTCTACATAAATTTCATATTCTGAATGACTTCACTATTTTAGGAGTGACAGATGCCTTGTTATAAGTATCTAGAGTCATGTTAAAGACTGCTCTATTAAGAAATTCTATCCCACTCATACAATGTTCACCCAGTTAAGGGATATATAATAAGTTTATTCCAGAACTTCAATGTCCTATAAAGACTACTTGATCAAGGAATTTTTGCTAAATTATTAGAAATAAATCAACAAGATTTTTTTGCTTGTAATTTCTTTCTCCTAAAGCTTGTTAGATCCACTTACGCTCACTCTCTATTTTGCAATCTTTGTTCTTCTCTCTCTAGTTTTTGGTAACCTGCAGAGCCTTCACACAAAAAAAAAACTATTAGATACTTCTCACTCTTGATCATTCTTATGTCTCCTCTCATCCTTAGCACTTCCCTAAACCTAATTAGGGTGCCATAATAATTCTTCTCAAATCTTCCATTAACCATTTTGACTTTGGATATCATCCTCCATTGTTTGTTCTATCATCCCGATAAACTTTTATTTCCATTCCTTCAATTTTATACATAAATCTCTTTACATTTATCTATAAACTATTTTGAATAATTCCTTGATATGTTTCCTTCATTTTTTCATTTGTCTAGTTTAGTGAATCCTTTTCTATGAAGATTATATCTTAGATTTGTCAAATAATTATTTTATTTACCGATAGAGCTCTTTTGGTCTAATAATGCTTCCTTTGTACGTATTATCTATGTTCATATCTTATACACTGAAAACTTTGTAGTTATATGATATCTCTCTTTCATGTCTTTTTCAACAATTACTTTTGTCATCTGAGAAGACTTATTTGTTCACATATAACTCTTTTGATATTTGCCTTATTTATGTGATTTTCCAGCAATGACAACCATGTCAAAATCTTCATTAATAATTTGCAGAGGATTTTTTCAAGTAATAGTTCCATTAAATTAGATCATTTATCTAGTTTTATTTTTTACCATTGTAGCTATTTATAAGCTCTTAACCATGTATGCTTTATTATAAGCATTTATAAATTATCTAACAAGGTACCTCCTAGAATAAGTATCATAAGTCCTCTCACAAGGTATCTTTTACAAGCTTATTATAATCCTAATAGAATATCAACATTCCTAACTAGGTGCATTCTTAGAAAGAATAGCTATAAACTTTAACTCGGCAACCTTTTATTTGGTACTAGGTATATTACTCCCAACATGGTTTTCATCCTCTCACTAAGGGGTTTCTACATACAAACGTCCATGTGTCATTGATGTATGAATTCTTATGTGAGCTTTCAAGGTTCTACTATATTACTTTTGTCATTACACTATTATTTAAGCAATTGGTATTCAAGTTAATTAAATTTATAGCTCATCTAATCGGTTTGAAACTTAGTATTGATTCACCCCCCCAATACTAGTTTTGGACAATAATATTTTTAAAAATATATCCACCATCACAAATATAGAAATATCGTTACACCTTTCTGTCTTGGTAATCCCAAAAAAAATCCTTGTTAATTTCTTACCAAGGCCTAATAGGTACAAGAAATGTTGTATATGTATCTCACATTCTGACTACTACCTTTAGCAAATTCATAGATTTTGCAACTTTGAACAAATTTATTGACAACCTTATAAATTTATAGCCAATAATACTTTTCACTTATCAAACTTACTACCTTGGAAATGCCAAAGTATTTGAAAGTCCTTTACTTTGTTTTGTTTTAATCAAATTGTTAGAAATATTTAGGTTATATATTGGGGGGGTCAGTACCTCAAAAAATTCACTGTTTTTCCCTATAAAACTCAAATGTTAAATATCCTTATACTGATATCTATCTTTATTATTACCAATAACTACTATAACTATACCTAATAGTAAATAACTTGCAAATTAATAAATTTACGTAAAAATAAAAAATCACACTTTACACAATATTTTGGTCTCGCAGAAAGCTCTTGGTTAGAGGGAAAAAATGTGGCAGGGATAATACTTGCAACTCATCATTGCAGTAATAAGGTTCCCGATTAAGAGCTAACATTGATGTCATCTTTTGAATGAATTCACCTTGTTAGGTGTGACCAATACCCTGTTAGAAGTATTGAAAGTACTACCAAAGTCTACCTTGTTAAGAGATTTTATCCCACTTTTATAGTGCTCACCTAGTTAAAGGATTTACAATTAGTTCCTAAATAGAACTTCTAAGTCCGGTTAGAGGCTTCCCTATTAAGGGATTTCATAATCTTGTTGCTAAAATGTTAGGAATAAATCAAGAATAATTTTGAATAGTAAATGCTTTCTCCTAAAGCTTGTCAAATCCTATTTCTCTCTTCGTCAATTTTTCTCTTCAATTGATCTCTAATCTACTTGATTTTTCCCATATCTTGTTCAACTTCACCTATCTCCTTCTACATTTCATAAAAAAACTCTCTTTTCTTGATATCTCTTTTTCTTATGCTTTCTTTTGCTAGGTGTGTTCCTTCCCTAATTAGGGTTCCTCAAATATTCCATAGATCGTTCATCACTCTTGATGTCATCTCTAATTCTAATATATTGTTTACCTTTCATTGATAAAATTTTTTGATAACTTTTTGGATAATCAATCCTTTACGATGACAACTTTCCCCTTGTTTCGATTGTGCTTCTTCATTTTTCGATACCTCTTCTCTTCTTCATTTCTTCATTTGATGTTATTTTCCAACAATGAAAACCTTAATAAAAATAATCATTTAGTAACCTATGGAGGGTTTTGTCAAGTAAATCAAACCCACAACACCCCCCCCCCCCCCCCCCCCCCCCCCCCCCCCCCGGCATTGATGGAAAAACCTTTCTATCATCGTTCTTACTGCTCTCCCTTTGATTCAACTTATTCTAAGGTATATTATTTCAATAACTAGGTTCATGCAACCAAAAATTAAGAATTATACATTTTTCCGTCTCAAAGACTCATTTAGATATCAACCTAGGAAATGGAACTTGAAATGGAGTAATATATGTGCACCAAGAACTAACTGAGATCACAACCTTAAAATTATATAGAAAGAAAATGATTACTAAAAAGTAAAGTATTAGGAAATGAAGTATCATAAGTACAAAACATGTTTTAAAAACTAATCCTAACGAAATAATTAGGTTATAGTACAACTTGTAGAAAATATACCAGAGATTACCCTATTCTTCATTGGTTGTAGGAACAAACATAAAATCATATTCCAATGACTTTAGGAATAGAAAATTGTCAAGATTGATTAAAACTATTGAGAAGTAAATTACCTACACAACCAGAACTAATGAGATTCCCCTCAAGTGGATGTCATCGAGTGATCTTCCTATTGAACTTATATACAAGAAGATGAAGAAACATTTTATTTAATGAACTTAGTTACATCATAACAGAAAGCCAAACTATATATTTACGAAATAATAATAACAAGATTAAAATACTTATAAGTGAACTAACTCTTGAGAGGAACAACTAAGTCTTATTTATAGAAGAAGATCCTAATTACTATTAACTACTTGATTGACTCCACTCTCAACAAACTATCCCAAGATTGAATTTATTGGAAACATGAAAAGGGAGGAGGTTGTGTATGGGCATAAAGAAGTAAACTCAATCCCACCTCAAAGAATATCTAGTACAACAAATCCTACTATAGTTATTCAACTATCAAGCGAACATGCTAAAGGAAGAGTTATTACATAGAACAAGAGTTGGAAGTTTTTAATCTTTTGAGTTCTTGAATATGCTCAACAATTAAGCAATTGGCTATAGTTTCTTCCATGCTCTAAGCTTCATCCTTAACTACATTAATATATTATTGTGTACAAAAGACTAAATTATATATATGCATATTCAGAATGACATTTATTTAACCAAATACAAACTTTTTCCATAGATCTAAAACATAGAAAATTAATATTATAAAAGGAGCTATAAAGGTTCTAAGGATAATTCATGTCCCAAGCTTAACAAGTCTTACTGAAACAACATAAATGTGTGAGAAATATGTTCTCTTTACCCTTAATAAAACATCAAAAGTCTCAAAAAGTATTAATGAAAGGAACCATTATTTATGCTCATTAGTCCTATCAAATGTTGATAGAGAACATTGTTGATAGAGAAAAAGGTTTTGAACTACAAATTATCAGGATAGAGGTGTACAATGTCTACAATAGAGATGATTTCCTATTAAACCTAAAATACCACACATGTAATTATATGAATTCCTATTAAAAGTATATACACTTCCTACTTTTATACTTGCTTTTATGTTATTATATTTGATTTGATGCAAGAGCATCCGGAGGTATAAGGGAAATCCTTTGCCACCCAAAAAAAATACTTAGACTTAGTTTCTATTTCATGTGTTTTCATTTCTGGATACCCATTTGGGTCAAATAAAGGTTCCAACTCTCACAGTTCCACTATTTTTTAAGCACCTTGGGATACGTGTAAATGCTAGAAAGATAGGATTAAGTAATTAAGCCATAATTATGGTGAGTTAGAAGGTGTAAATTGGAGGGATGATTTTAATTGTAATTTATAACATTCTAGAAAAAGAATCAGGTCAAAAGGCCCCACAGTTAGAAAGTTATTGCAGTTTTTTAGTTTCTAGAGACCTCCTAAGAATGCTTCAAAGTCAGGTTTGAGGTGCTAAATGACCTCATATGGGGCCAAAAAGTGGGGGACAAGCAAAGCTGGTCTATAGGGCTATAGAGCATTCTAATAGCTTTCCAAAAATGTAAATGGTTTTTCAATCGGAGCTATGATTCAAAAGTTATGCCTCCCGAAAGTTCGACTACCATTTCTGGATTCTTCTAATTTTGTGCTAACTTCTAATGCGACTTCTGGAGCTTTTTATTTTGGCGGTGGATGCCAACTAGCACTTTCTAGAATGTATTCCTAATCCTTAAACCTTTGGGGTCTATTTAAGAATATTTCTGTCTTTGTAAAAGGCAGTTCAGAGTGGAGTTTGAGAGAAGGTACTGGGAGAAGAAATTATCTCCAGATTTATACTATTGTAAGCCCATAGGAATGTTTTGGAGTCTGCTTTCTCTGCACTAAGTGTATTGGCATATTTTCATAGTTAATAAAGTTTTCCCTTTCTTTTTGTGTCCATTTTGTACTTGGGTTGTGTCTCCATCAAGTGGTATTAGAGCGAGGTTTTTCTGAGTGTGTAGATAGAGTGTCGACTATGAGGCAGTTTGCACTAGGACTATGTGGTTGTGGGTTTGAGTTAAGAAGATGCCTCCATGAAGAGAGCGAGGTGGAAGGGACAGAGCTATTAATCCTGAGGAGGTTAGAGCCCTCCAAAGGCAGGTTCAAGCATTGTAGGAGGAGCTCTTTAGAGGAACAAATGTTGTTGCAGGCGATGAAAGTGAGGATGACAATGAAGAAGAAGACATTGGACACGAAGGGGAAGTTGAAGGGGAATTTCTGAATCAGGTAGAGGAGAGGATTTTTAGGGCCATTACTAAGTTTGGAAAAAGACCTACAATTGATGTGGGTGTATTTTCAGGAAATCTGAAACCAGATGAGTTGATCGACTGGATCAATAAACTAGAGGAGTACTTTGAGTATGAGGATATCAGGGATCTAGATAGGGTTAAGTTTGAAAAAGGCCAAATTGAGGGGCCATGCCAAAATCTAGTGGCAAGAGGTTCAATTGGAAAGAAATAGAATAGGAAAGGAGAAGATCACAAGGTGGGATCGCGTGGTGGAAAAACTAAAGAAGCAGTTCATTCCTATTGACTATGAGCTTGATTTGTTTAAGAAGATGCATGGGTTAAAGTAAGCAGGAAAATTATTCCAGGAATATATGGAGGAGTTTTGTTGACTTTTGATTAGATCAAGGCATGCAGAAGCAAATAAGGAGAAGGTTTCTCGTTATATCAATGGGTTGTGACCTAGCATCTAGGAGGAATTAAGTTTGGTAAGAATGACCAGCATTGAAGAGGCATACTAGTTTGCCTTGTGAGTTGAGGAGAAGCTAAATAAAAGGTTTGAAGGGATACAAAGAGGGCATGGTCAAGGAGGAAGGGGTAGTAGTAGGTCATCTGGAGGCCGAAATGAGACCCAAAAGAAAAATGAAGATGTGGGTACTAGCAGGAACCAGAGGAACGACGATTTCAACTGCTCCCATGATCAAAACTTTGGAGATCAGAGAGGAAGAGGTAGAGGACATGGACAAGGTTCAGGAAGAGGAGGTTTCCATGGTACCTATTTCTATTGCAATGAAGAAGGTCATCGTGCCTTTGAATGCCCTCAATGACAAGGAAAGACAGATAGGAGAGCTGAGGGACAAGCTAGGGTTGCTCATGTGGATGAGGATGCACACTCATTACATTCAGAGGATGCAAAAAGAGGAGAGACATTAGTAAATGAAAGGGTCCTACTAAGTGGTGAGATTCAACCAGGACAAAGGAGGAGTCTATTTCGTACCAGGTGCAAGTGTTAGGATAAATGTTGTGATGTGATTGTTGATGGTGGTAGCACTAACAACTTGGTGTCAAAGGAGATGGTCTCTAAGCTGAAGCTCAAGAGGGAGAAACACCTCCAACCATATTGGATCACTTGGGTGAAGGATGATCATAAGGTCCTAGTAAGTGAACAATGTTTAGTGAAGTTCAAAATTGGGAGCTACCATGCTGAAGTTCTCTGTGATATTATTCCAATGGATGTCTTCCATCTATTGTTGGGAAGACCATGGCAGTTTGATAGGCATGCAGTACATGATGGTCATGCAAACACATACTCTCTGACAAAGGATGGAGTTCACCACAAACTGAAGCCCATGATAAAGGAAGGCGAAAAAGTATGCAACAGTGCTAGGATTTGTCTTGTTGATGGAAGAAAGTTTTTGGATGGCATGAAACATCAACGTATGTGTTATGCTTTGATTCCTAAAAAAGATAAGGAGGGTAGTAGTGAAATACCACTTGAAGCTTTAGATTTATTAAGTGAATTTGGAGATCATATCATCTCTGATAATGTTTTAGAAGGATTGCCACCAGTAAGGCAAATCAATCCTCAAATAGATTTAATCCCTAGAGCTAGTTTGCCTAACAAGGCTGCTCATAGGATGACTCCTACTGAAATTGAGGAGCTAAACAGATAGGTTCAGGAGCTATTGAGGAAGGGTTTGATTCAAGAGAGCTTGAGTCCATGTGCAGTACCTACAATACTGATACCAAAGAAGGATGGAGAATGGAGAATGTGTATAGACTCTCGAGCTATAAATAGGATAACCATCAAGTATCAATTTACTTTGCCAAGAATGTACGATCTTATGGACTACTTAAGTGGAGCTTAGTGCTTCACAAAGATAGATCTCAAGAGTGGCTATCACCAAATACAGATATGAGAAGGAGATGAGTGGAAAACTACCTTCAAGACCAAGGAGGGTCTTTATGAGTGGCTAGTCATGCCCTTTGGATTGACGAAAACCCAAGCACCTTCATACGGCTTATGAATGAGGTACTTAAGAAGTTTTTGGAAAAATGTGTTATTGTCTATTTGGATGATATTTTAATTTTCAGCAAGACTTTGGAAGAACATTTATTGCATATTCGTAGTGTCCTTGAAAGGCTGAGGGAAGAGAAACTGTTAATTAATCTAAAGAAGTGTAGCTTTTCTTAAAAAGAGTTAGTATACCTGGGGTTTGTTGTATCACCTGAAGGTCTCAAAATCGATCCAAAGTGTTAGAATCTGAAAAGATTAACAACCCAGAAAACTAGTGCAAAGAGTAAATATCTAAACTATGAATGCAAATGATACAAAATCAAAATAGCATCATAGAGTTAGTCTCCAAGAGAGTAATGCAAATGCTGGAAGCAAAATAGCATTAAGAGGATGCAAAAACAAGAGATATCCAAATACAAGCCAGGTAGCATGCTTATGTAGGCTAGGAAGAGGGAGGAGGTGGCAACACCAACCAATGAGGAGCAACCATATATCAGAGTAAAGATAGCAAAGTATCTTCCCAAGATAGCTAATGGATGCTCACATGTAGGAACGTGACACCTCACAACCATTCACCTAATAAGACATGCTTTATTAACCTAAGCGAGATTATTAAAAGTGTAGGAAAAACCTAGCAAAATAAGAAAAATAAAAAACTACACTAACACCCCCCCATAAGCAAAGCTTAGGTGGATGTAGAAATGGGTCCCAGCAAGTCAAGCTTGATGAGGTACCCATGTACATAAAATTCTCCCAAGAGAGAGAGAAAAGAGACTCCCCAAAGAAAATTAGGACTCCAAGTGAGAGGAAGAGGCCCCCCCAAAAGATGAAGCATCCCGCACCTCTAGCAATGCTTGCGAATTTTGTCCGGTAGATCCACTTACATCGAACAAGTTTTCTTCCCTTAGGAAAAGGGACAAGATCCCAAGTGTGGTTCCTCGTCAAGGAACTATACTCTTCCTGCATAGGTATATCCCACTCAAAAATACTAGAAGTCTCATGAAAGGACTGTGGATTTGAGATAGTAGCAATAAAGATATGTAGAGCATCTTGGAATTGTGAACGAGTCTGCTTGGTGTTTGATGGATCCCCAACCCAATCACCTGCAAATTGCAAGGTCTGTCTAGCCCAAAGTGGACTAGAAGATGGAGAATCTAGAGGAGAATCATCAACTTGTAAATGATGATTAGGAGAGGAAGGAGGTGAGTCCTCTGAATCACTCTCTATATCAGAAGTGGAGGTAGAAGACTGTTCAAGTGAATTGGACCCATTAAAAGATCTATCATGTATTCCAAGTGACTCCAATGTCAAAGTAGAAGGCAATCCTGTGACCATGCTCTGCTAGTTAAGCTGATGCAAGTAGTGGAAGTTAAGATGGCCAAACTGCTCATGCCATAATCTGCTCAAATGATTAGAGTGAGCGAGTGAAACAGTCAAAAGAGGATCAGGAACAAAGTGAGAAAACATATAGAGTCATGACTGATGATCTGCTCTCCCAACTGCAACTGTAGAATCATTGTGCAACTCACGTATCTCCATTGAATCAGGAGTGAACTCAACCTGCTTGCCTAAACCTTTGTGAGTGATCTGGTGTACCGATAGGAGATTAGTTGACAATGAGGGTACATATGGAACATCATGGAATGTGCCATCCCCCACATCAACAGACCCTCTCCCACACACCTCAATAGGAGTGTTATCACCCATCAAAATAGAAGGCATAGTACACGGCTCCAAAGGTGCAAGTTCTTCCTTAGATGAAGCCATGTGGTGTGAAGCACTCAAATCAAGAACCCAAGTGGATGGTGAGGAAGCAACTGCAAAAAGGGCCTTGCCCTTTCCTTTCCCCTTGCTGTTTTCTTTTTCCTTGTTAGACCCTTCATTAGAACTTTGTTTGATAGACTCAGGAACACTGATATTATTCTTCTCAAGAATGTATGTCAAGTGATCAAGTTGTTTCTACAAATATTTATGTTCATCATGACTAGATCTTTTACAATAGGCACATTTGACCTTTTCTTTCTTAGGCTTATCGCCCTTGGAAGATGGTGTATCAATAGTTGCTTTTGAAGAAACTGATATCTGATCCTTCTTCTCCTCGCTATTCTTTTGTTTCTTGTGCTTACTATTGTTGTTACTACTTTGTCCTTATTGTTCTTTTGTGTCTTGGTTGGCAACCAAGGCATGTGACTTAGAGGACTTAAGAGTGCCCATCTGGATTAGCTTGTCTTGTTCTCGAGTGAGATTGACAGCAAAATCATCTAAAGATGGCATGGTGAATTGAGTACCAAGTGCACCCTTAGTAGCATAGAAGGTAGAGACAAACACAGAATATTCTGAACTTAGCTTAGAGAGAATACTGAGAATCAATTGTTCATCTTTCTTTTCAATTCCACATTGTTTTAACTGTAGCCTTAGTGATTTCAATTTGGTGAAGAAATCTTGGATTGTGTTGAAATTTCCTGGACTTAAACTAATTAATTCATTTTCCAACATATGACCCCTCATTGAATCTTGTGTGCCAAATAGTGTCTCTAGCTTTGTCCATACTTCATTTGGTGTATCCAAAGACTCAATGTGAAATAGTGAGTCAGGAGAAACATACAAACACAATGTTCCATATGCCTCATCACATTTGCTAAACCATTTAGGCTTGTCTTCATCTTTAGCAGGTTCAGTTTCAAGTCCCATAGTTATCCTATTTAATCCAGCTTTCTTTAAGTGAATTGTCATGCATGATTTCCACTCAAAGTAATTGTATGGAGTTAGGATGGGCATATTTGTTTGATCCATGATGAAGAAATGCAGAGAAGAAATGCTAAAAAGAAGAGAACCCAACCACAACAATGCCCCCACCCTCTTTACTCAATCAAAGAACCCCCCCCCCCCCCCCCCCCCAAAGAAATATGATTTAGCACTTTATTTTAGTGCGTTTACAACTACCACTAGAAAGAAATACTTAGTGGTCTTGATTTCAATGCATTACAAACCCTCATGAAGAGCATATGCTAAAAGTGAAACTTGGGAACAATAATCAAAGAAACAAATAGCACCACTACGATCTACTCAAAAAATTATGCACTTTCAAAAAATGAGTTGCCTCGATATGAGGTCGTATGAGAAAGTTATGATCCTCTGAAGTTTTCAAAACGAGAACTGTGCATAGTCACGGTTGAGAATCTGCAATTTCTGAAGAATTCGTGCATGAAAATCAAAAGACAACTCCACTAGTGGATAGAGCACAAAAAAATAGCCAAGTTCATAGCAAGAATCATCAAAATCGGAGTCCATATGAGCAAGAACGAGACATTTGAAAACTGCATTCAAATCTGCAACTGCCAATGGAGAGGGGTATGGCTGTAGCTTTGCATGCTCGATTCTGCAAAATATACAACTAGCATGTAAAATCTAAAAGATACCCAAATGGTTTTTCGGGGCTGTGAACAAAACCCAGAAAGCGTTTTTCATTTTGATGTATAGAAAATGTTGCTGTAGTGTAAATTAGACGCCTTTAACAGTAAAAAATGGCTCCAAAAATCAAAAAATGACCCCAACAACTAGAATATGACATGCAAATGTTGGATCAGCTTCCTAAGTCCATCAATGGCATGCTGGAACCTACAAAACTGATTGAAAACTCCAAATATGCAAGTTGGTTGTCAGATTTGAGATTGAAACCCCAGAGAAAAATCGTTTTTGTCAAAACTTTTTCGATTCTTAAGATCATCCAAAGATGCAAGAGAAGTGCATACTTTGTTTTTCAAAAAACTACAATAAAGTTTATTAGCCCCCCCCGAATCTCTCAAATAAGGAAATTAAAATCTACTCTTGCACACAGAAAAGCTCTGATACCGTGTTAGAATCTGAAAAGATTAACAACCCAAAAAACTAGTGCAAAGAGTAAATATCTAAACTATGAATGCAAATGATACAAAATCAAAATAGCATCATAGAGTTAGTCTCCAAGAGAGTAATGCAAATGCTGGAAGCAAAATAACATTAAAAGGATGCAAAAACAAGAGATATCCAGATACAAGCTAGGTAGCATGCTTATATAGGCTAGGAAGAGGGAGGAGGTGGCAACACCAACCAATGAGGAGCAACCATATATCAGACTAAAGATAGCAAAGTATCTTCCCAAGATAGCTAATGGATGCTCACATGTAGGAAGGTGACACCTCACAACCATTCACCTAATAAGACATGCTTTATTAACCTAAGCGAGATTGTTAAAAGTGTAGGAAAAACCTAGCAAAATAAGAAAAATAAAAAACTACACTAACACAGAGAAGGTAAAAGCCATCTTGGAATGGCCTACTCCAAGGTCTGTTACTAAGGTAAGATCATTTCATGGTCTGGTTAGTTTTGATAGGAAGTTCATTAAGAATTTCAGTGGCATATGTGCACCCCTAACTGACACAATAAGAGGGGATAGAAAAAAGTTCAAATGGACTGCGATAGCTGCGAGAAGTTTTGAATTTCTGAAGAAGAAGGTGACAGAACAATCTGTGTTGGCACTTCTTGATTTTAGTAAGGTGTTCCAGGTGGATTGTGATGCTAGTGGCAGTACTATTGGGGCTGTATTGAGCCAAGAAGGTAAGCCTATTGCATATTTTACTGAAAAATTAAATAATGTGAAGAAGAAGTATTCTATTTATGATCAAGAGTTCTATGCAATAGTTCAAGCCTTAAAGAAATGGATGCATTATTTATTGCCAAAAGAATTTATTTTATATACTGATCACTAGGCATTACAGTACCTAAATAGCCAAGGTAAATTGAACCAGAGGCATATGAAGTGGGTAGAGTTCTTATAGAGCTATACATTTGTGTTGAAGCATATAAGTGGAAAGTCTAATAGGGTTGTGGATGCATTGAATAGGAGGCAGTTGTTACTTACAGTAATGTAGGTTGAAGTAGTTGGGTTTGATGAACTCAAGAATTTGTACCCTGAGGATCCTGATTTCGCTGACGTGTGGAAAGCATGTGAAGAACCTGTTGCTGTAGACAGAACCAAGTGGCTAGACTATTTGATTTAGGATGGTATGTTGTTTAAAGGCAGTCAATTGTGCATTCCAAGGAGTTCCATGAGGGAAAATTTGATTCAGGAGAAACACAATGGAGGGATGGCAAGACATTTTGGTTGAGATAAGACCATTTCCATTCTTAGAGAACATCATTTTTGGCCTCAAATGTCACAGGATGTGAAGAAGTTTGTACAGAGTTGTCAAGTTTGTCAAGTGGCCAAGGGATTTAGTCACAATACTGGACTATATTAGCCATTTCCTGTTCCATCAATGCCATGGGAGGACATAAGTATGGATTTTGTTCTTGGATTGTCGAGGACACAAAGTGGTAATGACTCAGTATTTGTGGGGGTTGATAGGTTGTCCAAAATGGCACATTTCATTCCATGCCACAAAACTCATGATGTCGTCCATATTGCAGACTTGTTTTTTAGAGAGGTGGTGAGACTACATGGTCTCCAAAGGAGTATAGTTTCTGACAGAGATACTAAATTTGTGGGGTATTTCTGGAGAACATTGTGGAAGAAGTTGAGAACAGACTTGAAGTTCAGCTCTACACATCACTCGCAGAATGACAGACCAACATAAGTGGTAAATAGAAGTCTTTGCAATTTGCTGAGATGTTTAATTGGGGATAAGCCCAAGGGATGGGATTTGATTCTACCACAAGAAAAATTTGCTTATAATAACTCTATAAATAGGAGTATTGGTAGATCACCATTCCAAATTGTATATGGAAGTAGCCTAAGAACTGCACCAGAATTGAGGAAGATGGAGCAAGGGGAGAGAACAAGTGCTGAAGTAGAGAATTTGCTGAACATATCAAGCACCTACATGAGGAGGTCTAGGCACACATTATCAAGATGAATCAACAGTATAAAGCTAGGGCTGATCAAAGGAGAAGACATAAGAAGTTCCAAGTAGGGGATCTAGTCATGGTACACTTAAGAAAATAAATATTTCTAGTAGGTACTTACAACAAGCTGACGATGAAGAAATTTGGCCCCTACAAAATTCTAAAGAAACATGACTCAGGAAATGCATATGAGGTGGAGTTGCCAGATGGAATTCACATTTCTCCTATCTTCAACATTGCAGACTTAACATAGTATCATGATGATGGTGCAGATGAGGGGTTGATGCTGGAGCCATGCCCAATTCTGACTTCTAAGAAGGAGGAGATATAAGAGATTCTGGATAGTCATGTGGGCAGGAGTATGAGAAATAGGAAGTATGAAGAGTACCTGGTTAAGTGGAAAGGACGACCGATAGAGGACTCAACTTGGATATCAGCAGCAGAGGTTTCCAATTTGGGATTTCCTCTACCATCCATAAACTGACAGGGTCACTTTTCAATCTACCTTGGGTGTTTGATGCAGGAGCATCCAGAGGTATAAGGGCAATCTTGTGTCACCCAAAAAAATATACCTAGACTTAGTTTTTGTTTCATGTGTTTTCATTTCTAGATACCCATTTGGGTCAAATAAAGGTTCCAACTCTCACAGTTCCATTATTAGTGTTTTGAGTTAGAGTTTTTAAGCACCTTGAGATACGTGTAAATATCAAAAAAATAGGACTATGTAATTAAGCCATAATTATGATGAGTTAGAAGGTGTAAATTGGAGGGATGATTTTAATTATAATTTAGAACATTCCGAAAAAAGAATCAGGTCAAAAGGCCCCACGGTTAGAAAGTTATTGCAATTTTTTAGTTTCTAGAGACCTCCTAAGAATGCTTCAAAGTCAAGTTTGAGGTGCTAAATGACCTTGTATGGGGCCGAAAGGTGGGAGATGAGGAAATCTAGTCCATAGGGCTAAGAGCACTCTGAGAGCTTTCCAAAAATGTAATTAGTTCATCAATCGGAGCTACAGTTCAAAATTTATGCCTCCCGAAAGTTCGGCTACCATTTCTAGATTCTTCTAATTTTGCACTGACTTCTAATGCAACTTCTGGAGCCTTCGATTTTGGCGGTGGATGCCAACTAGAACTTTCTAGAATGTATTCCTAATCCTTAACCCTTTGGGGTCTATTTAAGAACATTTTTGGCATTGTAAAAGGCAGTTCAGAGTGGAGTTTGTGAGAAGGTACTGCAAGAAGAAATTATCTTCAAATTTATACTATTGTAAGCCCATAGGGCATGTTTTGGAGTCTATTTTCTCTGCACTAAGTGTATTGGCATATTTTCATAGTTAATAAAGTTTTCCCTTTCTTGTTGTGTCCATTTTGTACTTGGGTTGTGTCTCCATCACGATTCCACTTTGAAATTATTTTTCAATGAAAGTTGTTACAACCAAAAACATATAGAATTCCCACTTTTGTACTTACACTTTTTATATTTAACTGTCATTTCATCCTTTCTTTTCAAAGAAAACCATTACAACCAATTTTTTCAATGCATTCCAAATTTAATAATGCATCAATGATCTTTGTGATCTTTGTGTTGCTAAGAAAAATAAAATTTCACTGATTACTTTATAATAGTTGTAAATATAATTTTTAGAAGGATATTCTTTTTGAAATGTGATCAACATAAATTTGATATTTTCTCAATCTCTTGGGTCCTTGAGGTCCATGCAAGGGTAAACTCTATATGTTTTATTTCTCAAAAATAAAAACTTATTATACACACAATTGGACTACTAAGATGCATCAAAATTCTTGGCAAAATTCTTTCTTACTGATCAATAAGGTGAGATTCCTTCTTCTTAATTTGGCCAATATATTAAAAATACTAACTATATGCACAAGAGTGCATTCCGAGCCCATTTCATAATGATAACACCACCAAGATCTTGAGGAAAAAATATTAGATAAATAATTAAACTATATAGGTAAACATGTAATCAAAGAAAATATTGAGATAAAACATATATAAAACATGGACATGCTCATGCACTCAAAATTCAAGAAACAAATCCACCATGATCACCATTAAATAAATTTTCGTCTTACACACTAGATGAACACCCCCACCTCATTAGATTGCTTTCATCTAAAAATGAAACATTGACAATTGATATTGTTGAAACTTTAAGATATAAAATAACAATTTCAAGAATGTAATATTTTTTTACATGAATTAAAATGAAATGCAAAATAAGAAAAGGATTTGATAAATAGTTTGATTATTCACATTGAATTTATGTTGGAGTTGATAGTAAATCCCATAACTTCTAGGAATTTCATGTAATCACTAGATCTATCCCGTCAAAGGAAAAATCCATGACTATGAAAAATTCAGCAAGGGATTGATCGAAGCAAGTATCTAATATTTAGATTAGTCTGTAATAAATTGGATAGAATAAGATGATTACAATGTATAATAAGGAATTTGTAAAGATAAAAACATTAAATTCTAGATGAAATTTCAATTGAGGATTAATTTAGATCATGTGATAGTATACGAATTAAATATATAGAGAATTATTTTTGACTAATTATTATAAATACCAGAAGAAACATAGATAATTGCATTAACATAACAATCTCAAAATTGATTTAAAATATATTTTAAAATACATAGAATCTTTGTAAATGATAATTCACAATACATTGCTTTATTTAATATAATTAAGAAATTTCATTTAATATTACATATTACATGCTGAAATGCTGAAATTCAATTTATGTACTTTGTATCCATTAAGGAGCAGGAACCCAACAACCATGTAATCCATATGGCATTTTTTCTCGAGCAATCTCAGTATATGTTGATCCATCAAGAATGAGGGAATATCCATCCCCATTTCTATCACTTATTAATGACATTGCCACTCCTACAACAACATGCATATCTCTCAAAGTTAATAATAATAATATGTAAGAATATCAAAATTATCAAGCATAGATTAAAACAGGGGTGGTCAATTTCTTACCATCATCTTCTTCATCAGCCCCTAGATGACCTACAAAGAAGGGTTCAGATGGAACTCCTCATTCATCATACCAGTTCTTGGTTGTTTTCTCCTTTAAATCAATCTATAGCAATATTCCACACATGAGATAAATATCAATCCCATGTGCATTAGAATATACATAGAATTAATTCTATAAGTAAATAAGAGTTGTTAAAAAGATGAGTATTTAGAGTTAGTATTCAAGCAGAAACATCCTTGTTAGGAGTTCTCATACGTAGATGAATTGTGAGCTATTAAATTGATAGAATGAGGTAGTTTAAGTGCTAGACTTAAAAATCAATGTTCTACATTTATTTTAGCAATTTTAAATATTAATATGAGTGATATTTATAATGCTAAAAATGAAATATTTATATTTTTATGCTTTACGTTTGTTTTTGATATTTTATAATGTTATAATGAACTTATAAATGGTATATTTTTATCTAAATTTAGCTCATATCTTTATATTATTCTAATTCAAAATCACCCATTCTTAATCTCTAGATCTTTTGTTTGTCATCCTTAATTACATTTATTAGCATAGCATTGGCCTGATTAGCTTAGTAATCATGGATTAGAAAGTTTAAAATTTAAAATTTGAATTTCCAAATTCACACATCATTGACCTTTCTACTAACTATTATGAGGTAACCTAACTTATATCGTAGTATTTTTGTGATCCCATGATTCAATGAAGCTCTTAAAGATGAGAATTGTATAAGATTCCATTAGTTTAAAGTAAAGAACATTTTTTGATTTAACTATGTCTATTATTGCATAAGCATTTTATAATAGACTTGATGATCCATTACTAGGTATACAAGAGCATTGTCAAAATCATTGATGCAAAAGTACATACAATTAAATCTCGAAACACACTTTAAGCTTTCTTAAAGGTGATTCTCAACATTGTGCATCCTTACTAAAATTTGGATGAATCAAAGCGAATAGAATTCAACAATCATTTTTTGACTAATCATTTTCACAAGTACAATTTTAAATCCACATGCTAATTAACTTCAATGTCAAAACAAAAAAACACAACCAACTTTCAAAATTTCAACTGGTCATTTGATCAATTATTGAAATGCTACTACTTTAATTAATTAGTTCCCAATATCCTTTGTAATCTATTTAGACTATAATATATTTTCATCATCAATTTTAAATTAAATATTATATTTTATCTATTTATTTTCTACAAATCAATCAATATTTATTATTCTAATCTTAATAAATTTGTACAAATTAACTATTTATTTACTTAACCTTAAATGCTATGTTTTTCACTACAATACTTCAACAAATTACATCACTTCTCTTTCAAACTTGACTTTTTGTTATTTTCACAAAACTATCAAACTTCTTATACTTTAATAACATTTTGTAGTCTTAGCACATGTTTTAAAATAAGATTGCTATCATCTTATCTTTGTCTATGTTCAAACACAAGTCTAAATTCTGTTAGACTTTCAATGCAATATAAAAGACAAATCCTATAATCCTATAGTACAAGAAGTAAAATATATAGGATAAGGAATATGTAATCTTGGTGAGGGTATCGGGAAAATTGCAAAGGCATTCTGCTCCTTAGGCATATGCATAACGATATGGCTTCCCTATGTATTTTGGATTTACACTACACATGTCCATCCCTTTGCCATGCTCCTTTGGAGGCAATGCGGCTTCTAGTTTTCCCCACGGACTGCCATCTAGGGGTATGGTGAAATGTCCCACTCTGTTCACATCAATTAATAATAGTATTTCAATTAGGTATAGTAAGAAAGATCTGAATTCATATAAAAGATGGAAGACTTTAATGAGAATCTGATGGTTTGAGGTTGTGGGTAGTTCTTCATAGTCTCAGATTCAAATCTCTTTCAGAGTAAAGAAGTGAGACATCTTGCTAACAACTAATCTCACCTAAGTAAGATTAGTTTCACCCTAGCTCGCATCGACCGCTGATCATTGCCGAGCTAGATCACTGGAACATCCCATATTAAAAAAAAAAAGGAATCATGAGTGAGAAATATTAATATAAATTTAAATTTCAACTCACAACCCTAACCCTAAAAGGTTTGCTCGACACTCACAATTGCCGAGTGCCAGTTTTGCTCGGCACTTGAAGAAAAGTGCTTGGCACAGGAAGGTGTCGAGTGCCAAAAATTACTCGGCACTTGCTCGGCACATGAAGGTGCCGAGTGACAGGAAACAGGTGCCGAGTGAACTTGACACAAAGAGGAGCTCGACAATAAATGCCGAGTATGCCTGGCTCACAAAGGAAATGCTCGGCAACAATAGATGCCGAGTGAGCTCGGCTCCAACTAAAGTTTATAACTTAGAAAATTCCAACGTGAACGCATTCACCATTAAAACCAGAGAGTCAAAGCTTTAAGCTTTCAACCAAACTTATCAAATGCAATGAATAGAAGAGTAAGAACAATGGATTAAGTATGTTGCTTGCTTTCTATTCAATCTTGCATTAAACTATTACAAAATCTAGGAGCATTCGGCTTCAACCAGAAAACCCTAAAATAACCCTAAATTGATAATACTGCAAGCTTTAATAAACCTTTAAACCTACAACTCTAATGGCTGCATACAATGGTGCCTGGAGCAATCACTGCTTCGACATGACAAATCCAAACACAAACAAACTTACAGAGTGAAAAAGGAACCACATGCAACTGCAGCCACAAACTTCCTTCTTCCTTCTTCCTTCTCTGCTCAACTTTGTAACTTCTCTCTGATCTGCTTGATCTACAAACTCTTTGCTAAATGAATGAATAAAATTCCTTTTGTCACATTCCATTTTCCTTCTCAAAGTTCAAATTTTGAAAACTTACCTACCAAAATTAAATGCCTATCGACCATGGAAGCTTGCGATGCTGACAGGGTAGATGGGTGTGGGCTTGAGAACAAACAGCTGGCTCTTAACGTTAATTTCCAACACTTCCCCTTTGTCCTGAGACCCACAAACAAGGATCACTGCTGATCCAAGTCAACTACACCAAGACTCTGTCTTTGGTGCACAAAAGTTCCAATGCTAAAGGCTTGGTGAAAATATCTGCTAGTTGCTACTCTGACTTGCAAAATTCCATCTTGATATCCCCATTCTCCACCAACTCTCTGATGAAGTGATATCTAATCTCTATATGTTTGCTTCTCCCATGGAAGACTGGATTCTTGGACAATGCAATTGATGAGATGTTGTCACAAATTTTTTTGGTTCCATCCTCTTGCCTTTCATTCAAATCTGTCAAGATCTTTCTTAGTCAAATTGCTTGACATGCTGCTGCATTTACTACAATGTATTCAGCCTCTGCTATAGATTGAGCAACAATAGGTTGCTTCTTGGATGCCCATGAAATTGCACTCGATCCCATATGAAACATGTATCCGAAAGTGCTCTTCCTATCATCTAAACTTCCAGCCCAATCACTATTAGTATAGCCAACCAACCTGAAATCATTTGATGCAGTATACAAAATCCCAAATCCCTTGGTACCTTTCACATACCTTAGGATCCTTTTTCCTGCTTGCCAAAGGGAATCCTTTGGTGTTTTCATAAATATGAAAATTAGACTTACTGCATGCATTAGGTCTGGCTGAGTTGTAGTCAAATACATTAGACTTCCAACCATACTTTTGTATAGTGTTGGATCCACTCTCTTGCTAGAGTCTTCCTTGCTCAACTTTAGACCTACTGCTGTTGGTGTGGGGCTGCCTTACTGTTCTGCATTTTAAATCTCTCCAAGATCTGCCTTGCATACTTTTCTTGAGAGATGAAGATGCCATCATGCATTTGTTTTACTTCTATGCCTAGAAAGTATTTCAAGAGACCTAGGTCTATCATTTCAAATTCACTTTTCATGACCTCTTGGAATTCACCAATTAGAGTCTTGTCATTACCAGTAAAAATTAAATCATCTACATACAAGAAAACAATCAATACATTACCATCTGCTACCTTGATGTAAAGAGTGGGCTCACCATTGCTTTTGCTAAAGCCATTGCTCATCAAATATGAGTCAATTCTATTGTACCATGCCCGTGGAGCTTGCTTGAGCCCATAAAGAGCTCTCTTCAATCTATATACTTTATGTTCTTCACCTACAACTTCATAACCAGGTGACTGCTCTACATACACTTCTTCTTTCAATACACCATTTAGGAAGGCGAACTTCACATCCATTTGAAATACCTTCCACTTGTGTTGAGCTGCAATTGATATGATAGCACACACAGTTTCCATTCTTGCAACAGGGGCATATTTCTCATCATAATCTCTTCCATACTACTGTTTGTAGCCTTTGACTACCAACTTTGCCATATGCCTATCAATATTTCCTTCCACATTGCATTTTGTCTTATAGACCCATTTCACTCCAATCACTTGCTTCTTGGGAGGCAATTCAGTTAGCTCCCATGTCTCATTTCTTTCTATAGCATCTATTTCCTCATCCATGGCATTACACCATTTCTTCTCCTTAATAGCTTCCTCAAAATATACTGGATCACTATGAGAAAATAATGCAAAATTAACACTCTCATCATAATCTTCATACCTTTCATCTTGGTATATCTCCCTAAGACTCTTGGTCTTTCTTGGTAACAGGGAGGAGAGTGTGGGATTAAAATCTTCATTGCTGCTGCATTGCCGACTAGCTCGGTCTTCACTGGTACTCAGCACTAACACTCAGTCATGCCTAGAGGAGCTTGATAATGTCTGAACCTGCTTGACTTTTCTTCTATTTGCTCCTTCTTCTTGCTGTTCATCAACATCTTCTTCACTCATAATGGGCACTTTACTAGAAGTGCACGGTGACTCATCAATTGAACCATACCAAGACTGATTTTCAAGAAATTCCACATCTCTTGAAAGCATCATCTTGTTGTTTAGTGGGTCATACAATCTGTATGCCTTTGATTCTGGGCTGTATCCTATGAAAATGCATTTCACACCTTTGTCATCAAGTTTCTGCCTTTTCTCTTTAGGCACATGTGCATATGCAACACATCCAAACACCCTTAAGTGTTCAACTGTCCATCTTATTTGTGACCAAGCTTCCATTGGAATTCTGTCATGGACTGCCTTTGTAGGACACCTATTAATTAGGTAAACTTCTGTTGCCATAGCCTCTCCCCAAAATTCAGTTGGGAGACCTTTCTCTTTCATCATGCTTCTTGCCATTTCAACAATGGTCCTGTTCTTTCTTTCAACCACTCCATTCTGCTATGGTGTATAGTTGGCTGTGAGCTCTTTCCTAATGCCATGTTTCTTGCAAAAATTTACAAAAGAATTGGAGGTCTACTCCCCTCCTCTATCTGATCTAAGGACTTTGATATAATGTCCACATTCTCTCTCAGCCTGGGCTTTAAATTTTACAAATTTATCAAATGCTTCAGATTTATTCTTTAAGAAATACACCCATGTCCTACGATTGAAATCATCAATGAATGTCATAAAATAAGTACTCCCCCCAATGGAAGTAACTTGCATAGGGCTGACTAGGTCAGTATGCACTAACTCTAATGGATATCTAGCCCTCCTAGAATTTTCAGAATTAAATGGAAGCCTATGTTGCTTACCCAAAATACAAGCCTCACACTTGTCACAAGAATTTCCTACATGTGGCAAACCTTCTACCATTCTTTTATTTGACAATAAATTTAAACCAGCATAGCCAAGATGACCATACTTGAGGTGCCATAGCCATGAGGGGTCTTCAATTACACTCGTTAGAGCTGATTGTGTGGGAGGTGCAACACTAACTTGAGATGAGAAACATGTCTCAATCCTCAAGGGAAACATTTTGTTCTTTGTCATTTGAATTGCTGCAAGTAGGTTCTTGGTCCCATCTTTTTCATGAATGATACAACTATCATTCTCCATCAACACTTTGTATCCATTTTGAATGAGCTAACCAATGCTCATCAAATTGTGCTTCATACTAGGGTCGAAATACACATTTTGTATTTCCCTTTTCTCACCTTTCTTGGTGCGGACCATAATAAATCCTTTACCCACAACTGGTAGGGTTCCATTGTTACCCATCTTAATTTTTGATTTGAAACTCTTGTCAATGAATGAAAACAAGGTTTCATTACCACTCATGTGGTTGCTACATCCACTGTCGAGGTACCAAACCTCAGGGCTTCCTTCTTCACCAACATTACACACGATGAAGGCAGTGTTTTCACTTCCCATATTCACATCAGCCACATTTGCTTGTCCTGACTGATCTTTCTGCTTCTTCTAGCATTCATTTGCATAATGCCCATATTTATGACAGTAGTAGCATTCTACATTACTCTTATTTGAGTTGTAGTTTTTCTTACCTCTTCTTGAAGTATTGTGTGAGGTACTTGCTCCATCTGCTCTTCCTGAACTTTCTGTTGTAGCATTTCTTTTTCCTCCATTACCTCGGCCTCTACCTCTGGAGTTTCTGCCTGAGCCATTTCTTCCTCTCCCCCTTCCTCTTGGATTTGATTGAGCCTTGAATGCTTGCTCTTGGGTAGAAGAAGATGTGGATCTATTTATCCTATACTCACGGGTTTGAAGAGAACCCATCAACTCATCCATTGTCAAAGTAGTGAGGTCTTTTGCCTCTTCTATGGTCATGACCAAATGGTCATATTTATGAGGTAAACTCCTTAATATCTTTTCCACTATCCTCTGCTCTTGATAGTCTTCTCCATTTGACTTCAGTTGATTAATCACATTGGAGGTCCTTGAACTGAAGTTTGCAACTGATTCATTTTCCTTCATCTGAAGGTTCTCAAACTCCCTCCTTATATTCTGTAGCTTTACAATATGGACTTTATCAGTCCCCTTGAAGTTCGTCTCAAGGATATCCCATGCTTCCTTTGCATAATTTGCTGCTGCAATCTTAGGGAATATAGACTCTGTCATTGCTGCTTCAATGAGACTTAATGCCTTAGCATCCTTCCTCCTTGACTCTTTCAAATGAGTCTTTTGTGCATTTGTGAGGGCAACATACTGAGTTGGATCAGTTACATCATTGAATCCATTGACCACAAACTCCCACAAATCATTTGCAACCATAATGGTCTTCATCTTCTTTGCAAATGTATCATAATTCTATCCATTAAATGATGGTGGCTACTACCATATCTTTCCTGCATCTCCTGCCATGATAAATATCCCAAGAAAAAACAAATGCCCTAACTTACTGTGGATGTGGGGTCTCAAAGCTCTAATACCATGTGAGAAATATTAATATAAATTTAAATTTCAACTCACAACCCTAACCCTAAAAGGTTTGCTCGGCACTCACAATTGCCAAGTGCCAATTTTGCTCGACACTTGAAGAAAAGTACTCAGCACAGGAAGGTACCGAGTGCCAGAAATTACTCGGCACTTGCTCGGCACATGAAGGTGCCGAGTGATAGGCAACAGGTGCCGAGTGAACTCGGCACAAAGAAGAGCTCGGCAGCAAATGCCGAGTATGCCCGGCTCACAAAGGAAATGCTCGGCAACAATAGATGCCGAGTGAGCTCGGCTCCAACTAAAGTTTATAACTTAGAAAATTCCAATGTGAATGCATTCACCATTAAAACCAAAGAGTCAAAACTTTAAGCTTTCAACCAAACTTGTCAAATGCAATGAATAGAAGAGTAAGAACAATGGATTAAGTATGTTGCTTGCTTTCTATTCAATCTTGCATTAAACTATTACAAAAGCTGGGAGCATTCGGCTTCAACCAGAAAACCCTAAAATAACCCCAAATTGATAATACTTCAAACTTTAATAAACCTTTAAACCTGCAACTCTAATGGCTACATACAATGGTGCCTGGAGCAATCACTACTTCAACAGGACAAATCCAAACACAAACAAACTTACAGAGTGAACAAGGAACCATGTGCAACTGCAGGCACAAACTTCCTTCTTCCTTCTTCCTTCTCTGCTCAACTCTACAACTTCTCTCTGATCTGCTTGATCTGCAAACTCTCTGCTGAATGAATGAATAACGTTCCTTTTGTCACATTCCATTTTCCCTCTCAACGTTCAAATTTCAAAAACTTACCTACCAAAATTAAATGCCTGCCGACCATGGATGCCTATGGTGCTGACAGGGTAGATGGGTGTGGGGCTCGAGGACAAACAGCTGGCTCTTGACGTTAATTTCCAACATCATGGTGGGTACCTGACATCTGGAAGAACATCCTTTCCAGAGAAGGATCTTAATTCTTGCAGTCTCAATTTATCAAGGATGGTTGTATCTGCATTGTGTTCACAACAATCTGCTATCACTGCCACCACCTTCCCATTCCCATCTTTCTCCTCATAAGCATTTATGAAGTGGAATGCCACAAATAATGGCACCTCAACTGATGCTACCTATCAAACGTTTTTAATGTTTGAAATTCATCATAACATGAACTAATAACAGGGAACCAAGAATTAATTTAATCATGGATTCAAATATATAACCAAGTACCGTTTCTCCTATATGTCTTGACACAACATGCATGAAGGCCCTTGAATCAGGGTGCCATTTGAACTTGTATAGAGGAGTAGGCTCAACTCTTAATAGATTCTCAGCACAGTACCTCAATGGCATCTCAGGAACTATTACATACTTATCTGTTACAGGAAAAGAATGTACCCAACCAGGTGCGGGCCCACATCTACAATCCACCTGAATCAATGCCACAACACATCTGGTTAGATATATCTTAGATTATATTCTGGCTATTTCTAAACAAAAGTCCAATAATTGCTTAAAAATAAAGTGGGTTCAAAGATTTAGATGCATGGTAGATTGCAATATGCTAAAGAGTTCAACTGTGTAATTTGTAGTCAAATTTGTTGATTCATATTTCATGAGTATTGTTTCATACAAACCCATCTCTCATAAGTAGTAGTTCAAATGAACCCATATGTCATTAATTGTCGTTCAGTGAACACACACCTATTGTGATTGGTAGCCATCTATCATTAGCATTGATTAACATTAAACTCATTTCTAATCTTTACTAATTTACATGAATGTATATGATATGAACATAAAATTCAATTGTACAGTTTTTAGTCAAACTTAATGATTCATATTCCAGTATTGCACTCCATACATACTCATCTCTCATAAGTAATAGTTGACATGAACCCATGTCTTATTTATTGTAGTTTAAATGAACATGCACCTATTATGACTAGCCACCATCTCTCATTAGCAATGGACGTTAAACCTATTAATATGAAAATAAATAGTCCATATAGTGCTTATTATATCTAAACGATGCTCTAAGGATAATGTTAGTGAAAGTTAAAAAAATACTAAAATTTCGATTCAAAATATGAGATATATGGAAAATTTCCCTACTCTTCCTATCAAAGTTCTCTCGTTGGATCCAGGTAGCATCCGGACCACATCATAACCAGGTTTGATGAGATCTGGGAGTAAGGTAATGAATTCTGTATCGAACACTATAGGATGTGCTGAATGGATCAGCTCCTAATAAAAAAGCACAAAAACAGTTGTCATATTCAAGATCATAATTCACTTCTTTCTTTGAACCAAAGTTATGTATGACAAAAAAAGATCAAGATTGTTGTAGATTTCAAATAAATTTGATGTGGGGCTGTGAAACTACTCCAAGATTGTCCGTGTATTCAAACTTGCCCATGGTTTCCAAAGTGGCAGGATTGATTTGAATGGACCCTTTCATTGTTTCGGTCAAGCAAACAACTCTCCCATCACCTAACCTGTTAAACCCACATAATTGAATAAGTACTGAATGCAAATATTTCTATGGGTGTTCATTTTTTTCTTTTACCATCAAAATTGAATATAATCAAGAAGAGGGAATCGACCTTGTGACTCCTGTGTTGGCATTGTCTGTTAAGGAAGCACCAGAGAAGAGTCCTGCAATGTCCCCAACACATTCAAAGAAGTTTTCTGACTTTGGAACTTCAGAAAATTCACGATAACAGATTTTGTTGTTCTTTTTAGCAGCCTTGTAAGCCTCAGATTCTAACTGTGCATGTCCTGCAATTAATCTCCCATTCTCGAAGTGAAGACGAACCAGAGTAGAATATCTGCAATGGATAAACATACACCCATCAGAATATAGATATTTACTTGAGATCAATCAGAAAAGTAGCTAAAATCTTGTTTTGGGTGAATTTGGCCGAATGAATATCTCTTAATTCTAGACTCTTAGTTGAAGAGGTTCAGCTAGACTCTTAGTCGAAGAGGTTCAGCCATAAGATTTATATAGAATAGCTAAAATAATTTCATCAGAACCTCTATTAAAAAATGAAAATGAAATAAGATGAAGTTATAACCATCGAAAAGGTGCCTGAAATTGTAGTCACCTACATGAAACTTTCCTGATCCATTTCTCAGGTATGTACCATTCTGTGAATATAAAGGAAACAATCTTTAGGGGATTAACTCAACAATTGTTTGCAATTAACATTCTTTTGAATTCAATCTCAAATCTTTCATTTTTTAAGACAAATTCTATAAATGAAGTGAAGCGAATAAGGAATAGATCAACATAGAGAAACAGAGGCATACACAAGGTCAAACATCCATGAATATAAATAACTAAAGGAAAAAGAAACATAAATAAATTATCATTGCTTAACACAAATAACAGCTACGATACCCTCCCCCACCAAAAAGAAATTATGATATACTGAAATTCTCAAAACAGGTGAAAATGATTAAAATACAAATTTAGACTTAAGGATAACGATCTGGGCATGTTATGTTCCTTGAGAATAGACACCAAGAGAGCTTCTATCCTGCCTCCATGACTAACCAATGTTTCAGGAGACAATAACTCTGTAATGATGGAGAAGAAAGAAGGGTCAGGGTTTTAAGCATTCATAAGAGATCTATAAAATAAAAAATGTCAGCTAAAATACCTAGACGAGTTAACAATTTCATCTAATTGAATCCAAAAGTAATGATCGGAAAGGGAAAAACACAAGAAGGCTGAAAGGAAACCCATAATGGAAATTCTATAACTTAATAAACAAACCCAAGAAGAAAAATTAGATTCTCAGTAGCCAGTGTTTAGGAGAATTTGAGAGGAGACTTTGAGAACCAGAGATAACAGAAGCTTGTGACAAGACATTACAATCGGAAAAAAAGTCTCAGCTATTTTTCAAGCAAATAGAAGATATTTTGAATAGTCAATCAAATCAAAATATTGTTATCAGGATTCAACTATGTAGCTTTCAACTCAAATTTGACTCATCCTTCATAATTGGTAGTGTCCTTTTTTATGAGATTGAATAGTACACTGATCACATGTTGCACCTATGTGATTATCATAGAGGTGAAGCACTGGACCTTCCTAAATGATTATCTCTTGTAGTACTACTCCAACCGACTTAAGCACTTTATGATAGAATTTCCTGAAAATTAAATCTACTTAACTTACTATCCCATTTGTGAAACCTACGACAAGTGCTATTGTTAACCTATTTATTGATCCATCCCACAGCTCATTAACCCATTTGAAACAAAACGTTATACCAGCCATTTTGGGATGTATCCCTCCACTTCAAGTTCACCCTCCCAGCGCTCCCTTGCCGCACTTTGCCATGGCACAAGTTTAAACTTTTGGGTGGAGCCTCCGTTGGCTATATCTTTCTCATCTTCCATTCTCTCAGTACCGGTCATCACAGCTTGAACTTTGCCTTTACTTCTCAATCCATTATACATAGATGGGACCCAATGCAAAGATTTAGAACATGATGATTGCCTTGATCCCTTTCTAAGAATCTTTTGGTCATTTGACATATATTTTGAGCTCTGAAAGGCCAGAATGTCAGACTGTAGTAAAGCCATCTCAAGAGATTTTTCCACTACAGGAGATCAAAAGAAGACTTTAAAAGTAGTGAAATATACATATGATCCTTGGACTATAGAGTGTGTTTCAATAAGAAGGCGACAATTGGCCTTGTCTACGAAGTGGAGGGAATATAAATCAATATATTCGACAGCAGGCTCTATTTTGTCTGTCATTTTCTTTTGGAATCTTAGAAATCTTCTTCCCAAGTCCTTTTATATGGCAGTTGCGGATTTGGCACCGAGGAAGATTTTGTTGTTTATTAATTTTTGAATTTTTAAAACATATTTTAGATCAAACTTTCAAAATTATATAGTTATTCAATTTAGAAGTATAAATCTTGATGTTGGCTTTTTTGGCTGAGTAAGGATTGAAGAGATCCATAAATTGTTTACATTTTTCTTGAAGAAATAAAATTAAAGACACATCGTGAAGAAATAATGTATCAGTTTCATATTGATGAGAGTGAGGTGGTGCATTGGAAGTATACGCGATTGCCTACGTGCATGGCTTTCCAATTTTGAATGCTCTAGGTCATTATATTTTTTTGTGGGGTTTTTAATGCATAATGCACATAGCCTTCCATTATTTTTAATGTAGAAGAAAAGTAGTTTCAACTACCACATTCCTAGATAGTTGACGCTTTATCCACTAGCTTTGGTAAGAATACTTTAAAAAATAAATTAAATATTTTGTTTCATTGCTTTATTTTTGATGATTTTCTTAATTAACTGTTTCATTAACATGAAAAGATGATGGTACCTTTAAATAAAAATAAAAATTGATAGATAATAAAAAAGATGCTCAACTTCAAAACAAAGACAAGAAACATAAAAATACAGGTAAGTGTATACAATGCTAAAAAGCTAGTGTGAATTCAATATAAGAAGGGTTATAATCATAGGCCAACCTTAGACAATTCTAGAGACATCATTGTTTAATGGACACCCAAAGAATGAGTGTTCTTTCTCTTTAGGAGTATCTTTGGCTAAGTTTGGATTAGGAAGAAGGTTAGCCTCTTTGGATTAGGAAGAAGGTTAGCCTCAAGAAATTAATATTGTTAGAGCCAAGCTATCTAGTAGCTTACCCATGAAAGCAGACAAATGACTATTGAGAGGACTAGGACCAATCTTTGTAGGCCACACTATCTTTAGAACCTTAATGTTGCAAGCCATAGGAATGGGATCCTTTTTTTTTTGATGAACAAACCTTTTCCATTAATAAAAATATTAAAGATACATATTCACAAAAAAAGAGGTCGGGGGATATTGGATCACCCTATGAGTTCAAATGGCCCAAGGCTGAAAATCAACTATTTATCAAAAAACATATATAAGCAAAAACATGAAACTCCAAGCTGCAAGAGCAGTGCTAGCCGAAGGAGGGTCTTTATCATCAGAACTCCATAAATCCTTAGGGTCAGTGGTTGGCTCAAGAGGAGTCCAATCGTCAGTAGTAACCTCTTTTTCTTCTAAATAGCCCTGGGAGGAGAAATGACAAGAGCCAGCCAAGAGAAAGCCCACTTGGGATCATGGTGAGCAGATGGCCAACCCACATCAATGGCAGCAAGGGGAGCCACCAAGGACCAACCCAAGCTCAACCTCTGGGAAGGCAAGGCCGAGTGTTGACGGCCATGAAATCCACCATTGGGAGAGTGATGATGAGGCTGTGACCTAGGGATTTGCGAGCGGCGAGTAAAACTGCTCTATCCTTGCCGGCGACCACAGGGAGGAGTGCGGTCACCAAAAAAAGTATCTGAAGGTACTCAGGCAACCATACAAGGGGCATTTCCCTAGTGAGCAAGTAGCTCCTATAGGTGAGTCACTTCTAGCATGACCTTGTCAGTTTGTACTTGAATCTGCAACATGACATTATTACATATACGTGCTTTAGAGTACATTGCAACATGAATATTAATAAAGTTGTGAGACAATAAAACATCATTATGATCTTTCCAGATTGTAAACAATATCTCCATTTTGAAAGTATGCCAGTCTAGGAACATCACCCAGAATTACCATATACCAAGTGAAGGCCTTTGGATGAAAAGGCTTGAAAAAATCATATATCCAGAGCTAGTAATTTTGAGCTCTTCTACAGAACCAAAAAAATGCAAAAAGCTTTGAGGTTGGCCACAAAAAGGGCATCTAGGATCAGGGACTCCCAAATGTCGAAGCCGAGTGCCCAAAAGAAAACCTTGGAAGAGGAGACACTAGGCGAAGTGAGAAATCTTTGGCTTTGTGATGGTATGCTAGATAGTGGCAAATCTAAGACTCCAAGTCTTATGCAAATAATGCAAATGCCAGTGCTAGTTGAGAGTGTCAA
Source organism: Cupressus sempervirens (assembly GCA_028749045.1). Taxonomy (NCBI): domain Eukaryota; kingdom Viridiplantae; phylum Streptophyta; class Pinopsida; order Cupressales; family Cupressaceae; genus Cupressus; species Cupressus sempervirens. Next base: position 73,555,301 of record CM053788.1, read on the forward strand.
CCATCAAAAGATGGGGCATCAGCCATCGATATCCTAGCCTAGTCTTATAACTAGTCACTAGAGTGGCACGATACCATTTCCAATCTTTCCACCATGGGCGAGATGAGTGAATTCCAAGCTTGTGCAACAGATTGGGAGGAACTGTAGAAACTAGAAGATCAATTGTTTGTCGATATGGATAGATAAGCTTATATTGGACTTGTAGATCCTCCCATGAGCGAAGGCTCATAGTAACCCTAGAGAATAAATCTCTAGGAGTTCTAATACCCTTGCAAAATAATCGCAAAGCATTGGCTCCTTGAATCTTGGCTAAAGGCGCAACTTGCATGGAAAACAAGGGTGACCACCAAAGGTTTTGTTGATTCATTGATAGCCCATCTTTGAATCCATTACCAGCCTACTGAAGCTAAGGATTGAGAGCTTCCCAAGATTTCCAAATGCTCTTAGCAACAAAAGTGCCTTGAATCTAAATAGGTTTAGAGGTCACAAGAAGGGTTTGAAGACCAATCTCCTTCCAGGCTAGATAGTTAACCATAAAGCCTAAAGAAATTTAGTGATGTAGCAAAATTTTCTAGGCTTTATCCCCTAAGAGAGCCTGTATGAACCACTAGGCACAGAGGACTATCCCCTGCTTGTAGGTGGAGAGTAATCCAAGGCCACCATAATCTTTGGGCAAGCAAGAGAAGTCCTAGACAGCTCTATGAAAGCCATGATGCACAACATCAGAGGCCCAAAGAAAGTCCTTGAGAAGACATTTGAGCTTAAGGTACAAGGCTTTAGAGAGAGCCCAACAAGAAGAATAGTACACTTGAGTAGCATAAAGCACTTTGGAGTAGATTTGAAATTTTCCCGCAAGAGAAAGGGGATTAGTAATCCAATAGTCCAACTTCTTCTCAATTCAAGCAAGCACAACATTTCATAGGTCCATAGGAGATGCTCGAAAAGTAAATGGAATGCCCAAAAATCTAAAGATTTCACCATGTTGGACCTATTTCCATCCATATTGTTGCAACTAGTGAGGCCCAAGAAAAAAAGACTAGTAGTAGCAGAGGGTTTTGTGCCATTAGATAGTAGACCTTGAAGCAAGGAAAAAAGTATCCAAACATTGCAAAGCATTTGTAATATTCTCCTCATCCTCAATCAAAGTGAGGAAAGACTCATCTGCAAAATGACCATTGACTAGCTGAGTGATCAAATTCAATAAAGAAATACCACACACCAATCATCAAAAAATGGCATTAGCCAGTAGCTAGCCAAAGCCCTCGGCTGTCAAAACATAGAGAGAAGGTGCAAGAGGACAACCTTGCTAGATAGATCTGAAGAGCCCAAAGGCTTCAGACTGATGATCATTAATGGTGATGCAAGTAGAGGCATCCCCAAAAAGCATCTGCACTGATTGAAAAAATACTCGGCTGAAGCCTAAAGCTTGAAGCATAGCTAAAATAAAGGGCCATTCAATTCGATCATATGCTTTGGTGAAATCAGTCTTGAAGAATAGGGCCTGCTGTTTGGAATGTCTGGCCCACTCCATCCCTTCCTAGACAACAATAATATTGTCCAAGATATACTGGGACTTAGTAAAACTAGTTTGTTTAGGTCGAACAATCTAAGGGAGAAAATGCTGAATTTTAAGAGAGAGAGCCTTGGCAATGATTTTGTAGGAGACATTCAACAAAGTAATGGGGCTCCAATTAGAAATTTCTTTAGGATCGCCAACTCTAGGTATGAATTTAATATTCCCTTTTCTTATTATGTTGCCCAATGACTTTGAGACATATGCTTCATGATAAACATGAAACAAATTGGGGCCAATGTCATCCCAAAGCACCTTGTAGAACTCACAGGGGAAGCCATCACATCTAGGGGCTTTATCATTAGCCATGGAAAGGATAGCTTTCTTTAGATTTGCAAGCATTAGCTTTTGCTCAAAAAGGCATATTTCTCAGGGGCAAGCCTATTAGGAGTAATATCAAGGCAGGCTTGCAGTGCTTGATCACACACAATAGAGGGCCCTTGAGCTATAAAAACCTACTCATAATGATGCACAAAAACCTGGAGAATATTTGGTAGGTCAGTGAAAACCCTTTGATCTTGTCAAATGTATTTAATACACAATGTAGAATGCTGAGCCCTCAAAGCATTAAAAAATTCCTTGCTTGATCACCAACCTCCAATCAGTGGAGATGGGCCTTGATCTGAGCTCCCCGAGCAACATAATTATCTGCAACCTATTTCTAGTGTCTAAGGTTGGCAAGCCAATCCTAGAGATCTGTATCAAATGGATTCATGGCAAGAGGCTTAGATGCTATACATAGATCGAGAGTAATGGTATCATAAGATCTCCTATGGTACATAGCTAGTTGTCTACCATAAATGCGAAGAAACCTTGTAGTACAAAGGATATCATCATTCCACCATTGAATTCATCCAACATGTGTGTCGGGCTGAGGCTCAAGATTCCAGACATGTAGAATGTGAGAAATAGTTGGTAGATGAGCCAATAAAGAGGTGTTGAGGTAAAACTAGGTTTTACTCAGGTGAGGCTGAGCTGTCTGCCAAGTGATAGAAAAGAGAATGGGGGAGTGATCTGACAATGTCACATTAGGAAGGGGAGTGACAGGCAAGGCATGCTTTTGAGAAAAGGAATAAAAAAGACTACAAAAAAATCATAGCCTTGTCAAGTCTCTTTAAAAATTTGTTCGACCTAGCTCAAAAATTGGACGAAGTGTGTCAAATCCTGTCTGGGTGGTGGCAAGTAACATTAGGATCATGAAGGCCTAATTTGTTCTACATGTAAAACTAGGCCTCCCATTCACCAGCTGCCCACCTAAATGGCAGAAGGCCTTCTTTATTAGAGGCCAACTCAACCATGTTGAAGTCCCCACAAAAAACCCATGTCGTAGGTGGCAAATGATCCACCAACCAATGCCATAGATGTGAATACTCAAAAACATCATTGGGAGCATAAATGTTAACAATACCAAAAGAATAATTTTGAAAAGACAATAGGATCCAAATCACTCTATGAAAAGGGTCTGAACCATGAGAAACAACAGATGAAATTAAATGAGGGAAAGAAGAGCAACAATACCGCCTCGACTAGCTTCATGTTGAGAAGCAAAAATGACACTATTTGACCAAATAACATAATAAGCTAAAGAGAGAAGAAATACAACAACTTTAACTTCTTGGAGACAAAGAACATCAAGATCAAACCAACACTTGGCATCACAAACATAATATTTTCTAGGGAGGTCTATTAGCCCCCACACATTCCATGAAATGCAATTCATGGTAAACCAACTTGCATATCATCCTCATCCCCTAGAGAGGAAAAATTGTTATGCAAAAAGAGGGAAACTCAAAAGAGGGGTCATCAACAACTATGACCCTTTGAAATTTCTCCCCATTGTCAAAAAACTCCTCCATCTGGGCTACAAGACCGATGTAACTTTTGTTGGGAAATCATTGACATCACTTGCAGTGCGCAAGTCCAAAGAGGATCTAGATCTAGGGTAGAAACCCTCGCTGTCCCCTAGCTTCCAAGGTTTGAAATAGGAGGTGGAGGGAGCAATGGAATAGAGGATTCAATTGGTATCTATCTTGAGCTAGGGTTACCATGATCCACTGGCAAAGAATTTACCTTAGCCACTCCTGAAGCCTTCCCTTTTTTCACTACTATAGTCCATTCTTCTTTTTTGGTGGTAGGAGCAGGCTTTGTTTTTAGAGTTTGAGGGATGGTTATGTTCTAACAAGGGACAATCCCTTATCTTATGCTTAGCTGACTAGCACTGATAACAAATTTTTGGAAGGTTGAGGTATAACACCTTATGAGTAAAGGTGGTACCACCTATTTGGATATCCATTGAATATTTGAGGTCCCTAGTCAGGTCAACCTCAACACAAACCCTACATTGGGGACCAGTGTTGAAAAACTTGTCTAGTTCAAGGCACACTAAATTGCTGAAGGTTTGTGCAATAGCAAGTAAAAATGACTAGCAAGGAATGGGAAGTCGAGGAAACTCCACCTAGACGGGAAACTTATGCTTCTGATCATCGAAAATGATAATATCATGTGACTGGCATTGAAAAACCAAGAGGGATGACCTGATAGTTAGGGCCCTCACACAAAAACATGTTTAGCTTGGCCTACATTTCCAAAGCAAAAAAGAAAGAAGCCTTTGGTAAGGCTTTGAACACCTTCAATGTGAACACCCTGAGGTATCGAAACCTTGTAAACCCATTCTTGTAGTGTGATTTCAGAAGGAGTATGACCCACAAAATACCCAATAAGGGTTTTTTGTTCTAACCATGTGCATGCACTATCAAATTCATTAACATTCAAAATAATATCAGGAGAGGAATTACCTCGTGAAACACTTTGGGAACAAACTTGTGTAGGCATTTGGTCGATAGAGCCATTATCTCCAATAGCAACAACAACTCCAACACCAACATCAACTGCTAGGCCAGAGAAGGTTGAACTCATTATAAATGAAACTTTATTCTTGAAGTAAATGTAGTGGCAAGTAGTGGAAACCAACAAGGATTCAAACAAAGGCCTTACAATCCCTAACAGAGCTCATTCCTCATCTATTAGAGTTGAAGCTTTTCTTCAGAATGGGATTCTTTTTCATATCTAGAAGAACAATTTTATCATGCCCATACCCTCAAGGAAGAGAGAGATCAATATGACTTTAACAATAATGTAGGGAGCATTACCATAATGATCCATTAATTCCCAAGTCTGAGCACAATTTTGAATGCATCTTTTCAAGCTTGAGCTTGAATATGCATCAAAATATTAAAATATATCATAGATTGAGTTCTCACATAAAGGTGTTGGTAAGTAGAAAAACCTATAAAAATATAGAAATTTCCATCTTTCCAAATAATAAAGAGAACTTTACCTTGAAAGCATGTCAAATCTAGATGTATTTGAAAGAGAAATGATTTTGTCTCTTGGTAAAACCACATGGATGGAAAATGTAGCACACCAAAAAAAATTTAGAAGCATGCATTTGAAACCAAGTTTCTTTAGCTCCATAAAAAAACAAAAAAGACGTGTTTGAGATTCTCAAATCATCCACAAAGTGAACAAGGAGGATCAATAAATTCTATTTGACTACTTGATAGACAATGTAGATTTTGTTACAAGCTAAGGTTCTTGTTGCACCAAAAGATTGACATGTCAATGCTTGACACAAACACTAGACTTATACAACACATGAGGTGGTTAAACCATATCGCAAATCTTGGAGGGGAATGATGGTGGCTAGTCCAATAATCCTCCCCTCAATATTACCTAAGGAGATTCAAACTTATGACCAAGCTCTAATACAAATTGTTACAAGCTAGGCTTGTCATTGCACCAAGAGATTGAACTGTCAATGCTCGATGCAAACACTAGACTTATACAATAGATGAGTTGGTTAATCCATGCCACAAAGCTTGAAGAGGAACATTGGCAATTAGTCAACTAGATTTGTTTGAGGATTCCTATTGGAAACATAATTGATGGTATCTTATTATCTTTGATGATGATGATCCTTCTTTAGCTTTGTCAAGGGAACACTCTAACCATCTTCTTCATTCTTTGTACATGATCATTCTTTCAAATTTAATATGAGTATAGATACTTTATTCAAAAATTTAGAGGAGGTCTCTTCATCTTTAAAGGAGATACTTGAGTCTTTAGATAATGATTTATATTTATTTTGAACTATATCTTGGGTTGTAATTTTAGTAGAATGACTTGGTAGACATAATTTCGAGGAGGACAATTTTAGCATTTGCATGGAATACTTGAGAAGTTATCAAAAATTTCATTTATCTTGAGTTTTCTTCCTACATATTCCTTTCAAGATTGCTGAGACTTCATATATACACCTTGGTTTTTTTTCTTTCTAATGGGAGGAACAATTCTCAACAATTATGGACTATCTTTCACATCCACTTTCAAGAATCTTCCATTTGAGCACATTATAGATAAAGAGAAGAGATGGGAGGGGGTAGGGAGGCAGTGGGATATATGTTCTCGAGATACTTCTCACTTATGGTGGGGCGATCTTTCCTCTCATGGGTTTTTTCCTCCTCACATTCTTCTTTGAGAGAATTTTATATTTCATCTCTCTTTTGGGGAGCAATTTTTCCCCACTAGGTTTTATCCTTTTCCCTATTTATGAGAGTTTTAATTATGAATGTGCATGGGTGCCTAACATATGCTAGTATCTAAGGTCCATATTCTTGTATTATTTGCATAGATTCTCCCTAAGTTTCACATAAGGGAGGTCTTGGTTTGTTAAGTACATTGTACTTCGTAAGTGATGCAGGGTAGGGTCAGAAATTCATAATCTTGGAGGAATAACATGTGGAATAAACTCAACTTAAACCTTCCAATACTACCTTTCTCAGAGATGCACATAGAAGCTACATATAAATCAATTTAAAACACATAAAACACAAGGCCAAATACAACATTTTTTGTAGGTGTAATAATTCAACTTCACATATAAAGAAACCACAACATGCCCAGTTGTGAGGCCTTCTTGGCTACAACCTTAAACCAATGAAATTACAATCTTAGAGTCTCAACTCACATCCTCTATCTTCCATCTTATCATGATTCTTTGTCTGATTGGCTTCCTACAACTAACCAAGCTTCTTTTTATAGCTAGCTAAGCCACAAGTCAGCAAGATGCCACATATGTAATCAATGGAACTAAATAGAATAACATGCTTCACAAGATGAAAATAGAAGGAAACAAGGACAACAAAGAATGACATAGAACTCGAGAAACATAGAATGCTAGAAATCACGCTCTTAGGACAAGGATAAAGATAGGTCATCAACATGATGATAACTATGCATAAAATGAAAACAAAAGAAGCAATGACTACTTTGTGAACAACGTACTAGTACAGAAAATAATAAATATTTTTTAGTTGATGCAAGATTGCCTAAAGAACCAAGATGCTTTTGCATTAGTAAGTGATTTTACTAGGTTCTAAACACACAAAAATTTATGTTTACTTAAGGATTAAATACAAATATTTCCACTTTCTGTTATATCATTACATTATCACTTGTCCACCTTAGCTGAGACTTCCACCTTTGGTAAAAATGATCGGTTTTCTAACTTTAGAGGGTGATCTTGACCTTTAGTGGACATGTTGTACTATTGATTTTCCACCTTTGGAGGGTGATCCAACTTTAGTGGATGTCTCACACTATCCCTTTTCCACCTTAAGTGGATGATCCAACTTTGATGAATGTGTTGTAACACTATCACTTTTCCACTCCAGGTGGAAGATAAGTTATCACTTTATGTACCATCTCATAAGATTAAGGCACTTGTCATAATCTTATGCATCCCTATGTGTCACCTTGGGCTATTCAACCAAGAAGTCTCTTATGTATATTCATTCATTCTATTGCATCATTAATAACATAGTGCATTATTCTTCATTTTTGATCTCTCTCATGCTTTCATGTAGTGCTTTAATTTTTGACTATAATCTTTAGAAACAACCAATCTTCTACATTATAGTATAAAATTTTATGTACCAAACTTTTATAGAAAGGAAAAATAGATAATCTGTATTTTCTTATACTAATTTTGAGATGAAAGTAATTTCTTTTAGTTTTTTACAATAATGAAATTAATTAAATAGAAATAACTTTAAATAATATTGTTATACAAAACAATGTTTAATGTGGTAACAAATCCCTTCAAGAGAGAAACCCAACACTTCAAGATTTTCTCAATATATTATAGAGAAATCAACATAAATTACAATATGCTTTCATAGCAAGAAATATCACAAGAATAACACCAACTAGATATTTGGAGCAACTCAACAAGCATCAAACTCTTGTGATGCATCACAATGCATAACTATAATACAATACCCTCATTAAAAAAAATTAAGGAGAACAAATTTAAAACACACATAATATCCACCATTAGATTTGTGGCCTATTGATAAGCAATCAACATTTATAAATGATTAGTTATACATAAAATGTGACTTTTGGGGACGTTAGTGACAAACATTCACTAGGACATAAAACCCTTAAACCCTCCATCATGATGGCCATTCTCATGATTAGCCCTCACTATAACTTTCAATGCTCATTTATTAATAGTAACATTTTTTTGATGGGTAATAGCAGTATTTTTTTAATATTAAAGGTAAAATTGTATAAATAGATTTTTCATTGATTAGTCCGCAACTACATAGACCACTCTATCCTAATCCCATTAAAAACATTTACATCCATCTCTTACATAGTTTATAATAATATCATTTGGGAAAACTAATTTTTTACATATCAAACTTATTGCCTTAAAACCTCTTTCACATTATTTGCATTTCTGCCCGTTCTTTCTTACACAACACATAAGCCACCATACATATTTTACTTGTTGATTCATGCCTTTCTCTTTACCTGTTACTGGTAAAAAGGGGTTACTCCATAGACGTAGTGTAGAATTACAGTTTTCTTGGATTCTATGAAAAAATCCCCATTTCTTGCAATGAAAATTGACAAGTAATTGTAGTTATCCCTAGAACATGAAAGTTGAACATCTCCCAAGCTTCAATTATAAGATCTCAAGAACCCTCTCTTTGTACATGAAAAATATGTCCAAGTTTTCTACCTATGTCATCAAGATTAATATTATTAATGCACTCAACAAAGTTTGCCTAGTTCAATGGAACCAAAACTTGGGTGAAGCAGTCCAACCCCCAGCCAATTCTACTAGTATCTTGAAGAAGGACATAAAAGAGAAGCTCATAGATTACCCCATTATGTAGATGGGGGTGACCTACATTATGTCACAAAAGATAGAGAATAGCATCCTATATATCTTCATGTTGCATGATAAATAATCAATAGCATTTGTCTTCCAATGACTCCTAACAAGAGACCTGACATTGAATACCAAAAATTTTGTCCATAAAGAGTACTTAAGTCAAAGCAACAAATAGAAACCATTCATATTATCCAATTGAATTACAAAATGTAGAGAAAAATATCAATTCACAAGGTACAATGATCACAACTTAAGCATATTGACAAGTACACAAATTCATTGTTTACATGAGACCTATAATTGTGAACTATGTAGAGGAGTATTGTAATGTATTCATAGACAACAATGTGAATGCATCAGATAACTATTTGTGCACAATACAAAGTTAAGTACATTTCATTAGTAAATACATCATATAACTAATTGTGTAGAATGCACATTTAGTTTTGTACTCATTGACAACATTGTGCTATCTAAGAGTACAACTTTATAAGAACACTAGTAGCTAGACATGTACATTTGATTGTAGAATACATCTTGAAACTAATTGTGCAACAACTATTTTTAAAATGAACTCGTTGACAACATTACAGAATAAATAGCAATGTGAAATCTAGGTGTACAATGAATACAACTTGGAAAAATTACAAGTACATTTCATCAATGAATTCATCACATTACTAAAAGTGCAATAGGCAGATTTGAATTAGTAATGTTGTAATTGATAGCTTAGAGATAAAAGAAACAGGATGACAATGGCAGAAAAAAGTTATTTAATTTTCAACATATGTTGAGTATCAACATAAAGAATTCACTAAGCATAGATACTAATAAGTCAAAGCAACAAAATTTGAAAATAATTGTACAATAGAAGTTGCAAAAATGGAAAGAATACTTGCATTGAACTTTATGAAAGCCTACATTATTCACATGATTACAGGGAATAAGCAAGATGAAACAAAGAGAAATAATTCATATACATTACAACATATATATTAATAATGACCATGAAATATGTACTGAGCACTTAAAGAAGTAAAACACGATAAAATACGTGATGTAGAAGCAGTAAAGTTAGAAATAACATGCATAACAAGCACTAACATCTAGATAAAACCGTGCATTCAAACCACTAAAATAGGAAAGAAGCATGAATTGAATATTATGTAACTTCTTACTTGAACAAGTGCAAAGAATTTGTAGACTGCATAGAATAATATGGGAGCATTCAAACAAGGAATTTTCAAAGATATTAATGAGGCATTGTATCATTCTTATAGGAATTTTATCATAGAATAAATGGTTTGTTGATTTGAATTTTTAATTATCGTGGTAAATGATCCATTATTTCATAAAATGAATTGTATTTTATGTTTTCTTCATGAGATGACATCCAAATTTCAAATTCTTATTATTTGTTCTCTCTCTCTCTTTTATGCTTCCATCTATTTAATCTAATTCAATTGCTATGATTCCATCTACTTAATTTAATTCAATTAGTGAGCCTTGTACAACAATAGCCTTCATCTATAAAAGAAGTTGGAATTATTAAGTGAAAAAAATTGGTAACAACAAACAATATTCAACTGAATGTTTTATTGAATGATTCCAAAATGAAGTTTATCACTTAACTATAGAGAACAATGCTTGACACTATATATAGAATCAGGGGCGCATCAACTCAATGTAAAATTCTTATCAAAAGAATGTTAGGTGAAGAATGGAGAGTAGTAGAATAAAAACTAGAGTAATACATGGAATGCATATGAGTTGAAGAATGGATACATTCTTATATGTATGCATAGAGTGGCCTTGAACAAAAAAATGCATATAGGTAATTGTACATCAAGTAATGTATATATTCAATGTCAACTTAACAAATCATATAGTTAATGTCAACTTTATAGGGTATGCAATCAATATCAACTTAACAATTCAAACAGTCAATGTCAACTTAATAATGCACAAAGTCAATGTCAGCTGAACAGTGCATATATTAATGATGAGAACTTAATAATGCATGTAGTTACAAATGAATGACAAATTAAGAAAGGTAATATGTACGGTAAGTGTAGCAAAGGTGGGTGGTGAAAAGCATGAACATGATCTATAATTCTCTAAATAACAGTATTTGGAAGACAATGATGAACACATACAACTTCACACATTTGTATTAGAGAGTGAAGAAGCTATGGAGATATACAATTAGTACAACACCAAGTAATGATTAGATCAATAATGTACACTATTTCTTTACCATTTATTAGATTTATTTCTTTCTATTACATTACATGCAATAATTTGAAGGTGGAAAATTGAAATATAAAACTATGGGAAGATTGAATCACAAATGCAAAGCAACAACCCAATAATTCTTGGATAATTTATAGATAACTAATTGGCCATTTTGTCTAATTATTTATTTTTATTGTTGTATATTCAATGATTTAAAACCCTTAATCATTGAAAACCCATAACCTCAATGATTAAAAACCCTTGAATCATTACAAAATCCTTAACCACAAATTAATTATCATTTAAAAGAATCCCTTTTACATTTTATCTATTTTTGTGAAACCAATTGAGACCTCATTTTTTCATTTGCATTTTCTGGTAATGATTTCCTTCATTGACATTATTAGCTGCAACAAAAACTTTAAAAATGATTGAAACCCACTAAAAAAATTGATTTCAATAAATATGTAGAAATTATCTGTAAACACAGACAAAACCCCATATTTGTACTAAAACCTGAAAAATACATCAAACATTCAAGTAAAAAATATAATAGAAAGCAATGATTATATCAACATTCTATAAAATTACTTTACCATTTTGACTGATTATTTATTTCTATTGATGTAAAATCAATGATTAAAAACCCTTGAATCATCCAAAACTATTAACCTCATCGCAAAACTCTCAAATACCCCTTCTATGAAACCAATTTTTTGTCAATAGAAAAAACCTTTAGGGAGTCACAAAAGCACAAATATAAACCAAAGATTATGTTGACACTAAACACAATGAACTAACCATTTTGAATAATTATTTGTTTATATCATTGTACATTCAATGATTAAAAACCCTTGAATCATTAAAAACCTTTAACTGCAAACCAATTAAATTTAAAAGAACCCTTTTAACATTTAATCTTTTTTTTTTTTTTCCAAAATCATTTTAAACCCAATTTTTTCATTTCACTTTTCCTATAATGACTTTCTTCATTGGCATTAGAACTTGTAGTAGAACCTCAAAAAATGATTGAAACACACTAAAATAAATGATTTTCATAAATATGTCAAAGAAAATTATACTAAGTAATAACTTTGCATGCATATGCTTCTTACACAGAATTTAAGGTATCTCAAATGGATCTGAAATCTACATTTCTAAATGAAATCTTAAAAGAATAAGTCTACATTAAACAACTTGAAGAATTTGTTGACTCTAGAAAGAGGAACATGGTATGTAAGTTGCACAAAGAATTATATGGTTTAAAACAAGCCTCTAGAGAATGGTATGAAAGGTTACACATTTATTTGGTGAAAAATGGTTTTGCAAGAACTAATGACAATACCAACCTATACTTGAAAAGTGAATATGAAAGAAAGATATTCTCTTATTGGTTTGAAACTAACCATTTTTCTCCTCTAGCTCTTCACATCATGATAATAGATCACTAAGTGTGATTTGAAACATCGATGCAAAAGTATGGCACACAATCAAATCCCTAATAGGAAACTCTCTACAAGAAAGATATTGTCAACTAAATTTTTTTATTGATGATGTCATATTTGGAGGATATGATTTATTGTGCAAATAATTTTCTAATGAGATGAAGAAAGAATGTGAGATGTCAATGTTTAGAGAGATGTAATTCTTTGTTGGTTTTCAAGTTTATCAAATGAAGAGAGGCATTTACATTACACAATCAAAGTATATAATCAAGGAGATATTGAGGACCTTTGGAATGGAAGATTCAAGGCTAGTTGGAACACCTATAATCATAGGACATAAACTTTCAAAGAATGATGATTCTACAGAAGTAAATTAGACAATATATAGATCAATGATTGGAAAATTACAATATGTTATTTATAAAAAACCTGGCATTGCATTAGTTATTGATATTGTTGCAATATTTTTTGCTAATCCTAGAGAAAATCACCTAATAGACATGAAAAGGATATTGAGGTATCTAAAAGAAATAAAAGACAATGGATTACGGTACAAGAAAACTCACAAGTTTGAGTTAAAAGTTTAGATAGATGCTTATTGGGCTGAAAATGTTGATGATAGAAAGAGTACACATGGAGAAGCTTTCTTTCTAGGAAAGAGATTGATTTCATACACAAGAATTTATAAGGAAAATTATATTTCCCATTCTACAACAAAGGCTAAGTATGTTGCAACAATAGTTAATTGTTCAAACATTGTGTAGATCAAGGAACTGGTTAAAGGTACAAAGGAAGAGATTACTGAACATGCGTTGATATACTGTGATAAAATAAGTTCTATAAACATATCCAAGAATCCTTTGATGCAAACAAAGACAAACCACATAATAATCAAGTATTATTACTTGAGGGAATTAGTAAAAGATAAAGAAGTCAAAATTGGAGTATGTGAACACAAAGGAGCATATAGCTGATATATTCAGGAAGGCATCACCTAAGAACACATTTGAGTATCTAAGAGGTAAATTAGGGGTCATTCTCCTATCTGAAGTAAAGTAAGCTGAGATGCAATATTGCTTAAATTTTATGATAAAAATATCTTATAGATTGATACAAGAGGTCAAGAGCTTCCTAAAGTTGTGAAAAGAAATATATAAGTACAAGAGTGAGGCTACAAGTTGCTATATTTTGATTTAGTCAAGGAAAAGATGACAGAAGGAGTGATTATTTCAAAGACCAACTCGAAAGTAACAAATAGAAGATGATGTGTATAGAATGGATGATGACTTTGACATTGTTGTTAAAAAGGGAGAGATGTACTAAAGTTACCATTCGATAGACCAAATAGGGAGAAATTTTACCATATAGTAGAGGGAGATGTTGTTTTACCATCTAATTACAAGAAGAGAAAGAATAAATATAGCTAGTATTACTTCTAGAGTCAGCATGAAGAATTATAATTGGTATCATAAAGGGAGTATTATGAAGGGAAAAAAAAGATCATATTGGAGGTTGCATGGATGATAATTAGAATGAAATTAAGGATATTAATGAAGAACAATAGGGAGCTGCAAGTGAAAAATCATGAAAAAGTATTAAATTCCATTGCATGGTAACTAAAGGTGTTGCCATCAATGCCAAAGAGGGATATTTTTGCAAACTATAATTGTTATATTGTCATTTATGTCAAAACCTTACTGACCAATAAGACATTTACTAGCAATGTAGAGTGCCATACCTATTATTGATGAAGAGGATTTGAAAAGAGAAGATAACTAGATGAGTTAGTGAAGTTGTTGAGTAAAGAGGAGTTTAGTATGATAGAATTACAATGGGCACTTGATCAGTTAGTATTTGACAAGATAATATGTCTTTTGATCATTATATGAAGTGGAGAAGATAATTATGCTCATGTGTAGAAGATAAGGTTGATGGAAGACTAGAATTTGAGTAAAGCACTAAGCTTTACCAAGTAACAATTTTACAAGGTCAATGAAGTAGAAGATTGAGGAACTTAAGAGACAGGCAAAAAAATAGTACAAGTTGAGTGATAGTTATGGCCGAGAAAGATGAAGAAGAAAATAGAGAAGTGTCTGAGCATAGTAAAGATTGAGTAAGCCAGTGTAAGACAAGGAAGACAAAATTAGTAGAGACCAAGCTACATAGTGACATGACTGAGTTGAAGAACATAGTGATGACTGAGTATCAACAAAATAAATTTTTGTGAAAGAATCAAGATTTGAGACTGATACAATTTAATTCTTGAATTTGCCAAAGCATGTGAATGATAAGGATTGATGAGCTAGAATATTTAATGCATCAATTGAGTTTGTTAGGAAATCAAGGAAATGATTTAATATGAAGTTTCAAAAAGTTTCAAGGAAGGAGTAGAATGACAAAATGATGGATAGATTCATTGAATATGATCAACTGCTAAGATCTAGATGGTGATGTTTAAGTAGAAAAAGATCAAAGCTACCTATTTAAGAAGGTACAAGAGATGTTTATTTTGGTTGGTTGATTGGAAAATTTGTGAAGGACAAGTGAATAATAGAGTTGTAGAGGAAAAGTGAGAATTTGGTGAAGTGTGTGTTTCTTGAATAGTTTCCAAGCATATCCGAGATGGAGAACATGATGAAGTCTAGTCAATGAACTAGAATGAGTTGAATGGAGATCTAAATTTCCAATGTGATTTGTATTTTAATAGATCAAACCTACCTGTTACTTTCTAACCAGCGTGGCAGTAAAATCCTTTAATCAAGGTTGACCTAACAATCATTTGTAAAATCCTTTAATTAAGGTGACATTCTAATGGAATGATCTAAAGACCTCTAAAAAGGCCACTCCCAACAGGGTGATTTAAATCCTTTAATAGGGCCAAACCTAACACTATGTTTTGTAACCTTTAACAGGGTTGGCTCTTAACTAAGCTTACTTCAGAAGAGTGAAAAGTGGTAGCATGTTACTTGGTGGTTTTTGCCCAAATTAAGTTTCCACATTAAATCTTGGTGCCAAAATTGTGTGAATGTTATTTTCATGTTTCATTCTATTTACCATTGTGTTAGTCAACATATATTGAATAAAGAACTAAGTGTTGAAATGAATAAGTAGATTTATAGTTAATTTTCTATATTGGCTGAGTGGATTTATGAGTTTGAATAATTTTTTTGAAGTTGTTAAATGTTAAATGGGTACATACAGACTCGAGGATAATTGATTCAGCCCCCCTCTCAGTTATTCTAATCATTCAAATAGGTCAACCCATTCTCTGGTGGATAAGTATTTTGGGTCTTGGTCCTATTTCAAATATCAAGATGACTCATGCTCATTGTAAATGACTCCTACAAGGGTAATTAAAAAAAATTATTCCATTCTAGTGACATGTTATCTTTTCATGCAAGTGATATTGGCTTCATGAAGTTGGATTGACAACTTCTATATAATCGAGCAACTAGCTAGATTTTCTATTATGTTCCAAGCTTTATCCTTAACTACATCAAGATAGTAGTGTATACAAAAGCATTAAGTGTACATATGGATATCTACTTCAAAATAACATTTATTCAACCACATACAAATTGTCATAGATCTATTAGGGCTATATAGGTTCCAAGTATAAATCATGTCCCAAACATAACAAGTCATAACAAAACAACATATAAAATAATGAGAAATATGTTCTAAACCCTTAATACAACATCAAATGTTTAAGAAATTCTTAATTAAAGGAGCCATATTTATGCTCACTAGTCCTATCAAATGTTGATAGAGAAAAATGTTTTGAACTACAAATTATCAGGATGTAGGAGTACAATGTCTCTAATGGAGATGATTTCCTATTGCCTTAGCATATAATTATATGAATTGATATAAAAAGTATATAGAATTCCCACGTTTCTATTTATACAGTTTATGTTATTATATTTTATTTCACTTTGAAATTATTTTTCAATGAAAGCCATTACAACAAAAAATGTATAGAGTTCCCAATTTTGTACTTACACTTTTTATATTTGGTTTCACTTTAATCTTTCCTTTCAATAATAACCATTATGACCAATTTTTTTAATGCATTTTGAATTGATAATGCATTGATGTTCCTTGAGATATTTTTGTTGCTAAGTAAATCAATATTTCATTGTTTACTATATACGAGTTGAAAATATAATTTGTAAAAGGATGTCTTTTTTTGAGTTGTGATCAACACAGATTTGGTATTTTCTCAATCTCTTGGGTCCTTGTGGTCCATGAAAGGATAAACTCTATATGTTTTATTTCTCAACCATAAGAAAGATCATTCTACACTCAATTGGAGTACTAAGGTGCACCATAATCCTTGGGAAAAATCTTTATTAGGGATCAATAAGGTGGGATTCCTTCTCCTTAATTGGGCGAATGCATTAAAAACCTAATTATATGCAAAAGAGCATAACATTGGGCCCATTTAATAATGATAAAACCACAAAGATATTGAGGAAAAATTATTAGATAAATAATTAAACTATAGCCAAACATAATTAGAGAAAAAGTAGACAAAACAATAGAACATGAGCATGCTCATGTCCTACCAAAAATCAAGTATCCAATACTATATATATATATACATAAACTCAAAATGTAAGAAACAAATTCACTATGATCACCATTTGATGAAACTACATTTTACATGTTAGACAAGAATCCCCACCTCACCATATTATTTTCATACCAATGAGACATGTCACAACTCATATAGTTGAAATTTTAACATATGAAATTAAATGTTCGAGGATGTAATACATTTTTGCATGAATTGAAATGAAATGAAAAAACAAGAAAATGAATTGATAAATAGTTTGACTATATCTAATAAATCTTTGAGTTGATAGCGAATCTCATAGCTTCTAGGAATTTTGTGTAATCACTACACCTGTCATATCAAAGAGAAAAATCAATGACTATAAAATTGAGTAAGGGACTGATCCAAATAAGCATCTAATATTTAGATTAATGTTGTATTAAATTGGATACTATTGGATGATTACAATATATAATTAGTAATTCAAAAAAATAAAAACACAATTTGAGAATCAAATATATAATTAATTATTTTTAACTAATTATTATAAATATCACAAAAATATTAAAGATTGCATAAACATAACAATTTCAATTTAAACTCTATTTTAAGATACATACAATCTTTGTCAAGGAAAATTTACCATATGTTGCTTTATTTAATATATAGTAAAAAAGTTTCATAATATTACATATTTACATGCTTAAATGCTAACATTAGATTATGTACTTTGAATCTATGTACTTTGAATCCATTAAGGAGCAGGAACCCAACAACCATGTAATCCATAAGGTAATCCATATGGTAGCTTTGCTCGACCAATTTCAGTAAATGTTGATCCATCAAGAACAAGGGCATACCCATCCCCATTTCTATCACTTATTAATGATATTGCCACTCCTACAACAACATGCATATCACTCAAAGTCAATAATATGTAAGAAATTATGAAACATAGATTGAAACAATGGTGGTTAGTTTCTTACCATCATCTTCTTCATCAGCCCCTGGGCGACCTACAAAGAAGGGTTCAGATGGAACTCCTCCTTCATCATACCAGTTCTTGGCTGTTTTCTCCTTTAAATCAATCTATAACAATATTCCACACAAGGTAAATATCAAACCCACATGCATTAAAATAGAGTTAATTCTATAAATAAATAAGAGTTGGGTGAAGATGGGTCTTTAGAGTTAGCTTAGGTGAAGATGAGTCTTTAGAGTTAGCTATTAAATTGATAGATTGAGGTAGTATGAGTATTCAAATTAAAAAATCAATGTTCTATTTTTGTTTTAGAAATTTCATATATTAATATGAGTGATATTTATAATGATAAAAATATAATATTTATCTTCTCATGTTTTACATTTATTTTTGTTGTAATATTTTTTTATGTTATAATATATTAAATGGTATAGTTCTAATTTAATTCATATTTTTGTATTATTCTAATTCGAATCACTCATTCTTTACATACATACATACATACATACATATACATACATATATATATATACATACATACACATATACATACATACATACATACATACATACATACATACATACATACATACATACATACATACATACATATATATATATATATATATATATGTGTGTGTGTGTGTGTGTGTGTGTGTGTGTGTGTGTGTGTGTGTGTGTGTGTCTATATGTATGTATATATGTATATGTATATGTATATATGTATGTATGTATATGTATATGTATATGTATATATATGTATATATATAGATATACATATATATGTATATATATGTATATGTATGTGTATACATATATATGTATATGTATGTATGTATATGTATGTGTATACATATATATGTATATATATGTATATGTATATGTATGTATATGTATACACACACACACACACACACACACACACACACACACACACTCACACAGTTTACCAGACGTGATTAGATTTATTAGAATAGACCAATTGATTTGCTTTGTAATCATGAATTAGAAAGTTTAAAATTCAAAAATTGGATTTCTAAATTTACATATCATTGACCTTTCCACTTACTATATTGATTTGGCTTAACTCATGCTATAGTAGTTTCGCGATCGCATAATTCAATGAAACCCTTAGAGATAGTGGACATGAGAACTCCATAACCCATTAGTTTAAAGCAAAGATCACTTTTAAATTCAACCGGGTATTTGTTGCATCAACATTTTATAATAAACTTGATGATCCATTAGTAGGAAGACAATAACATGGTCCAAAACATTGATGTAAAAGTATACACAATTGATCCAAAAATACATTAGAAGCTTCCTTAAAGGTGATTTTCAACATTGTCCAACCTTACTAAAATTTAGATAAATCAAGGTAAATAGAATCCAATAATCATTTATTGACTAATTCATTTCAATAAGACAATTTCAATCCACATTCTTGTTAACTTCCATGTTGAAATTAGAGAACATAACCACCTTTCAAACTTTGAATTGCTGATGTATTCAAGCCTTAAAATTACAATACTTTGATAAATTAATTTTTAACATCCTTTATAATATATTTAGACTATAACATATCTTCATCATCAACTTTAAATTAAATAGTATATTTAATCTATTTATATATTTAGATTATATTAATCATTATATTTTCTACTACAATCCTTCAACATATTACATCACATCCCTTTCAACTTTTTTATATCACATAACTTTCAAACGTGTTATACTTTAATAACATTTTATAAGCTTAGTATACCCTTTAATTTGTCTATGTTCAAACACAAGTCTAAATTCTTGTTCGACTTTTAATGCATTGTAAAAGACAAATTCTATAATAGAAGAAACAAACTATTTGGGATGAAGAATATTAACCTTGGTAAGGGTATTGGGAAAATTGCAAGGGCGTTCTGCTCCACAGGCATATGCATAACGATATGGCTTCCCAATGTATTTTTGATTTATACTACACATGTCCATCCCTTTGCCATGCTCCCCTGGAGGCAATGCAGCTTCAAGTTTTCCCCATGGACTGCCATCCAGGGGTATGGTGAAACGTCCCACTCTGTTCACATTAATTAACAATATTATATCCATTAAGATCAAGTAATAAAGATCAATAATCATATAAAAAGCAGTTATTGATATGAAAGAACTTGATGAGAATTTGTTGGTTCTAAGGTTGTGGATAGTTTTCTGTGGTCTGGGGTTCAAATTTCTTTTGGAGTTAAGAGGTGAGGCATCTTGTGGGCGGCTGATCTCACTTATAGAGAACTAGTCTCGCCCTAGTTCACATCGCCAACTGATCGTTGCTGAGCTAGAACACTGGAACGCAACATATTTAAAAAAAGTTAAAAAATTTATTACGGTAGGTACCTGGCATCTGGAAGAACATCCTCTCCAGAGAAGGATCTTAATTCTTGCAGTCTCAATTTATCAAGGATGGTGGTATCTGCATTATGTTCACAACAATCTGCTATCACTGCCACCACCTTCCCATTCTCATCTTTCTCCTCATAAGCATTTATGAAGTGGAATGTCACAAATAATGGCACCTCAACTGATGCTACCTGCCAAACATTTTCCATGTTTGAAATACATTACATTAACTAATAACAAGGAATTAAGCATGGATTCAATCATAGATTCAAATATATAACAAAGTACCGTTTCCCCTGTATGTCTTGACACAACGTGCATGAAGGCCCTTGAATCAGGGTGCCATTTGAACTTGTATAGAGGAGTAGGCTCAGCTCTTAACAGATTCTCAGCACAGTACCTCAATGGCATTTCAGGAACTATCACATAGTTATCTGTTACAGGAAAAGAATGTACCCAACCAGGTGCAGGGCCACATCTACAATCCACCTGAATCAATGCCATACTAAATTTGGTTAGATACATTTTAGATTATATTCTTGCTATTTCTAAATAAAAGTCTATATATTGCTTAAAAACAAAGTGAGTTTGAAGATTTAAATGCATGTTAGATTGCGATATGCTATCAAAAGTTCAAATGTGTAGTTTTTAGTAAAATTTGTTGATTCATATTTCATGAATATTGTTTTATACAAACCCATCTCTTGTAAATAGTAGTTCACATGAACCTATGTCTCATTAATTACGGTTCACACGTGAACATGCACCTATTCTGACTAGTAAACATCTCTCATCAGCACTGACTATACTGATTTACATGAATTTATCTTATATGAAAATAAATAGTCCAATTGTGCAGTTTTTAGTCAAACTCTTGATTCATATTGTACCAATATTGCTTCAGACAGATCTACTCTCATAAGTAATATTTCACATGAACCCATATCTCATTAGTTGTCATTCTCATAAGCACATGACTATTTTTAGTAGTGACCATCTCTCATTAGCACTGATTAACATTAAACCCATTTCCGATCACTATTAGTTTACATGAACTTATCTGATATGGAAATAAAAAGTCCATTTAGCACTCAGTATATCTAAAATGATGCTCCAAGGATAATATTAGTGAAAATTTAACAACTATACTAAAATTTCGATTCAAAATATGAAATATATGGAAAAGTTTCCCTACTCTTCCAATCAAAGTTCTCTCGTTGGATCCAGGTAGCATCCGGACAACATCATAACCAGGCTTGATGAGATCTGGGAGTAAGGTAATGAATTCTGTATCGAACACAATAGGATGTGCTGAATGGATCAGCCCCTGATAAAAGACCACAATTTTTGTTGTCATATTCAAGATCATAATTCACTCGTTTCTTTGAACCAAAGTTATGTATGACAAAAAAAAATAAAAAAGATCATGATAGTTGTAGATTTCAAATAAATTTTATTTGTGGGGTGGTAAAATTACTCCAAGATTGTCCGTGTATTCAAACTTGCCCATGGTTTCCAATGTGGCAGGATTGATTTGAATAGATCCTTTCATTGTTTCAGTCAAGCAAACAACTCTCCCATCACCTAACCTGTCAAATCCACATGATTGAACATATACTGAATGTAAATAAAATTATGGGTGTTAATTTTATTCCCCTTACCATCAAAATTGAATAAAATCAAGAAGAGGGAATTGACCTTATGACTCCTGTGTTGGCATTGTCTGTTAATGAAGCACCAGAGAAGAGTCCTGCAATGTCCCCAACATATTCAAAGAAGTTTTCTGATTTTGGAACTTCAGAAAATTCACGATAACAGATTTTATTGTTCTTTTTAGCAGCCTTGTAAGCCTCAGAATCTAACTGTGCATGTCCTGCAATTAATCTCCCATTCTCAAAGTGAAGACGAACCAGAGTAGAATATCTGCAATGGATAAACATACAACCATCAGAATATAGATATTTCTTTGAGATCAATCTGAAAAGTAGTCAAAATTTGGGGGAATGAACATCTCCTAGTTCTTGACTCTTAATTGAAGAAGTTTCCATAAGATTTGTGCTTCCACATCAAATAGCTAAACTTAATTTCGTACAAAACCTCCAAATTAAATAGAATGAATATATACCCATCGAAAAGGTGCCTGAAATTGTAGTCACCTACATGAAACTTTCCCGGTCCATTTCTCAGGTAGGTACCATTCTGTGAACATAAATATAACAATCTTTAGGAGATTACCTCAACAATTGTTTGCAATTTACATTCTTTTGAATTCAATCTGAAATTTTTGAGATGGAATGAAGCGATTAAGGAATAGAATAAACAGAAACAGAGGCATAGACAAGGTCAAACTTCCATAAAAAGAAGAAGCTGAAACTCCTAAAACTGATGAATATGAGTAAAATACATAATTAGACTTTGGGTGTATTATGTTCCTTGAGAATAGACAACTGTATTAGCTTCTGTCCTTCCTCCATGACTAACCAATGATTCAGAGAGACAATAACTCTGTAATGATGGAATAGAAAAACCTAACTGAGACGAAGATCCAAGGGTTAGGGTTTTAAGCATTCCTAATAGATCTATAAAATAAAATCTACCTGCAATGCCTAGATGATTTGGTAATTTCATCTAAATGGACCCAAAATCAAAAACTCAGAAAGGCTAATAGTAAACAATTGAGATTCTCTAACTTAATAAAAAAAATCGAAGAAGATGGAAGATGCGAAAAATTAGATTCTCAGTAACGAGAGGAGAAATTGAGAACCAAAATTAAAGATAAATAGAAGGCTGTGATGAAAATTCACAATCCTAAAAAAGTTACAGCAATTTTTCAAGCTTTGAAATTATTATGTTAGATAAATAGGAGATGTTTTCACAGTCAATCAAATCATGATAGTATCAGGATTCAATTATATTATTTTTAAGTCAAATTCAAATTTATTGACTCATCCTTCATGATTAGTGGTTTCCAAGAATTGTACAGTGATCATTCTTTGCACCTACATGATTATCACAGAATTTACTACTCCAACTTACTTAAGCTCACTCTACCATAGAATTTCTTCAAGATCAAGCCCATATAACTTACTATCCTATTTACAAACCCTAGATCAAATATATACTCTGTTTGCAACAAATCACAATTGAACACACAAATCATATATGATCTATATATATCAAGAAAAATGTTGGAAAAAGAAAAAGAAAACAAAGGTAATGACTATATTGACCAGCCATTTTGGTATGTATCCCTCCACTTCAAGTTCACCCTCCCAGCGCTCCGTCGCCACACTTTGCCATGCCACAAGTTTAGACTTTTGGGTGGAGCCTCCCTTGGTTATATCTTTCTCATCTCCCATTCTCTCAGTACTGGTCATCACAGCTTGAACTTTGCCTTTACTTCTCAATCCATTATACATAGATGGAACCCAATGCAAAGATTTAGAACATGATGATTTCCTTGATCCCTTTCTAAGGATCTTTTGGTCATTTGACATATATTTTGAGCTCTGAAAGGCCACAATGTCAGACTGTAGTAAAGCCATCTCAAGAGATTTTTCCACTACAGGAGATCAAAAGAAGACTACAAGTAGTGAAATATGCATAAGATCCTTGGACTATATAGTGCGTTTCACTAAGAAGGCGACAATTGGCCTTGTTGACGAAGTGAGGGAATATAAATCAATATATTCGACAGCAGGCTTTATTTTGTCGGTCACATACGCTGTGTTTTCTTATGGTCATGCCACCATCACTAATTCGCTCCTTTCGGTTTATAAATTCCACTGTAAAGCCTAATGTCATTGAAGAAAAATAACGAAGAATCTTAGAAAATCATCTTCCCAAGTCCTTTTCTCCGGCAGATACTGGTTTGGGACCAAAGAAGATCTTGTTGCTTAGTTATTTTTTTATTTTTCAAAACATGTTTTAGGTCAAACTTTTAAAATTATATAGTTATTCAATTTGGAAATAATTAAGTTATTCAATTTAGAAGTACAAATTTTGATGTTGGCTCTTTTGACAGAGAGTGAAGGATTGAAGAGACATATTCTCCATTCCTTAAGACAAAGTAACTTTATATTATTATATAATTTCCTTGTTTACAGCGATTCACAAATGAAAAATGAATTACTATCTGTCTTATAGAAATCTTAGACACATCCAAATATTCAATACAACTTCTTAGGAAATCTATATTTATAATATTTATTTATTTCATATCTAAACTACAAACAGCAGCAATTCTTTTCATGGTATTAGAAAAAACTAAAATTCAATATAATTTATAAAAACTCTCTGATGAAATTATTATCATAGAAGCCATAGCCAAAAACAAAAGGAGCATCTGAAACAAATTATTATCATAGAAGCCATCGCCAAAAACAAAAGGAGCATCTGAAACAAACTCAAACCCAAATGCTATAATGTACAGTTCACAGCTAGTGAACGTTGGGTAATACAAGAATCAAAATCTTGCTACAGTCCAAATGCACATTGTTATCTATAAAATATTTATACAAGCATGATGACCAACATAACGCCTGATTGAAAATTCTTTAGATTTTTCTTAAAGAAATGGAACTAAAGACACATGGTGAATAGAACAGAAAGAATAATGTATCAGTTTCATATTGATGAGAGTGAGGTGGTGCATTGGAAGTATACGCTATTGCCTATGTGCATTTTCCAATTTTGAATACGAAGTAGTTAAATAAGGGCAACAAGAGAACTAATCCGGCCGATAATGGCCTAAGCATTTCTTGGATTTGTGGGAATGTATGGAGCCCAATGCTCTAGGTCATTCTATTTTTTTTGTGGGTGTTTAAATCCATGATTCACATAGCCATCCATTATTTTTAATTTAGAAGAAAAACAGCTCCGACCACCACAGTCCTGGATTGTTGACACTTTATCCCCTAGCCTTGGCTAGAATAATATAATTTTTATTTATTTATTGCATTGCATTATTTTTAAATGATTTTCTTTATTTATTCTTTCATTAACATAAAAAGATGATAGTACAAAATTTTAAAGGCCAAACTCATATAATGTTAAGAAGTTAGTGTGAGCTTAATATAAGAAAGATTCTAATCATAAGACCAACCTTAGACAATTCTAAGGACATTATCATCAATAAACTCTCAATTAGTGAGAGTTTCTTCTTCTTTAGGAGTATCTTTGGCTAAGTTTGGATCAAGATGGTTAGCCTCAAGTTAGAAATGTTGTTAGAGCCAAGCCACCTAGTAGCTCCTTAATGAAAAGAGGCAAATGGTTATTGAGAGGACCATGACTAACCTTTATAGGCTGCAACAACTATCTCTAGAATCCTATTTTTTTGAGCCATAGGAATGGGATCCTTTGTCATGTCTAGTAATGATCTATCCATTCCTGAATCTATGGACAATTTCAAGTGCATCTTTTCAAGCTTGAACTAGAATATGCACATGAATATTAAAATATATCATAGATTAAGTGTTCATAGAAAGGCCTCAATATGTAGAAAAACCTATAAAAATAGAAACATCTCTACCTTTCCAAATAATGTAGAGAACTCTTTCTTGAAAGTATGTCAAATCTAGGTATATTTGAAAGAGAAATGATGGTGTCTCTTGGTAAAACAACATGGAAGGAAGAAACAACATACTAAAATGGATTTAAAAGCATGCATCCAAAACCAAGCTTCTTGAGGTCTAGAAAAAATCACAAGAGGTGCTTGAGATTCTCAAATCTCCCACAAAGTTCTCTATCTTCAAACAATGAGGATTAAGAACTTCTATTTGACTACTTGATAGGTCACAATTCCTATTTACAAGTTTAGGAAACATAATTGATGGTATCTTCTCATCTTATGATGATGATCCTTCTTTAGTTGTGGTGAGGGAATGCTCCAACCTTCTTCTTCATTCTCTACATGATCATTATTTCAATTTTGATGAAGTATGAATATTTTATACCAACATTTAGAGGAGATACCCTCGAGTCTTTATATAATGTTCTACATTTATATTCACTAGATCTTGGATCAAGTCTTTTTAGTAGCATAACCTAGCAGACCTGATTTGGAGGGGGAAACTTTAGCATTGGCAAGGGAACACTAGAGAAATTATTAGAGATTCCATCTTGAGATTTCTTCCTACATGTTCCTTTCAAGATTGGGGAGATTTTATATATGTACACCTTTGGTTTTGTTTCTTCCCAATGAGAGGAATATTGTTCAACGATTGTGTACCATCTTCTACATCCAATTTCAAGCATCTACTATTTGTGCACATTATGTAGGCTAGATGTTCTCTCTACTTCTCACTTCTGGTAGGGGGGTGTTTCCTCACACGTGGTTTTTTCCTCCTCATTCTTCTCTGAGAGCAATTTTTTATTTCATCTCTCTTTTGGGAAGGAATTTTTCCCCACTAAGTTTTCTCCTTTTCCCTATTTTCATCATTTGAAACAACACATATTTGATAAACCAATCAAATCATTCACTGGCAATCATTAACTGACCACACACTTGATTTGTCATCTACATAGTAAGTTAAGTTCTTCTTGATAAACATTTCAACATGCATTAACAAGTTGACATCATTGGCAACACAATAACTGATTCAATTATCACTAATTATATACTTAACATTATACAACCTCCTAAAATCTCTAGAAGAACTATGCATAAGTTAACATCAATTATACCAATGTAACCTGTATGTTTGTTCTCAAGATTGATTGTTACCCTAGAATTGGTAAGAGTTTGTCTTCTTATCTTGCTTACTTTCTTAATGGATCCATTTCTTTTAAATCTAGTTGGTTGTTTTGGAACACAACAATGTATGTCTATGATTCTTATGTTTTGAAGGGTTTGAAGTTTTTTATCCATTACCCTATTGAGGTGAATAGTGATGAGGCCTATCTCATGATTTTGTTTTAAACATCTATGTGAATAGAGAATCTATGTAAGTGCTCTTTTTTGGAGCTATAGAGGTGGTCTAACAAGGCTTGTGTGATGAGGGTGGTAAGATTGAATAGTATTCTATGTGATCCACTATCATTGTTGAAAACTTGGAGTTGAGGTTGGGTTGTGCATATTTTTTCTACCTTGATTTCTATTGTCGAGTTATTCCTATTAAGGTGGGATACCTTTCTATCAAGTTGAAAGTGAGTATTGCAGGTAATGAGGGTTCCTTATGTTGGGAAGATCTTGCAAGTTACTGCTGGTTGGTTTTAAGATTCCTCTTAAAACCCAAAAAGGTTACGGGATCATTGTCAAAACTTACATTTTAGTCTTCTAATTTTGGGCTTATTCTTGTGGTTCTTACAATGATGATTGGTTAAAATAACTATCGGAGCTTTTTACACACTTTCTTGCCCCTTTCCATTCCTATGAACTCATTTGTTTGTTGGGTTTTTCTTGTAAAAGGTTTCAAGCTGTCTTTCAAAACCTTATGACTCTTTTTGTCTTCAAGCACTCTGTCTTCATTCTTTGTAGTTAAAAATGCTCTTGAGTCTAGTGGGTTTTTGCATGCCTTCCAAAAATAATTATTTTTAAGGTCTTTGTGGTCTCTTTTCTTGTATGATATTATCTATGTTCAAGGTATTCCAACCAGTCAAAAGACACATGAAGCCTTTCAAAATCTACTATCAATTTTCAATTTCCTTTGTAGTTTTATTTCCAATGGCTTTTTGTTGGAAGATGGTTTGGGGTTCCTTCCTAATTGGTCCCTAAGTTATTGTTCTTATTATGTAATCTTGGGGTCATATTCCTTGCTCCTATCAATTGCTTCTCTAATCAAAAGACTAGTTTTACGTAAATAGGCTCCTCTTAAATCTCTTTACTGGTGTTGTTGATCTCACTTCTTGTGAGTTCCTCGCACTTATCAAGCAATTTGGTTGTTTGTAGGGGTTTGAGGCATCTCCCATTTGGCCTAATCAGATCATATGTACTTCAAATAACAATCAAACAAAAATATTAATGTTTATTCTAATATGATAATGGCTAGACTATACCTCTCAATTCTTCCATAATATCAACAACTATTGTCTCCACTAGCTTTAATTATAGACATGATTAACTCATGTTTACCACCAATTGACAATAGCTAACATGGTTAAACTCTTTGAAGAAGCAGTCCAAAATCTATAAGTGCAAACAACTTCTCATGCTTCTCACCCTTTTTAGTACCTTTATACTAATTGAAGGTATCAAACTATTATACATAAATTTTTTAATAGTGACCCACATATGATCAATATTAGAACATAAAGATAATTTGGAAGATAAATCAAAATTCAATTTTAGTACTTATTGACTCATTTGCACATTTTTAAATAATGAAATCGTCAACTATATGCAACTCATCTCTACAACTACCTCCCACCAAACTAACAATGTTTATTAAAATAAATTGCTCATAGAAATATCTTACATGGTTTAATTTACCATGTTTCTTAGTATATAAACCGATTAGCCTAGCAATGAGTATGTTATATTAAATTATGTTATTTGTCGTTCAGAGCCTCTCCTTGCACTTCTCTGAACTCACCTTCCTGTGAGAAGTAAATGCAACATGTAAACATTAGGATTGTCTCCTCCCAGTAGCTCTAGAGATCGTAGCTCTAACAACCATTTTTTATAGAGAAATTTACCGAGGCAGGTCAGTTTGAAATTCTAATTTTGGTGAAATATTTTGTGGGAACAAAAAGATATATAAAAGAAGAATGGTTCTGGTAGAGAGTGAGTTTTTTTTTTTGGAATGTTTTTGAAGAGCAGTTCAAGATAAATAAATCTTTTCAGCAACACTTGTAGTACTGGATGAGCACTGATTGATTCAGCTATTAAAAAGTTTCAATGTGGAGTGTGTAAAGATTTAAATAAGTTTTGAGTTTTGGTTTAGTGAAGTTCTAGACAAAATGCATTAAAGACAAAAAATAGTTGAACATTTTTTTTCAAGATTTGCAAAGATAAAGTGATTTTTTTTCAAATTTTTTGCTGTTTTCTATTAGAAAATATACAGATCATTAAGAACAAATGTTGAAAATTTCAGAAATATCTATTGTGTTTTTCGATTTTTTGAAATTTGTTAAATAGTGTATTTTGTCTCGAGCTTACTCACACCATTCTAAAATGCCACAAACAAGTGTATCACCAGTATTGTAATTAATAGCTTTACATTTTATAATTTTCTTTGTTTTGTTTTTGTATAACTAATTTCCAAATTTAAACCTCCCAATTATTTTAATTGATTGAAATATTTTGCATTCCCAATCTTACTGGATTGTGTACTTCTTTTACAGCAAGATGGTGGTGTTGGGATGATTTCATTCAAAACTGGCATTACATTATAACAAATAATTTGAATCAACACATCAACATGAGTCATTAATATGGTGAGCCAAACGTGGAACTGAATAAACAACAATACCCACATCATGAACATAAAAAATTGAAAAATGTGATAAAATCTCATAAACAAGTCAGGCTAATATTAGGTATGCTGTATTGAAAAACTGAATGATTTCCATTGTGGGTGATAAAATATAAAACTTAAACTTAACACGTTGAATTTGGCTTACAACACTTTTATTATACCAGTCAATCTTTGATGGGTCTTTCAGAAAATTGTTTTGAAAGATATGGAATATACCATCTTTACAAAAAACTGAACAAGCTTTCATTTGGATTTGTCATGTAATGAGGCCTCTACTATGCCCTTCAATATGCTTTATTGCCATGTGATGAGGCGTCTATTCTGTAAAAACCACATGTGAACATGCGTACATTGAACTACCGAGTGATTTCCATTGTGGGCAGTAGAATATAAAACTTGAAGCAACGTGTTAAAGCTGACCATTCAAAATGCACTCTTAACATCTATTTGACGAACAATCCATTCATTTTCTACAATAAAAGATAAAATTAATCTAATAAATTTTCTTCAGTGTGCTTTGGCCATCAAATTATCTCAAGCTTATCAATAAGTACACCAATTTTATGTCAGTTCTGTAGATCCTTTTTTATCTACGAGTTCCTTACCAAAGACGATTTAACTAACTTTCTTAAGGCCCCGTTTGGTTGGGGAAGATGAATTTGTGGCATAACCAGGTTATCTTATAACCAGGTTTTTGAAAACCTGGTTTTGTGGTTTGGAAAGCCAATGGTCTGTTTGGTTGACACGGAAGATGAATATACCATGGACCCCACAATATTATTAAAAAAATTGTTATAAAATTCAAAACCTGGTTTTAATTTCAAATTCCACCTTTTTATTGGAAGAAACATCCTCCAATTTTTGACCAAACGCCCATGTTTTTCTGCAAAACCTGATTTTACCCCTTGATAACCCGATTTTGGCCCTCATCTTCCAGCAACCAAACGGGGCCTAAGTGTTATTTCTTTCAATAGATGTTATTTTAACTTTCATGAGTGTAATTACTCTTCTTTTCCACTAGCTTTTATGAAATCTTTTGGCTCATCATTCTACATAACTTGAGCCATGAGGACATACATAACTTTTGAATGGGACATTATTTGCCAACTTGAAATTATTGTTCAATATGAGTCATGGGGATGATTTCTTTCAATTCTTTGGTATTTATGACATGTCTTTGTCTTCATATTTGAAGATTTGGATTCTATATTGTCAAATTATTTATGCTTCATAAAAAAAGCATATGGGAATCTTCTTTTCCTACATCATTTATGCGGATTGGTTTACTTCAAATCAATCTTGATGTTCTTATCCTTTTCATTAGGAAAATATTGTGCAATTTCATCAAATGTAAAATCTTTGTCAATAGTTAATGTTTTATTGTAAGGACATTATA
Organism: Cupressus sempervirens; assembly: GCA_028749045.1. Lineage (NCBI taxonomy): Eukaryota > Viridiplantae > Streptophyta > Pinopsida > Cupressales > Cupressaceae > Cupressus > Cupressus sempervirens. The sequence continues at coordinate 73,586,537 of CM053788.1, forward strand.
ATCTATAAGTTATGTTCTCAAAATCAAAATTGACCCAACCTCTAAATGACATTTTATCTTTAATTTATTTTGGCATGCTCCTTGCAAAACCTAAAAAGTCTTGTTTTAGATGGCACTTGTTACTGAGGAAGCTTGCTGTTGGTAATACTCTTCCCCAGAATTTGGGTAGTTATATTATGTGTGGAATTTGTTCTGTTCTTGAGTCTTTTGAGCATCTCTTTTTTGAATGTCCTTTTGCTTATGGAGTTTGGTCTATTTTCTTTGGATCACCCATTGTATGTAACAATAGACCCGACCTCTCTTGGTGTGAAATTTGAGCTAGTTTTGTGGATTCCTTTGATCTTGAATTAATACCTTTTGGTCTATTTTAACCTCTGATATACTATGGTATTTTTGGAAGGAGCGAAATGGAGAGATTTTTTAGAAGAGAAGGAGGCAACTTATTGAGTTTGGATGTAAACTCACACATTTTCATATAATGTCACAGGAAATTTCCAGAGGCAGGTTCATGATGTTGATGTAGGAAGGACAATTATTGATACACAAGGAAGACATAGTTTCTTGCAAATACTTTACCATTCACAAGGACATGCTTAACTAGAGGGAGTTGGATAATCTCAATCAATTTATCAAAGATCTCAGTATTGAAGATAAAATTGTTGCTCCCAAAGAAGCTCCTCATGTTCATAGAATACCACGACAAAATATATAGGATGGAAGTGTACAGGTAGAATTGCAGGATTTATAGTACTCCAGTCCCTAACATTTTTTATGATGTACTCTTGATACTTATACTATATTAATACAAAAAAAAAAATCAAAATTGATAAAATATACTTATGAACGTTTTCAACACAGTTAATATTTTCTCTCTAGATATATGTGCATTTAAGCAACACACCCAAACACTTTTACATGAACAATTGAGATGTTGTACAACCAAACTAGGCTTGTTAAGGATTTATTCCCTGAATTTATGAGACTTGTACTTAAAAAATAGTCTATAGTGGATGGATGCTACTTGGTAGATGGATACTATTGATGACCAATTTTTGATTTTGGCTCCCAATTCTTTTGCTAATGATTATTTACAAGATAATGATATTATGGATGAGGCTCTTGACCACTCCTCTCCCTACATCGATCCTACTTCACCTTTTTCTACGGATGCGAGCCTCTTTGGCTGTGTGGACCCTCCTTTGTTTATTACTCATTTTCTCCATTCTTTGGTTGATGATGTGCAACCTTCCGTTTACTCTACCCTTGGTATAGGTAGTCTCATAATGTAGGTTCTTCTACTTCTTGTGGTGGGACCCAAGGATAGCATTGGCTAGACTATGGTCTGTACGTATAGAAAAATTATGTTTTTGAGTCTCACTTTTCATCCCTTATTGTGGGTGAGTATACCCACTCTTGATGTAGGTTTTTAGAAGTCTTACTAATGTATTGTTAATGGTTTGCTCTTGGGCTTGTTTTTGGTCATTTTTGTCTTTCTATAATTGTACATCCTTGGATTATAATTATGTAAGGTGTGAAATCTTGTTTTATTTCATTTTATAATAAAGAGCAAATAGAGAATATTTATTTACTTTGTTTACTCAAATTTCTTAATGGCTACATATTTTTAATCATTCTTCCAACCATTTAGATAATAGTATAATTTTTTCTTTCAACAAATTCATTTATTTTTCAGCTATTTGTTTGAAACCAACAAACTTACCAAAAACTTCTAATCTATCACCCAAATAGTAAATTCATTTTTTTTAAATGAGTAAAAATGGAAAACAAAAAAAAAATTATTTAGAGAAAATTTATTTATGTTCACATGAATCAATGTGACTAATTCCATGTCTTTCTAAGCCTTCCATATAGTCCAAATATAAAATAACTATTGTGTTTTCCAAACATACAATTTTCACAAATGTCCTGATTATTGTTAATAAATGAAAATATATAAACTATATGCTTCTTCTTAAGTAAAATCATTTGGACATGCATTTGATTTAGCAAATGATTGTCATGCAATTATATACCATTTAAGATCTAAATTTTTGAAGAAAAAGAAATGAAAAACATGTGATTGCTTATAGTATATATTCTTGTACAACAACCACATGTATCTATATCTTAATCTTGATTATACATTCATTTATTTAAAAAAATAACATAACAATTTCAACATTTAAGAAATTTCTCTTCTCTTGGGAATCCAATCTAACTACTTCGTAGAATCTATGGGTGTCTATTGGACCCCAAAAGTTGCTAGACATCTAAATTTTAGGAAGGTTTGGATAGAAGTGGACTAGTAATATTATAATATATTTAGAAGGGCAAACCCTTGCCACTTGTCCTGTAGAGAAAATTACTCTTTACTTAAAATATATAGTTTGATCTATTGATTCATACTACATTGTTCATTCATATATAGAAACTAACAAGGTGGAAGATTGACTCACAAACCTTTGGCTCCATTTAAATGATACATCTATATGGGAGGTAAAAGGGACTTTAATAATGATATAAAGGCTATTATTCATAATGATTGATCTCATGGTAGAATTGGTAATGTTGAGATTAACTATGGAAATGACATGTAGAGGCACAAGAATCAAGGAAAAATATATAGATCATCCTACAAGACATAGCTGCATAAGTAATAAGTACACCTCACATGCTTTATGGGTGTTTTTTGGGTCCATTTTTTGGTTATCTTTGCATCATAACTATTTTCTTGTTAGCTGAGTCATATTAGTGCTCTATAATTTTGGAAATGGGAGACGATTTGAATCATGTTAAGTTAGCCACCTATGAGGATTGAAAGTAGGATGAAGATGTTTGGAAGAAGCTTAGGAAAGGTGGGATTACCTCTTACCTCAAGAAGATAACTTGGCATGATAGAAAAGTTACCCATGTCTTTATCCAAGACTAGAATAAAAACTCTATTTCACTATCTAGCAAGGATGTTGGTATTGCTGAGAAGGTTATTTATGAGGTTGCGAGATTGTCTTTGAAGGGTATTGTTGGCTCCCAAAACCATAGATTGAAAATCAAGGATTTTTCCCACTTCTCCCGAAGATTTTTCAATCATCTTTGGCCAACAAACATGAGTGATATCTTGATCAAACTCCCCTGCACTTAAATATTTGCTAAAACAAGGCATTTGAACCTTACCTCTATCTCAGTCTCATCTTCTAGAGGATTTTGTATAATGAATTTAATTATTTGATGATGTCTTCGAGATGACAATGATTCTCAAAGGTTGATCAATAGTAAACACTTGTAAGATTTATGAAAACAATGCTTTATATAATTAAGATAGCTTTAAAAGAATTATTTGTTGTGTGAATGCTTGATAAAATTGATTATTTTGAATGTATGAGTGCTTATTTATAAGGATTGCAAACTCATAAGTATCCTTATTTTATGAAACTAAACAAGACTGATTCCTTTTCCAAATTGGGTGCTAAAGGAAACATTTCCTTATCATATTTTATGCACAACTCTGAGAGACAGTTTTGTGTTCCTTGACACACCGTCAACTATCATATACTATCAATGGGAAATGATTAATTTGCAACATATAAATTAGTCCAATTGATTTCAATTTCTTCTCTAGGAAATCCAATTAGAAAAGTAGTTTCAACCACCACAGTCATAGATTGTTGACATTTTATCCCCTAGCTTTGGTTAGAATAATTAAGAAAATAATTAAATATTTTTTGCATTACTTTATTTTTAGGGATTTTCTTAATTTTATTCTTTCTCTAATTTGAAAAGATGATAGTAATTTTTTTTTATGAAAATTGGTAGAAATAAAAAGATATTCAATTTTGAAACAAAGATAAGAAACATAAAAATAAAGGTCAAGCCTACACAATGCTAAGAAGTTAGTTTGATCTCAATAGAGGAAGGATTCTAATCATAAGATTGACCTTAGACAATTCTAGAGTCATCATTAGTAATGAACTCCCAACAAGTGAGATTTCCTTCCTCATTAGCAATATCTTTGGCTAAAAGAAGGAATACATTGTTAAAGCCAAGCTATGTAGTAGCTCACCCATGCAAGGAGGAGAATGGTTATTGAGAGGACTAGGACCAACCTTTCTAGGCCACATTATATCTAGAACCCTAAGGATGCAACTTAGGAATGAGATCCTTTTTCATGTCTAGAAGATTGAATTTATCATGCCCATACCCTCAAGGAAGAGAGGGATCAATGTGACTTTAACAATAATGTAGGGAGCATTACCATAATGATCCATTGATTCTTAAGTCTATGGATACTTTCAAGTGCATCTTTTCAAGCTTGAACTTGAATATGTGTGGGAATATTAAAATATATCATAGCTTATGTGTGCATAGAAAGATGTTGGTATATAAAATAAACTATAAAATAGATATATTTCTATCTTTCCAAAGAATAAAGAGAATTTCACTAGAAAGCATGTCAAATAATAAGTATAATTCAATAAAATGATACCATATCTTGGTAAAATCACATGGAAAGAAAACATAACATTCCAAAATAAGTTAACAACATGCATTTAAAACCAAGCTTCTTGAGCTTTACAACAAAATCACAAAGACATGCTTGATATAATCAAATCACCCACAAAATGAACAATGAGGATCAATAGATTCTACGCAACTACTTGATAAACATTGTAGATTTGTTTGAGTGGTTAGGTATTTATAGACTTGAGAAATATAATTGATGACATCTATTAGAATGTAAAGGTTAAGTGCAAGAAGTTGGGTCTCACATTTGAGCAAAAAGTGGAAGTGTTTTTCCTATTTTTAAAATTTCCTGTCAAATGATGTCAAAATTTGAGACACTTAGAGATTGAATATCGAAAAACTTCAGTAACATAAATTGTAGTACCCATAGTCTACTTTTTGATCAATATGTAATTTATTTGAATACCCATATGATAGATTTATTTTGCTATGGATCTTTAAAAACCATTTTTTCAAAATGCATGTTTCAGAACCATACCACACTCTTGTACGAACACCATAATTTGACCCAAATAAATGAATTTTTGTGAATCTTTTAAAAGGAAGATACCTAAGACACCCAATATTGATGAGCATATTTTTCCTTTTAATTTTTAAAATTAAATTTTAATTGGCTATTAAGCTAACTATGAAACCTCTAGTTAGGAGCACCATAATTTGATCAAAATTTCACATTTTTCAAAATTTCTTTTTATTTAACTTTAAAATAATTATTTTAGTATTGATTTAGAATAAATGAGAGGGGGGTGAATCAGTTATCCTCGACTCCAGAAGCACCAATTCAATTTTTATAAACTTCAAAAAGATTAATCAATGCCATAAAACAACTTTGTCCATATAACATATCATCAACAGTTTAACTTTTCATGCAATTTTTTAGCTTTTTGTTTCTTATGTGTGCCAAATTCCAATAATAAACTAGTTTAAAAAATATAACATGCTTAACAATAACATTGACACATGAAAATAATAATTTGACACCAGGATTTAACATGGAAACCCAATTCGGGAAAAACCACCAAGTAACATGCTACCAATTGTTCACTCTTCTGAAGTGAGCTCGGTTAAGAGCCAACCCTATTAAAGGATTTAATCACCCTATCAGAAGTGGCATTGTGAGAGGACTTTGAATCATTCCATTAGAATGCCACCTTGATTAAAGGATTTAAAAAATGACTATTAGGTCAACCTTGATTAATGCATTTTGACTGTTACAATGGTTAGAATGTAACAATACCTATTTGATCTATAAAGTACAACCCACTTTGCAAATTTACATCTCCATTCTCTCATCTGTTGGTTCATTGACTGGCCTCCATTTTCATCTCCATCACTGATCTTCTTGGCATCTCCTCAAGCAATCACTCTTCACACTTCACCTCTCTTGTTCTATTCTTCACAAATTCTCCTTAAGATCACCAATCAACAATGAACCAACCTTAGAAAACATCTCTTATGCCTCCTTAAATAGGTAATTTTGATCCTTTTCCACTTAAACATCATTATTGATCTTAGGGTTAGGTAAGATTCATTGAATCTTGCCACCATCTTGTTCTCCTTCTTCTTCTAGAAACTTCTAATCATTCCTTTCCTTTTATCACTTAATAAACTCTCCTCATGCATTAAGTATTCTAGCTCATCAATCCTTATGTTCTACACACTTTGAATAATTCAAAATTCCAACAGTATTAGCCTCGAATTCAATTATTTCTCAAACCATAACTTTTGTTGTCATTTGGCAATCGTTGTGTTCTTTTTCTCAGCAATCATTATGTTCCTCTGCTCGGTCATCACTATGTAGCTCGACATATACTATACTATTTTGTTCAACATCAACATGCTTGCTCGACCATTACTATGCTTGGTAGCTACTAACACTTCTTCATACATTTTATCGATAATAATGAACACTCTTCTTGAACTATTTTGTTTAGCTTCTACATAAGTTCATTAAGCTTGTGCTTCAACTCCTTCATTGACCGACCAATGCTAATACTCAGTCAAGCTTATCTTTTTGAATTTTTCCAACTCTAAGCTTTATCTAACTGTCTTCTTCACTTCATGTATTGATTGAACATCACATTATCTTGTCAAGAACTAACTTATCAAGTGCCCCATGTATTTTCATGATACTCAACTTCTCATCACTCATCAACACCACTAGCTCACCTTTCTATCTCTTCTTTTCAAATCTTCTTCATCAATCAAATAATATGGAACTCTACACTTTTATTAAATATCTCTCCAGTAGGTTTGTCATTCTATCTTAGTAATAGGTTTGACATTAATGATAGCATAACAATTGCTCCAATTGTAGATTCCAGCAATATGTAGATTGATGACATATAAATAAATTTAAGAAAAATCTAAAATTTAAAAAGTTATTAAAGTTTTAGTGAACCTCACTATTTTATGTTTAGGTACCACTTTTGATTAATAAATAATGCAAAAATACTAAATAAAAGTACAACACTATGGAATTAGGACATTGAGAACTCTGTTGGGTTTTTGTTTCATCATAAAATTTGATTGGGAAGACACTTTAAAAATTATGGAAATTCCAAATTTTTTTAATTCAATGCCTTAGCCAAATATTAAGATCAAAGCATAGGCTTGGTCCCACTAATCCTATACCAACCCTTCCCCAAGATAAAACTTATGGTTGAGCCATGGTTCCCACCCATGTCTTTAGAAATGGATGCCCATTTTTTGAAATTCAAAAGCAGGTGCCCAATTTGGATTTTCTTATTGAGAACAAAACATGTGTCTAGTTTTTAAATCAAGCATCCAATTGTTTAAATAATGGATGCCCGATTTATAAATTAGGCACCCATTATTTAAAAAAATGGGCACCATTTCAAATATATTTGTTGAGCCCCAAAACTAGCCCATAGGGAAAAATCAATGTTTTCAATCATTGATTGAAACTCTTGACCTACAAATAGAGAATTGTATTAAGTTGTTCTCTTTTCCTATTTTCTTTTGCATTTTACAAGTTAAGATTGATTTGAATTCAAAGTTGGTGCAAATATGACATCAAAACAATGAAGAAAGAGGCAAATGAAGGTTATGATAGATGAGGAGGTTGCAACAAATAGAGAGAGGAAAGCACAACATCAACAAGAGAGAAGACAAAGAATTAGAGATTTGAAAAATTTTTGGTTTCAAGTTTAACAATTATTTTAGAAGAGAAGAACATTGAGGATACCATAATGGATGCAAAGGTTGAAGAAGACAACCCGATACAAGGAGATTTAGGTGCACATTCTAATCAAGTTTTCAATATAGGCGTGTCTCCACAACCCCGTATTTTTTCTCATGATGAAGTTGGTGATTTTGTAGAAGTAGGTTACTCTTTAAATGATTTAAATTTTATTCTTGATTATAGAGTGACAAATGATCATACACATAAAACTCCAATTGAAACTCAAACCAAAAATGAAAGTCATACAATAATTGAAAATGAAATTCAAGTTCTAATTGACATTGAATACCAAACTCCAATTGAAGTTCAAACCAAAAATGAAAGTCAAATGATAAATTCAAAAATGAAATTTAGGTTCCAATTGACATTGAAAATCACACACTAATTGAAATCAACAACATGAATATAAACATGGAAACACCAACTAATGAAGAAACCTATTTGAATAATAATGAAGTACATGAATATTTTTAAATTATATAATATTTGGGTATCGGTTTCATGGAGACAGATTAGGACACATGCTAGTAGATTGTTCAGACAATTTTTTATAACAAGAAATTTGGGTTTCAATGTCAATTAATGTTGCAACTAATCAAAATGTCTAAAATACAAAAAATAGAGGAAAAGGTTAGGAATCTATGTGAAACAAAACAATAAAGATGAGTCTTTAAAATGACTTGTATCAAGTTTTTCTAGTGCCTTTAATGTTATTAGAAAGAAAATTCTCTCTAAAGATAGGAATGCAACATGATGAGTAATAACAACTTTAGTTAACAAAACTTCTAATGAAAGAATGATGAGTAACATAAGTCGATATCTTAATGTTAGTTGTATTTAGAAAGATTTGTAAAGAGAAGAGTTAAATATGAAAGTGACCCAATAGACATTTTGTGGACTTCTAATGGTAGACTCCTCATATCTGGTATAAAACTTACTAGTGAAGTCAAAACTTTGATTGATATTTTTTGACATGATAATACAAGAGTATCATCTAATTCAAAAGATGTTCTTAAAGTAAGGGTTGGCTCAAATTTTTTTGTTCCACATCCAAAACACCTTTTGGACATGACTCAAAGTGAATTTTATAAATTTATTTTAGATGATAAGGTGCTAAATATTCGCATTAGTCAAAGATCTTTTGAAAAGTGTAAACCATGGTATGTAAGGATTAACAAGGAAAGAGTCACATGTTTATCTATATGTAGTATCATTTATACTAATAAAACATTGTAGGAATATGGTATAAATATACCACCTCAAACTAAAAAGGAGTTCATATCAGGTTTATTTTTGTTACCCACCTAATGAGCAATATTTTCTCTTAATACACATGTATTAATGGTGTATGTGATATGTGTGGCAATCTTGCATTGTTAGATTAATTTTTGCATGAAAATTCTTCAATTGATTTTGGACAACAATTAGTTGATGTAAAAATATTCAAAAACTATTGAATATCCATTGAGGGATGGAAAGGTTGAAAGATGATATAATCTAATTATTGGAAAAGTTAGTTTTCATGCATTTAAGAATTAATTTAAGAGTAAGATCCTACCAAAATATGTTAAACACTCTCAATATGCTAGATGGATTTATGTGTTGGTCCAAACACATGTTGGTATACTAGGGTGGGGGGTGAATCAGTATACCCTAACTGTTTCAACTTTTCTATTTATGCTCTACCTTATGAAATTATATAGGTTTGTGTGCTAGCTATAACTCAACATGTCAAGATCAAGAAAAAATAATGACCACATAATAGAAACACAACACATTATTTATCTCGTGGAAACCTAATTAGTATAAAAAGCACATGTGAGTCCATCCTCATGAAGCTTTCAATCTTCTGAAGTGCCTCGACTTAGTAGTTCATATTTGTTAAAAGGTTACAAAGACATTGTTAGGTACCACCCAATTAAGGGATTTTGATAAGATCCATCAAATTCTTGCACAATTAGGAGCATCTTGGTTAAAGGAATTTGAAACACAAGTTAATGTGTCACCTTGTTAGGGGATTTTCTATAGAAAACTTGCTAGGGTTCACCCTCGATAGGATTTACTCTTTTAGAGATTAGTAAACAAAAGAGGATGATCTAATAAAATAGTTACTTCACTTGGCTTAGATATAGATCCCTTTGCAACTCTTATGACTCGTTTGGAACTCTTCTTTGCCTTCTCTTGGCTTTGCAACTTTAGACACATGCAATCACTTGTGCACTTGGTAGTAATTTCTCTTGCATATAATCACTCCTTTTCTATTTTGGTTCCTCATCTTTTCTTCAACACATACACTATCTTCTTAGTTGTGACTTTACACTCTCACTCTCTTCATACTTCAAGATTACACTTAGTTCACCTCTCTTTTCTCTTTGGATAATCAACAACAATATAACATAATCTGTTTCAACTCTGTTTCCTTTTATAATCTCCTTTTTTCTTCTTAGAACCCTAAACCATGAATTCAAATTTTGAATTCTCAAGCCTACTTCTAGCTTGTCTTCCTACTATTGTCATGCACCATTCTTGTTAGATATAGTGTGCTCATACAAGAGTCACATGTGCCTTGTGTTCTTAATGCCTTGCATTTTTGGAAAGAATTAAAATTTGAATTCTTTCAACTATTTCTTGATGCGAAAAATCCATCACCATTAAGAGCAACAATGAGTGCAACACTACTACTTTGTAATGTGGTAGTCATGGGTATCTTGCTCCATGATTTTCTTACTAACTTGGCCACATCATCCTGAATGATCATTGGTCACTCTAAATTCCTCCAATACTTGACACACTTCTACATTTTCTTACTTTGCTTACCATTTGTCTATCTAAGTGGATAGCCTTTTTCATCGCTACTACTGGGCTTTATCCTTCACCTTTCTCTGATCACCCTTGTAAACTAGAGTTGCACACATGAGATCAATGTGCCTTGTCAATAATTGGTTTCTAGTGGTCTTAGCCCCTTCTTGTGCCTTGAAATCAATGAAAAAATCATCATAACCAAGTCCATCAGTCATTCTACTGATTAGTCTTCAAGCTTTGAGACAGTTATGCCAAAAATCTCCCCTTTTGGCATCGATGGAAACACTTCAACATTTTTAACTTCTCAACTTCAGCATACTGGTGCCTTTTCCTTTTCCCTTATTCTTTTTCTCAATATCTACCCTTGAGATGATGCATCCACATTATTTACCACTCTGATTCCTCTTGTGTGGGTTTAGTTTGACTTCACTCTTTTTAGTGGTCTTTCTCAACTTTTTTGTGCTATTTCTCTTCTTCTCCTTGTTTCTTTCCTTATTTATCTAGCTTCTTCTTCTTCTAAGTCTTGCCCCCCTTTTGTTTTTCCACTTTTGATAGTTCCTCTTCTACTTCTGTATCAAACTTCTCCCCCTTTGACAATAATACCAAAGGCACTTATCTTCAAGTTTGTGATTGCTCCCCTTGTGGAGTAGTCTCTTTTGTTTCATCAATCCACCATTTGATTTCTTTACTACCAGATCATAAATTTATTCCTACCTATCTATTCTTACTTCAGGCTTGAGAGGGGTGAGACCCCTAACTTATCTCTCAGATAATCAAAATTATCCTTTTGAAGAGTCTTTATGAATATATTAGCCAATTTTTCCTTGGTTGATATATATTCCTACCTTACTCCCCTTTCTTTCACTTTCTCTATCACAAAATGGTACTTGATTGATATGGGCTTTGTGTTTGAGTGCAAAACCAAGTTTTTGGATATGTTGATTGCACTAGAGTTATCTTAGTTGATAACCATCGACCCATCCATCTTTTCTTGAATTCCTTCAAGAATTTTTTTGATCCAAACAACTTGAGTGGAAATCATTGCTGCAGCGACATATTCTTCTTCAACTATTGATTGCGATATGCAGTTCTACTTCTTGCTGGCCCATGCAATGAGTCTTCCTCCAAAAATGAATGCTCTTTCTATTATCTATGTTCCCTACCCAATCAACATTAGTAAAGACACTAAACTCAAAGTTTCCCTTGCGAGGATACCATAGGACATACTCTTCAATACCCTTTAGATATCTAAAGAATTATTTTCACAACTACCATGTGTGACTCCTTTGGGTTGGAAAAAAATAGAGTTACTATCCTAATCGCTTATGTTATGTCTAGTTTTTTGTGTACTATATACTCCATTTTATCAATATTGAATCGTAAAGTGTCTCACTTACTTTAGGACATTCATTTTCCTTTGACAACTTGAAACAAGTCACCATTGGGGTGCCCATATATTTTCCTTCCTCTCTATCGATCGTCTTCAAAATCTCCTTTACATACTTTGTTTTCCCTATGAATATTACTCCTTTTAATGTGGACACTTGAATTCTAATGAAGAATTTTATTTCAAGAATTATTGACATTTTAAACTCTCTCTTCATGGCTTTAGCAAATTCAACACTCATCTTATCATCTTCTCCAAAGATGATATCATCTACAAATATCTCTTCAATAATAAAAATTTCTTCTATATCTCTTGGTTAAGATATAGATTGTAGTTGTCACTTGTTCTTACAAATCCAATTTTTATTAAGTGTGAGTGTAGTCTCTCATACCATGCTCTGGGTGCCTATTTCAATCCATATATGACCTTCTTTAGTCTACATTTTTTATTCTTACCTTCTTTGTTCTTAGAACCTTCAAGTTGTTCAATGTATACTTCCTCCTCTAGAAATCCATTTATAAATGTGGATTTTACATCCATCAAGTATACTTTAAAGTTCTTGTATGCAGAAAATGCTAGGAGTATTTTGAGTCCTTCTAGTCTAGCCACTGGTGTAAATGTTTCTCCATAGTCTATGCCTTCTTCTTGTGCATATCCTTTGCAAACAAGTTTAACCTTGTTTCTGACTACTTCTCCATCTTTGTTCATCTTTTTTTAAGTACACCCAATTTTTTCCAATAATATTTTCATCTTCTAGTTGAGTTACCAAGGTTCATGTATCATTCTTTATTATTTGATCATTTTCTTTTTGCATGACCTTTCTCCAATCTTCATCGTTAAGAACTTCCCTAGTATCTCTAGGATCTAGCTATGTGTGAGAGAAGACAAATTATCTCTTTCCTTTCTCCTAGTCATCACTCTAGCATCCTTATCTCCAATGCTTTGTTGGGCCAAGTGGTGTCTTCTTACATATTTTTCTAGCACTAGTTCCCCTTCAATTACTTTTCTCTTTGTTCTTTTGGTTCAATAACTTCTACCTAAGATGGTAAAAATTCTTGTTGAGGTTCTGCTTCTACTGGTACTCTCTCCACTATATCATTTAGTGAGATATGTTCAAACTATTTGTAGCCTTCTAGTTCTTTCTTTCTTTCTTCTTCATTCTTCTTTGAAAAATTATCTACTTTCACATTGGTAGATTCCACAATTGTAGTTTTGTAGAGGTTGAGACACCAATAATATTTGATTTTGGCAAGCATCCTAGAAAGATACCCTCATTAATTTTATGCTCAAACTTTCCTTGATATTCATCTATCTCAATGCAACATTTTCTTTTGAATACTTTAAAATAACTCACATATGGTGAGTGACCAAACCAAAGTTCATAAGGAGTCTTTTTTGTTCTCTTCTTTAATTGTACCCTATTCAAGGTGTACACTATTATGCTTATGCTTATCTCTAGTAGATCTGTGTAACAATGTTCTAAATTATTAATGTTCTAGCATTGTCTATGATTATCTGGTTTCTTCTTTTAACAACACCATTCCACTTTGGTGTCTTGGGAGCTAACATTCATCTTTTGATTTTGTGCTCCTGCTAGTAATCTTCAAATTCTTGTGAGGTGAAATCACCTCCCTAGTCCAATCTCAAGCATTTCAATGCTTGAGTGGTCTCCTTTTCCATATTTTCCTTGTGGACTTTGAACACATGGATGACTTCCAACCATTCCTTTAAATAGATAGTCCACATCATTTTAGAAAAACCATCAACAAATAACGTAAAGTATCTATCACTAAATACACTCTTTGTCCTCATGGGACCACACAAGTTAGTATGAACTAGATATAGAACTTTTTAAGAAGTTAAAAGACATGCTAGAGAAACTAGAATTGACCAAATTTCCAAGTTGACAATCTTTACACATACCATTATCAAGTTTGGTAATATTAGGTAGACCCCTTACAAAAATTTTCCTTCCACCTTAACAATGCCTTCAAAATTTATAAGACATAGTCTTCAATGCCACAACCAACTATTGTAATTTTTAGCTACCAGGGATTTGTTACTAGAAATATTGAGGTAGAAAAGGTTACCTCTTTTTTGTTTTCCTATAGCCAAAATTTTTCTTCTCTTGTCAAATACTCTTCAAGATCCTTTGTTAAACTCAAACCTATAACCTTTATCCATTAGTTAAGCTACACTCAACAGGTTATATTTTAGACCTTCCACTAAGTACACATCTTCACATTTAGTGGATTCATTTAGAGCTAAAATACCCTTACCTATCATTGTATATGGTGAGTTATTGCAGAACTTCACCATTCCTCCATCGTAGATTTCAACCTCATGGAACTTTCTCCTATTGCCATACATGTGGTGTGAGAAACTGATGCCTATTATCTAGTTCTTGTGGATACTTATGCTAGTTGTCAAGGCTTTTCCCACCCTTTCTTGTATGATAGAAATAAATAATACTTTTTCCTCATCCTCATCATCATCACTGGTTGACTCTTCATCAGTCAGGCCCTCTTCGATAATGTAGCATTTTTTCTTCTCCTTCCCTTTGGAGTTTTCCATCTTTTTTTAGTCTCCTGCTTCACATCCTTTGGATATCTAACAACATAGTGTGCTACCTTATTTTAGTTAAATCATTTGATGAAAGCTTAACTTTGTACTTCTCTTTACCTCTGACTATTCTCTTTGCAAATATGTTGGTTGACAATTTGTCCCTCCTAGGTTTGGCTTATACCTTGACTCTTGAAATTCCCAACGTATGGATGATGCAGGAGCATCTTAAATAAAGGGGAGACATGTTGAATTTAAAATTAAAAAAAATAAAAAATAAAAAATAAAAAATTTGTGGAGGAGAGAGAAAGTGATGAAAATAGGAAGAAAAATAATTAAAAATGGAAAACAGGAAAAAAGGGAAAAAGTGATTTCTATTTTCGAGGTGCATAGGTGGCATAATAGAAAAAATAAAATAAATAAATGGTTGTCATTCCATTTATCGAGGTGTGTGGGTAGAATTCTAGAAAGTTATGAATATTGTAGAAAGTTGTGGATATTGTAGAAGGTTATGGAAGTTGTAGAAGGTTGTGGATATTGTGTAGGTGGAAATCTAGAAGGTTGTGGATAAGTCATGCATTGGGTGGTAAGTGCCTATTTAAGCAAGGGATATGAGCATTTCTAATCAAGTTTGAGAAGTAGAAGCTAGAAGGCGTGAAGACTTCAAGGTGTGAAAACTCTAAAGGTGTAGCTCTTCAAGTAGAAGTTCTTGGTGAAGCTCTTGGTGTGAAGACTCTTATTTAGGATTTCTCTTATGTTGAAGAAGTCATATCTATGATATCATCTTGTGGGTGTTGTAAGAATTTTTCAAGTATAATAAAATTATTTGTGAAGCATTTTTTTTTCTTGGTCTCTATATTGTTGCATTCTTGGTTGTGAGTTGTTAGAGTGGTGTGGCCCTCTATCAATGGAGGAACAAAGGGTGTGATCAACAAAAGGGTCACTCTATGTGTTATATCATTTTCCTTTGAATTGAAAGGTGCAACTCCCTTCAGTGAAAATATTTGCAATAAGCACTATCTTTAGTAGATTAGGGGTTTTGGGGTATGCTCTTGACTAGAGAGCAATAGAGGCAATATCCAAACTACTTGTAGACACAAGCAATCCAAATAGGGATGAGTATTTGGATAATCCACAATACCCACATATATGCCTGCTACAAGCTATCATTCAAATCTTCTATACTACTTCTAACTTCTACTCTACCTCTACTCCTATGACTAGAACTATTTGATGCAAGGATTACTAATGAGCAGTGAGCATAGAGCATTCATGAACTCAAGTGGTTCTTTGGCCAATTAGGATAGCCCAACAACAATCTTCTAGTTCACTCACTTTTAAATCCCAAAGTACACAATGCAAAACTATACGATCTAGATGCTACAAAAACAAGAAAATAGAGGACTTAATGATATAGTGATACAAAGCCCACCCTCTCAAAGTAAAATAACTCACAGTTTTCTCATAATCTAATCAGTTTCTCACTGAGCCAATCTACTTTTAGTCACTAAAATGAACATGCAACTAACTATGAAATGCAATGTAGCCAAGGAAAAGAAAAAAATTGCATATGATAGGAAACACACAATTTTCTTATACGATCAACACTATACTAACATGAGCAGATCAGAAAGAAATCAACAACATTACATACAATTGCCTTTCAATTCCAAGGGAGAGTAATCTAAAAAAGGAAATGAATGACAAACATTCACAGTAAATTAGGTAGACACAGCTACATAGCTAATTCACACCAATTTTTTTTTGATGCTTTAATCATCTTTGAAAGTTATATTTATAGGCCCTCATAGAGACTTGGCCAGCTACATCTCATCATTACATATCAAAGCATTCATAGGGGCATAACCAAAAACAAGATTGACAGACAATCATCTATTACAAAAATAGACATTGGAGGAGAATTTCCAAAAATGAATACAATAGATGGAGAGAGAGAGAGAGAGAGAGAGAGAGAGAGAGAGAGAGAGAGAGAGAGAGAGAGAGAGAGAGAGAGAGAGAGAGAGAGAGAGAGAGAGAGAGAGAGAGAGTGGCACTTGTCAAAATTCATACTAAAGAAGAATTATCAAAAGAATGAAATGCTTTTGTTTATGTCAGTTTTTCTTCTTCTGGGTAACTAACATGGCCTTATGCACTCTCAATTCATTGAGTACCATTCTAATTTATTTGACACCTAGGATATAGACCTTGTCTACTCTGACCACCTAGTAGTCACGATCTTCTATTAATTCCTCCACCATGGTGATCTTTGAATGGAGTTTATCAGATGCCCTCTTCAAAGTTCCATCAATAGAAATGAGCTCTAGGATCTTAGAATCTTGAAAATTGGTAGGGCTAGTGGATTCCTCTAGGAATTCTAGGAACTTTGCTTTCACCCAATGTTTACCAATTATTCGTTCATAGTCACGTATGTATTGGTGTGCAAATCTTTGAGGTGCACGTTGACCTTTTCAGTCACCTTCTTCACATCTTCATATAGACTCTTCAAATCTTGCTCAAACTTTACCAAGCTCTCTTTCTTGAACTCCATTGCTTTCTTCCAATGAAGTAGTGATTCTTTACTAGTTCTAAGGATGCCAAAACTGATAGCAACATCACTCTTCATGCTTACCACCTCTTGGAGTAGTTCCAATTCTTTTGATAAATTTTTTGACTCTATTTGCATCAAGACTTGTGATTAGATATAACCTTTCTCAACTTATCCACATCCAAAATCAAATTACCTAGGTTCTTTATTAGAGGAGGAACTTGGGTCTTAAAATCCTCTATCCATGTGCAACCAATTTGACCAAAATGCTTCTCTTTCTATAGCTTGATCAATAGGTTCTTATTCTCCTCTATAGTAGGATCAAATGTGCTTGGAGTAACACTATCAATTGGGATAATAGTTAAATACTTGAGCATTTCTTTGATATAGTTAGTAAGCTCCTTTTTTGAGGCCTTCAAAGTTGCCTTTATCTGCATCAGATCCTCCAATCTATCCTCAATCTTTATATTGGCTCGTACTTCCATACATTGAGCATTGTGTCATACAATGGAGGTTCCATGCCACATGTCCTTACTTGGAAGTCTCCTACCCTTAGCTCTTCTATTTTCCCTTCCTTCTAAGGCTCACAAATTTCCATCACCATGTGTCCAATATTGGCATCAATGACTAAAGTTGCCAATGTCTTCCACTTTTTAGCCTTATGGGATGGGGGATGTGATTTCATAGCCCGTGCTATCAAATTCTTAAGAGGTGCACTATCCTCCATCCTCCTCCTCTTCCTCTCAATGGTATCCTTCAACCAAGAATCAATTTTAAAAACATCAAGCATTGACTGGAGATATGAGGGGTCAAATAGCTTCCTTGCCACTAGAGGCATCTCCATCTTATTGCTAGAGAAAGGAAAAGTAATAGTTATAGTAATAGAATATCCCGATGGATTACCTTGATCACCACTACCTTGTTGTTGTGGAGTGATTTGCACTTGACCATCTCCATTTGGGCCACCATCAAGTGGATTATCCTAAGGCTAGTTACTATCCCAATCAAGATTAATCACTGCCATTATGGAGGAATCCTTGGCCGCTGACTACTTGTTCTCTTTCTCCTTTTCTTTTTCCACCTCTATATCACCAACTTTACTTGTATCAAGTAGAGAACCTCCTCCACAAGTAGGAGTTACTTGTACATTCCTATCATTTTGTGGTTGATCATCTCCTCCTCCTACTAACTAAGATGGTCCCATAGATGTAGAAGTGTTTTCTGCAATGGTAGAAGTGGGTGCAGATGTCGTTTGAGCTCCTCTAGATACATCTATAGATGAGCTAGTAGTTCCAATTATCTTTCTCCTATATCTCATCCACTCTACCCATTTATCATTTTTTTTAATGATTCCTTCCATCATAATCTCCATTTTATCAACTGTGGGGCCTTCTAGTGGAGTTGACACAATAGGTGTGTACTTAATTTCTTTCTCATATGTGGAAGACCCCATATGAGAACCATAATCTTCAACCCAGTGATCTTCAATACTAGGTACATGCTTGTAGGTGAAACCAAGCTGAATATTATCCCTCACATAATTCACAGGGTCAAATTGGGGCCAAATGACTTCATGGTCTTTCAACTTATACTTTCTCTCAAAGGATTTTAGTAAGTTCTTAGCATCAAATCTAGATGCACATGATTAGACTCCTATAACAAGTGGGAAAGGAATTCTTGCTTTCTTAATTGTTGAACACAGGGTGTTGACTTTTAGCACTTGTTTACAAAATTCAATTAGTAAAATCTTATCCTCTAGATACCTTGGTAGTCTCCATGGGAAGCCATCAAATATACCAATCCTTATGTAGGAGAATGTCGAGAATCTAATGAATCAAAATATGAATTGGGACACCATTAAAATAGCTTCAGATAAAAATCTTCTCTCTAGACACCCTTGAACCTCTAAACAATCTCATAGTAAAGACATCATTCACCTTTGCATACTCCTCATAGCTCTTCTCCAATTGCAAGGAGGGGTAGAAGTCATACACCTTCATGGTCTTATCAAAGTCTTTATACATGAAAAGCTTGGTCATAGATGATGTGTTTCCAAGACATATATGAGATAGGAAGACATATAAAATTTCTTAAATGCCTTAGTTGAGCCTATCCAACTAGTAAATTCATCAAAGATAATTTGGCCCAATCAATGAATTTTCCATCCACACAGAATGCTTGCAACAAGAAGAAATAGTGCTTAATTAAATTCAAAACTTCTTCATATCCTTTTAACCTTAGAAGTAGGATCCACAATTTCTTTCTTAAGACTTGGAAGTTTACTCTTTTTTATCATCAGTGGCTAGAACCATGTTTATAAAATGTCTCCTCACCTCAAAGTTTTCTTCTCATTAAACATTGATGTGGATGAGCCAAAGTCAATATCATAGTATTTGGCTCTTTCTGGAATCCCAAAAGCACTTTGCATTAGTTCTTTGTCAAATTTAAGAAGGAAAGAGTCATCTAACATATTGATTTTCTTAGTGCTCACATCATATCTTGTAATACATTCTTGCACTAGTTCCAGCGCTTGAACTGCCATTGGAAACCCCACAACGTCAACTAGCCCACACTCTTTGAGATTTAAATTGATAGGATGAATGATCTAATTGTTGAGTCTTTTGTGCAAATATTTGAGATTATAGAACCTAAATGAAGTATCCGTATAGTCCTTAAGTTTACTCTCTAATCTGAGTTACTTATCAGTACCCCAATTCTTTTGTGCATTCACTATATAACATCACACAGAGTAAGAAAACTTGCACTAATCTTGAAATTGTGCCAATTGCAATATGAAAAAGTGAACTTACCAATAATTTGATCTTATTGAATCCAAATTTGGATGTTGGGCATTGAATTTCCCATGTCACATGAGTGAATAATGACCCCTTAAAATAGATTTATCCTTTAATGGTGCAATAATCAAATTTCCATTTAATTTAGTTGGTTAATGACTCCATTTCATATCAAATCCACTATTAACATGAAGTCGTACAATGGGTTTTAGTCTTTAACCCTTGGCATGATGGAGAATGAATTTTTTCAATTCTCAGGCTTTCAGAGAAGTGGCTCTTAATTGGAGAATCCAAAAATGATGCTCATTAGCCTAGCTAGGAAAGAAGCCTTACCTTCTTTTTTCTACAACACTCCCTTTTAATCATTTCAGAGGAGTGTGACTTCCACTGCTTTCTCAAAAAGCTTAAAAACTTTACAATTTTCCTCTATCCAAATCGAGACACCTTAGTATTGGAAACTACAATTGGAACAATTGTTATGTTGTCATTGATGTCAAACCTTATTGGTAAGAAAATTTACTATTTGATTTAAGTGCCATATCTAGATGATTGACAAACTGGATTTGAGAAGTTGGTCATAATAATAGCACCTAGAGGAAAGGTTAAGTTATGCAAGGAAACTACTATGGGCACTTGATTAGTTAGACTTTGACAAGATAAAGTGATTTTTTAATCATGCTACAAGTGAAGAAGACAATTGTGCTGAAGCCTTGAAGAAGTGATCAAAGAATTACTAAATACATAGGCTTGACCTAGTAAGATTGGAGAAGACCAAAATTTTTGAAGAGCATGTCGAGTGATGCTAGTGTTAATTGAGCACCAATATGTAATGAGAAAAATTAGTATCAACTGAGCATTAGTATTGATTAAACATTAGTATATGTGCCAAAAATAAATGATAGTAGCAACTGAGTAACCTAGTGATGACCGAGCATCAAAACGTAGTGTTGGTCGAGGGACAACATTTTCTAGTTTATGAGGAAATCATGATTTTCAGCCAACAAAGTTAATTTCTTGAAATATCTAAAACTTGTTGAAGATAAGGAATGATGATTTGGATCATTTTTTTGAGGGAAACCATGTTTGGGTGTTTCTATGCAAGGATTCAAAGATAAGCTTTGAGATGTTTCTAAAAGAGAAAAGAGGAGACAAAATTTTGGAAGGATTCAATGAATCTAACCTAACCCTAAGATCTATGATGGTGTTTAAGGGGAAAAAGATAAAAATTACCTATTTAAGGAGGTACAAGGGCTAACCTAGTAAGGTTGGAGCAATTGTTGATGCTATTGATTGGCGAACTTAAGAAGGAGACTGAGAAGAGTTGTGATGAGGTGAGGAGTGATTGCTTGAAGGGTTTCCAAGTGAATCAGAGATAGAGATGACAATGAAGGCTAGTTAATAGATCAACATGTCAACCGAACTATGATATGTATTTGGAAAGTGAGTTGAGTTATTCAGATCAAAACCTACTGTTACTTTCTAACCATTGTATCAGTATTGAAATCCTTTAATCAAGGTGTCATTCTAATGGAATGTTCTAAAGTCCTCTAACAAGGCCACTCTTAATAGGATGATTAAATCCTTTAACAAGGTTACATTTAATAGTTTGTTTTGTAACCTTTTATAGGGTTGGCTCCTAACAGAGCTCACTTCAGAAGAGTGAAATATTGGTGACATGTTACTGGTGGTTTTTCCCAAATTGGGTTTCTACATTATAGTGCCAAAATTGTATGGATGTTATTTGTGATGATTTACTATTAATGTTTTACATTCTACAAGTATTTTATGATTAGGATAGTGGACTACAAGTTTACTATAGATGCCAAGCTAATGAATTCTTAGATTTGAAGTAGTTAAAGTGTTTATTTCTTAAATTGCTACATTTGGACCTTGGATAATTGATTGACCCCCCCTCAATTATTCTAAATATTCTAACAACTAGTAATTAAGATTTGGTTCTTGTAGAGAAAATTTTGAAGGTACTTGAAGCTAAAGACCAAGATGTACAAAAAAAAGGTGCCAAGGTTGAACAAAGAGAACTTTCCTACATGGAAAAGTTTGATGTGGCTTCATCTGGTAGGAATTAGAGATAGTGCAACATATTTTATGGATAATGCATATGTGGAGATAAGAGTTCTTCCTCTGACATCTCATCAGCTGAAGGAGAAGAAAGAACATAACCAAGCTATGTTGGAGATTGCATCAACCCTAAGCTACACTAATTTCGATGACATAAAATATTGTAAAACTACCAAGGAAATGTGGGATACACTATAGACCATCTATGGAGGAGACAAAAATGTCTTGAGGGAAAAATTAGAAATCTTGAGAGGTAAGTTTGATGAAATGAGAATGATAGAAGGTGAGAATATTATCCATTATTATGGAAGAATCAAAGATGTTGTTAATGCTATAGCAAGAGAAAATAGAATGATTGATGATGATACTATGATCTGCAAGGTATTGATAACTCTACTTCCCATTTATGCTATTAGAGTTTCTGCAATACAAGAATTGAGATATACTCCTAGGGTAATAACCTAATTTTAGAAGGTGTGATTGGTAGACTTGCTGCTTTTGAAATGTCAAATTTTGGTAATTTCACCCCTACCACTATTGAATCTACTTTTAAATCACAATTATTTCTTAGTAAGAAAAGAAAAGGAAAAATGTGTGAAAAGTGACAGTGATGTTTCTGATGATGAACTTGATAAGCTTGAAGCATTGATGGCTAGAAGACTTCAAAGAGGTAGAGGAAAATATATAGGTAAACTTCCTATAATCTATTTTTCATGTAACAAATTTGGTGAAATTTCTACAAGATGTCCTAATAGAGAAGACAAGGATGAAAGAAAGTACAGAGGAAGAAGAGATGACTGAGACAATAGGAGAAACAAGGACTACAAAGATAAAGGTAAGAAATCTTGTTACATTGCTGAAGAAGAAACTGATAATGAATATGAAAGTCATGATGAAGAAGTTGTCTATGTTTCTATGAAAGAAGATTCTGATGAAGCTAAGAAAACTACATTAATTTCATATGTGAGTAAAGGTGATAGATGGATAATTGATAATGGTTGTTCACATCATATGACTAGTGATAAAAGTAAATTTGAAACTATGGGACCATACAAGGGTAGTTTTGTTAAGTTTGGTAATGATGAACCATGTCTTGTAAATAAAAATATTCTAAGAGCTCGGATAATTTTTATTTATTTAAAATTTTGTGGTTTTGTAGTTCTTTTCACTAGTTTACGATTAGAATTTTAGAAACAAAACTAGTTCAACTAATAAGGGATTTACCATAAATGGGGAACGATAAGTGATATGGTAAGTAACAAGGAGTTTGAAACAATTGTTATTCATATATCAAAGAGGATATTGAGTTATTATGAACATGGTTTTTCAAAATTGTTACCACCTTTCTAATGTCTCGACATTTCTATGGTCCTAGAATTAGTTATGCCTAGTCTATTTAACCTACATAATAGCTACTTCCACATCTCAGGTGTTTTCACCACCCTTTCTCTTTCTAAAAATTGGTCTTCTTGGTAGACAAAATTACCGTCTTCTGTAATTTATTAATTAAATTTATAATTTTTAGTCTGCGATTTTTTATTTTTCCATTTATAAATAAATTAAAATAATAGAAATTCAGTAGCCACTAGCCCCCAATATCATTTCAAGTTTCCATTAAAATAAAATTGTTTTCCTTCCATACAACATGACTAGTTAGAACTTATAAGAACTTGGCCTCTTCACACACAAATGTACTTATAGTTACAATACTATAAACCAGGAAGATGCAAACAACTTATTGTGTCCCAAACAAGTGTTTAAAGTAGAGAAAAAATTTGAGCAACAATGTATTATTAAAAGCTGAAAGCATTACATTGATGTGCCAATAAAATTGATAAATATAGACGATCCAAAAGTATAGTTAAGTTGATGAAAGTTGACGTTTCCTATAATTGTATTCAAGTTGACAAAAATTGTCATTTGCATTACCTTCACCCCTACTTAGGTTTTACTAATGTCTAAAACACCATTGCTTGAAAAAATCAAGTCCCAATATTTGTGTTTTGCTCTATGTTACAACTATTTAATTGAAACCAAAATTGATGACCATATTAATTTTTAACCAATAAGACTGTGCACATTAACTAAGATTTTATAAAATCATAAGTTTAACATTTAGATTTTTTAATAAACTATGAAAGGTAAAGGATCAATACAATTGACTGATAAGATCAAGTCTGACAATATTTATTGGGTTGAAGGACTTAACTACAACTTATCAAATGTTTCATAGTTGAACAAATTAGGATACAAGGTTGAATTCCATCACAAGAAGACCAAGATATTTGATGCTAGTGGTGAGCTGATTATAAGTGGTGACTAAACAAGAGGTAACTTGTTCTATCTAAATTTATCTGATGAGACATGTTTGTTTGCACAATATGAAGATATATGGTTATGGCATAATATGTTATGTCATGTGAACTTTGACAATTTGGTAAGAATTAGTAAGATAAATAGAGTAAGAGGTTTGCCAACATTGAAGAAACTTGATAATGCTATGCGTTAACAATATCAATTGGGAAAAATAACAAAGTCTAGTTTCAAGAGCAAGACATATTCATCTAATGATATTTTAGAACTAGTTCATACTAACCTTTGTGGAACTATTGGTATTCAAAGCTTTTGTGGAGACAAATATTTCATTCTATTTATTGATGACTATTCTAGGATGATGATTGTGATGTTTCTTAAAGAAAAATTGATGCTTTTTAGTTGTTTAAGTGGTATTTGGCTAGAGTTGAAAATGAAATAGGTAAGAGTCTCAAGTGCTTGAGATTTGATAGAGGTAAAAAATTCATCTCTAATGAGTTCAATATATTTTGCAATGATAGAGGAATCAAAAGATAGATGTTAGCACCTAGGACCCTTCCCCAAAATGGAATATCTGAAAGGAGAAATAGATCAATCATGGACTATGTTAGAACAATGATGATGGAGAAGAATGTGTCACAAAAGTACTAGAGAGAAGTTGTAACTACATTAGTTTATACATTGAACATAGTACAAGTCAAGAAAAGTACAAATGTTACACCCTTTGAACCATGGTATTGATATGCACCTAATGTGAAGTATTTTAAAGTTTCTGGAAAAAAATGTTATATACTAAAGGAAAATCGAAATGGAAAACTTGATGGTAAAAGTGATGAGGGCATATTCCTAGGATATTCCACTAAGAGAAAAGCTTTTAAGTGTTTTAATTTTAACACTAATAAAGTTGTGGAAAGTGCAAATGTGAAAGTTGATGAATATGCAAAAAAGAATGAAGTTGAATATAGGAAAAAATCTAAATATTACAATACATTCATATATGTAAATGAAGGTTCTCCCTACACCCTACCTAAAGAAGATAACAAATTTTTCAATCAACAACGAACTGTGAATACCAAGTTGCAACAAATTGTGGGTGCTGACCAATAGAAAAATAATGTCAAGGTACATACATTAGATATTGAACATCAAGAAGACAATGCCAAGAAAGAAGAACCTAAACTAGAGATACAAAATGAACTTGAAATCATTTTTCAAGATGAACTTGAAGAAGAAGAAAGAAGGAAAGAATCTGTACTAGAAAAATATGCGAGAAGACATCATGTACTTGAGAAAATCATTGGTAATTAAGGATTTGCAATTATGACAAGGAAAAGAATCAGAAGACATGTTTCTTTTGTGAGTTTGAGCATAAATCAGTAAAAGATGCTTTGGAGAATGAGGATTGGATCCATGCAATGAATGAAGAAATTGAGCAGATAGAGAAGAACAAAACCTAGACACTAATACCTAGACCCAAGGACAAAATTGTTATTGGAACAAAGTGGGTATTTAGAAACAAGCTAAATGAAAAAGGTGAAGTCACAAGGAACATAACTAGACTGAAATGAAAAGGATATGCACAAGAAGAAGGAATTGATTATGGGGAAACTTTTTCCCTAGTTGTAATATTAGAAGGAGCTAGATCACTACTTGCATATTCTGCTTATAAAGGATTTAAAGTATACCAAATGAATGTCAAATATAGATTTTTGAATGGAATACTTGAAGTTTACATTGAATCCCCTGATCCCTTTTTTGTGAATTTGTAGCTAGTATATTATTTTATTAATAGAAAGGGACTATTCATCAAAAAAAGTTTGAACAACCTAAAGGATTTTTAGATCCCAACAAGAAGAACATGATATGTAAAATGCACAAGGCTAGATATGGTTTGAAACAAGGCCCTAGAGCATGGTATGAAAGACTGCATAATTATTTGGTCAAGATTGGTTTTGCTAGAACTAATGATAAAAAAAATCTATAGTTAAAGACTGGTAGTAACAATGAGATATTACTATTCGAAATCTTTGTTGATGATATCATATTTGGAGGAAAAGATGCATTATGCAAATCATTTGTAGATGAGATGAAGAAATAATTTGAAATGTCTATGTTTGGTGAGATCAAATTCTTTGTTGATTTACAAGTATATCAAATGAAGCAAGGTGTTCCTTATTCAATGAAAATATATCAAGGAGATATTGAATTTTTTTGGAATGTAAGATTCAAGACCAGTTAGTACACCCATGGCTACAAGACATAAGCTATCTAAGAATGTTGATTCTACTGTTGTGAACTAGACATTGTATAGATCAATGATTATGAAATTACAATATGTTATTCACACTAGACCTAATATTGCATTGGCAATTGGGATTGTTGAAATATTTTATGAAAGTTCTAAGGAGAGTCATATGATGGAAGTGAAAAGGATACTAAGATATTTGAAAGTAATAGAAGACTATGGCTTATATTAAAATAAGAATAATAAGTTTGAACTAAAAGTACATACATAGATGTCAATTGGGCATGAAATGTTGATGATAAAAAGAGTACAAGTGGATCATATTTCTTTCTAGGCAAGAGACTAGTTTCATGGACAAGCAAGAAGCATATATGTATTTCTCAATTAATAGTTGAAGTTGAATATGTGGCAACAATAACAATGGGGTAGAAGCAAGATGTTGGGTCTCAATTCCACGAAAGTCTGTAGATTGAGATCATGATCTTTTAGAAACATGCACCCATATTAGGCTCGAGTGCCTAATTCAAAATTCAAAATATGGGCACCCATTTAAAAAAAAATCAAGTGCTCATTTTTTATTTTCAAAAAATGGGTACCTATTTTTGAAAAAACAAAAAATTTGAAATTTTTAAAAATAGCCACTCATTTTTTAAAAATAAAAAAAGGCTACCATTTTTCAAAAATTGAGTGCCCGTTTTTAAAAATTGCAATTTTTAAATTTTTTTTAGGGGATTTTAAATGTGTTTTCAACTCCGATTTTACTTTTTCAAAATGAGCACCCTTTTTTGAATTTCAAATAATGGATGCCCATTTCTTACAACATGGGGTGAGAATTTTTTCTCCTACCTCATATTTTGATTCGGGATAGGCTTGGTGAGACCAAGCCTATGCCTTGACCTCTCAAGTTTTGGCTAAGGCATTGAACTAACAAATTCACACCTTGCCATACTTTTTAGAGGGTCTTCCCGATCAAAAAAAATTTACGAAACAAAAATCCATTTGAGTTCTCATTGCCCTGATTTCAGAACTATAAAATTTATAGTGTTATGATTTTATTTACTATTTTTATATTATTTTTTAATCAAATGTGGTACCTAAATGTAAAATAGCAAGGTTCACTAAAACTTCAATAACTTTTTTATTTTAATATTTTTATTAAATTAATTTATGTCATCAATCTACATACAATTATTTTGAAATTTTAAAAAAAATTGAAAAAGGTGAAATTTTGATCGAATTATGGTGTCTGTACATGAGAGGTTTTAAAATTTACCTTTATAGCTAATTAAAAATTAATAATAAAAAATTAAGTAAAATTATTATCATCAATATTTGGTGTGTTAAATAACTTCCTTTAAAAGGATTTACAAAAAATCATTTATTTGTGTCAAATTATGGCATCCGTACATGAGTGCGGTATGGTCCTAAAACAAGGATTTTGAAAAAGTGATTTTTAAAGATTCATATCAAAAAAAATCTATCATATGGGTACACAAATAAATTACATATTCAAAAAGTAGATTCCAAACACTACAATTTTTATTTTTGAAGTTTTTAAAGATTCAATATCTAAATGCCACAAATTTTGACATCAATTGATGAGAAAATTAAAAAAAGAGAAAAAAATTCCACTTTTTGCCCAAAAGTGAGACCCAACTTCTTGCACTTACCTAGTGAATTTTTCAAACATCATGTGGATCAAACAATTGTTGAAAGGAATGAAGGAAGAGATAACTGATCTAGTTGTTATTTATTGTGACAACACTAGTGCTATAAACATATCAAAGAATCCTATGATGCATACAAAGACAAAGCATATTGCTATTAGTATCATTACTTGAGAGAATAGTTCAAGACGAAGAAGTGAGATTGAAGTATATAATTACTAGAGAAGATAGCTGATATTTTCACTAAGGCATTACCTAAGGATGTTCATGAATATCTAAGAGGAAAATCAAGGGTGATTCCCCTAGACAAGGATACTTAAGATGAGATGAAGCTCTGCATCAAATGTTTTGATCATAATATGATACAAGTTAATGTAGTTAGTCCTACATTAGGAGCTACCTAAAGTAGTAAAGGAAGAAGTAGAGAGTAAAGGAAGGATAAAAAAATGTTGTATCAGTCATACATGGGATGATAGATGATGAATTCAATACTAACATGAATATATCTGCACAATCAAGATGTATGATATAGATAAAGCATCTTTGGCATTGTTTTCAAAGAGGGAGATTATGAGGCAATTACCTTTATAGTAACAAGAAAGAAGGAAATTATGTAGTTACCTATGAAGTAACAAGAAAGAAGGATATTATGTTAGATAAAGAGAGTGTAAGTAAGGTAGATTATGAAGATGGAGTTATTCAAGTTATTCAACAAGAGATGTTGCAAAGAGGGATAATATATGCAAGGTTTTTCCATCAATACAAAATAATCTAATTGATTTCATTATATGATATGATAGAGGGAGCATATGTGGGCATGTCAGAGCTGCATGGATGAGAATCAAAATGAAACTAAGGATATTAATGAAGATAATATACTAAACACAAAGGGAAATTTCTTGAAGTAGTATATGTTTTGGATTGCATGGTAACTAGAGGTTTTTCCATCAATGCCAAAGAGGGAGATTGTTGAAAACTACAACTGAGACAATTGTTATGTTGTAATTGATGTAAAATCTTATTGCTAAGACAATTTTCTATCTTATTTGAGTGCCATATCTAGATGATTGACGAAGAGGATTTGAGAAGTTGGTCATAACAATAGCACCTAGAGGAAAGGTTGAGTTATGTGAGGAAACTAAAATGGACACTTGATTAGTTAGACTTTGACAAGATAAAGTGATTGTTTAATCAAGCTACAAGTGAAGAAGATAGTTGTACTGAAGCCTTGAAGAAGTAATCAAAGAATGACTAAATACATAGGTTTGACCAAGAAAGAGTTGAGAAGATCAAGAAATTTGAAGAGTATGTTGAGTGATGCTAGTGTTGACTTCATTATCAATTTTCCCAAAAAATCTTCTACTTAGCCATCTCTCTCTCTCTCTCTCTCTCTCTCTCTCTCTCTCTCTCTCTCTCTCTCTCTCTCTCTCTCTCTCTCTCGGGAACCTTTAGGAAGAATAATGTTGGTATCTTTGACCAAATATTTTGTTTCATATCTGGGATGCTACCAAAAATTGTAATTTAACATAGCCCATCGAAGAAATGGCCCTAAAGGTGCTTTTCCAAAATTGGAGGCATCCATTATCAATCTTTTTGAAAGGGCATTATAATTGGTCACTTTCCCTTGGAGTAGAATAATATGGTATCTTCAAAAAATATTAGGCTTTTAAACTTAAGCTACTAACATAAGGTGTAATACACTTAACCTTTTTGAGGAAGTAGCATTTGGAGTGTGCTCTCGAAGAAGGAGAAGTTCGTTCACTTTTTTTTTTTTTTGAAACACTTTTATAATTAGGCACATTTACTTAGAGAAGCAAGACATGAGCATTTTTGAAAGAGTATTCACTCCATCTATGAAGAGATATGTTCTAAATATGCTTTTTTAGAGAAGTGGCTTGAAAGGTGCTCTACTATTTGAAGGAATAACTAAAACATGGAAACTCTAACACGACTCAGATTTAGCTAAGAATTTCTCATCCAAATGTTAATTTGACTTAAGACCTCTCTAAATAACTCTAGGAATCAAAATATTCATGCACATTCCTTAAGCACTTGATCTAATGTGCTTCTTTGGAAAACTAATGTTGTGGGTACACTAGTGCACTGAAGATGGCCAAATTTTGACATGGCGATTCCTACCTTTGAGAAACTCCAAAATGGTTCTTTTTAAACTTAGAATGCCTTCAATCATTTCTAGAATGAAAAAATCCATGTGTATAGCTCACAAAATGGAAAAATTCACACTTTTAGAAAAGTGCCCTCTAGGGTGCTCCATTATTCGCAATTATAGTTGGAGGGGTGATTTTCTAACAAGGGGAAATTATCTCACTTTAGCTTTGAGGTGCCTCATAGATAGATAATTTTGGTTAAGAATCCCTCTAGGAAACATTAGAATACAAAACTCCAACTTCATGCCTCATGGAATGAGCGTATTCCATATTTTTTGGAAAATGGAAGATCTAGCTTCGTTGTGCATCCGAAATGAGCTTTTTCCAAAGACATCCACCACTTCACATTTCTTCACCTTAGGACACATGATCTTTTTTGAGAAACTTAATACAAACTCTATGTGTATGTATCCATCATTTCCATCACTAAAAATGGAGCTAAATTCCCTCTTTTAGAAAGTTGGATTCTAGACTACTCCTATAGGGGCGTAGTCACAGAGGTGCATCTCCACTTCTATATAAAGTTGAGTCATTTCTTCATTTTTGGGGCAATTCGGGAACTTGTTTCCCTTATATAGCCTTCTCTGAATGTCTCCACCTTTTATTCCTTTACTAGTTTTCATCTAGAGATTGTCTTTCTTCTTATGTCGAAGACTCATTGCATGAGCTTTGCTTCTTATGGAGGAGTAGACAAACAAGTGAAACTCCAAAGAGAGCATACTTCTACACTTTTGATTATCCTAGATTTGAGATTTTGGATTTCTTCTCATCATAGGAAGAGACTCAAAAACCATCCCTCCCAATCCTAAGACCTCTAAGACATTGATGCAGCTGATTTTCTTGAGTCCTGCAATAGAGGGTTGGGGGAGAAGTTAGAGCAGGGATTTCCAAAAATCTTGAATAGGAAAGCTTAAAGATAAATGATTTGAATAAAAAAGCCACTTATATGAACCCAGACTCAGAAACTTAGACATAATTTCATTAATTTGACTCCAAACTAGAAGCTTAAAAGGGGGAGACTGAAAGTCTGATAGTAGAATAATGCTTCCAACTCTCCTTGTTCAACTTCTTTAGCATATGGACTCTCTAGTTCCCTTTTGCATTTGGACATGCTTGCCTCCTCCCTTCCTTTTTGTGTTATAGCCAGTGAAAATAAGGCCTTGAATGTAGCTTCAACCTTGGGTGTTTGACTATTGTCAAAGTTTCTTAGCTCAAATGCAATGATCTTTCCTACTAAGGCATCAAGAGATACCTTCAATTTGTCTATTCGATGAAGGTAGTTCCCCTTAATACCACAAACACAAGAACTAAATAATGGAATTTTAATTATCTCCACAAATGTGGAATCAAAAATGTTTAGAAATACAATATGAAATGCCACATGGGTGATTTCTTTATAGTACTTGTCAACACAAAGCCACAAACTACCACCCATAATTGCCTAAGCATCACTATAGGCCTTCATTAAATAGGAAAATTTTCACTGCCTAGAAAGGTTCTAGATCTATTAACCCTAACCCTTGAGGTTGGCCAAAGCCCAATTAAATGTTATTTTCTTATTTATTACATAGGGTTGGCCCTAACTATATTTTTAGGTGGTCCAACTTCCAAAAGCCATAACTTTCAAACTGTATGTATGATTTTCAACTATAAGTACTTTATAGAGTTGTCAGCTCCTGATCTACAATGCCTAACACATTCAAGTGCCAATCAACCTTGTTCAGGATCCTCTCTAAGGCCTTCAAAATTGAGTTTAAAGGTTTCATACTAAAAAACCCCACTAACTTTCGCAATACATATGGTATGCCAATGCAACTCCATTGATAGGCTAATATGACTAAGATGAAGCTCCACTTGTGAAATCAAAACATTCAGAGATCATATGAACCAATTACTAAAAATAGTAAGTTTCCATATATAGTAACTTTACTGAAATAGATCTTATTGAAAATGAGAAAACATATATATTTTTTGATGATGCAAGATTTCCCTTACACCAAGATGCTTCTGCATCACTATTATTGTCATCTCTTGAATGACTAATACCCTTATGTCATATTTGGGTTGTAAGGTTCTTAGTGTCTTGCTTAAACACTCATCTCCTTGTAGTGTGCCTCCATCTTCTCTAATGGCTTGTATCACATATTTCAACCGATTGTCATAGGTCTTGATGTCTCTCCTTTCAGCATCCTCATGTGACACAATAAACAACCATGTATACCCCTAATGGAGGTAACCTAGCTCCCAAATAATAACCACATTGTGAAAAATGAACAAGAAGATAGAGATTTAGATCATGAGAGACAATATTTCCCATATTCGAATCAAGAAGTTTACATCCAACATGCAAAGCTATGAGGCCTTCTCGACTATGACCACTACAAGAAGAATAACTCAAACACAAACTTTTATCTCCATACTACTCCATCTTATGAATTCTAACTCCAAACAACACAAGACTCTCTACTTATACTTGGTTAAGCCACAAGTTGGCCTGGAAAATTACATATTAAAAAAATACTCACATTAGATAAATAGTAAAACCACAAGTCAGTATGCAACATAAATTAAATATATATAGGAAAAGAACCAATGTCTTCATGCATTCCAAGATCCATGTGAACCAAATTAAATGCAAAGGTTAGCTTAAAATATATCCAAATAACCCACTCAATGAGACTAGGAACACAACAACATTGAGCAACAAATAAAATGCCAGGCTATAGAGAATACATCGAGCCCACTTGGTGAAAGAGCACTAGAATGGTAACCAAGCTTGCTCAATGAAGGAACAACAAGAATTCCACCAAGTCCTCCAAATAAAATTTTGAGCACCCAAAATTATCCTACATCAAACTCTCCAAGTAAATAAAAAAGACCTCAGATGCTTCTGCATCAAAATCCCTAGGAAAATAGAAAAGTGTGTCCCACACTGTAATTCCAAAAGAAATATCTGCACTCAAATTCATCTTCACTAAAGGCTTCCAATCCATCAACGACAAGAGAAAAAATCTAAAAATCAACCATATTTTCTTTATCCATTCAAACATTAAAACCTTCATAGCTAACCAATCAACATACTCACTCACATGAATAAACTAAATAATATAATACTCCACGAGTAATCTCTCTAGCTCATCATCACAATCATCCATAACATCCTCATACATGAAAACCATCTTAGTAACATCATGCAAAATTACATCCACATCAACAATAACATGTAAACCTAAATCCACAATAGTAGCAACATGTAAACCCACAACCACATCAGCAATGAGTGAATTTATAACCATATCCACATCAAAAACATTATGTATATCCTTATCCATGTTAGTAACAACATCCACAACAACATCGTCATGTAGATCCACATCAGTAACATGTAATCCCTCATTAAAAAAAGTGAAACTCTCATCACCAATGATCTAATCACTCACAATAAGATGCTCTACAATTTCCATGTCAGATCCATCCATCTGCTCATGAAAACAAAAAGACACTTGATCAACTTTAGCAAAATCATCACACACTTCTACAATCTGAAATCTCCTCTAAACAATATTTCTAATCGGCCAAACAACTTTCTTTCTAGTCAATATATGCTAACTCAAACGAGACTGTTCCCAATTGCCAATCCTATTATTAAATTCACACAAAAATGGATCATGAGATCTTCCTTCCATCTTTGCAACCATGTCTCTCTCTCTATAGCTTCTACTTGAGAAGAAATTTTCCTTATCATTTTTGCCAATCCTAGATCCACATCTCTTCTTCCTTGAACTATCTTGAAACCTTTTGGAATTATAGGTCAAATCATGATATTCCATCCCACAAAAAATCAACCAACTAGGGTTTACAAGAAGGGACTTGCAAGACCTAGATTCACAAACCTAGATCCAAAACCCACTCAACAATCAAGATATTGATAACTCCATGAATTAACAATCCACCACACATTTTCCACAAGATCAAAATATGCTCGGATACCACCAAACACAATACATCACTAGGTGTATCCTAAGTGGAGGTAACCTAGTTCCCAACTAATAACCATACAATAGAAAACAAATAAGAAGATATAGATTCAGATCTAGAGAGACAATGTTTCACATATTCGAGTCAATAAGTTTATGTCCATCATGCCAGGTTGTGATGCCTTCCTAGTTACATCCACTACAAGAAGAATAACTCAGATGTGAACATCCATCTCCATACTACTCCATCTTATGACTTTTGACTCCCAAAAATGATCCCCAACTGATGACTCTAGAGATCACACAACTCTCTACTTATACCTAGTCAAGCCACAAGTCAGCATTGTGGATTACATATTAAATAAACACTCACATTACATTAACACTCAAGCCACAAGTTGGCCTACAAAATATATTAAATACATATATGAAAAGAACCAAGATCTTCATGCATTCCAAGATCCATTCAAACCAAATAAAATGCAAAGGTTAGCTTGATAGAGATCCAAATAACATGTTTGTTGAGACCAAGAACATGACAATGCCGAGAAACAAAGAATACGTTGAGCCCAATCGATGAATCCATAAACCTACTAACAATTGAGCCTACTCAATGAAGCCACAAACCCACAGATAAATGAGCCCACTTAGTGAAAGAGTACTAGAATGGTAACCAAGATCACATAGTGAAGGAACACTAAAAATTTCACTGAGTCCTCCAAAGAAACTATTGAGCACCCAAGATGCTCTTGCATAAGATTCCCCAGGTAAATAGAAAAGACCTTATATGCTCTTGCATCATCATGTCATTGAACTTTGCTCTCAGGCTTTCAAATTTAGCCTTCATTACATTCTTATCATGACCATATACAATTTTGAGCTTTCCCAACATCTCATATGTTGTTTCCACATCTTCTACATTTGTATACTGAGAGTAGGGAAGAGCACTTGCTAGAGAATCCATTTCCACATCTTCTACATCTTTATACTCAGAGTAAGGAAGAGTGCTTGCTAGAGAATCCATTGTGACAGTCTACACTTCCTTCTTCTTTAACTAGTCTGGCCTAAGTTGACCAAAAAGTTCAACATATTCAACCTCTAGATGGGTCCAATAAGCATTGCCAATGGTTCTCAGATGCAAACACATCTTTCTATACCATGAGTTATAGTTTTCCTTAGAAAAATTTGGTGAATCCATTTTAAACATCTTGATCTTTTCCTCAAGCTATTAAACTCTTACTTCAAAGGACATAGGCTATGATACCAATTGGTTTTACAAACATAGGTTGGTATACTAAGAGGGGGGAAGGGGTGAATAACTACACCCTAGCAGTTTCAACTTTTCTATTTATACTCTACTTTATGACAATTTACATGTTTGTGCTAGCTATAACTTAACCAATCGAGATTAGAAAAAATAATGAACACATCAATAGAAACACATAACACAATATTTATCTCATGTAAACCTAGTTAGGGTAAAAAACATGGTGTTTGAGTTGATCCTCATGAAGCTTGCACTCTTTTGAAGGGCACCCAATCATGAGCTTATCTCTGTTAAAAGATTACAAAGGCACTATTAGGTGCCACCTGGTTAAGGGATTTGGATAAGACCTATCAAAGTCTTTCCCTAGTAGGAAAAGATTGGTTAAAGGACTTTGAAACACAAGTTAATGTGTCACCTTGTTAGGGGATTTGATACAATGAACTTGTTAGGGTTCACCTTCAATGAGATATACTATTATAAAGATTATTAAACAATAGGGAATGATCTAATAAGATAACTACTTCACTTATCTTAGATATAGACCCATTTGTAGCTTTTCTGACCCATCTTAAACTCAACCTTGCCTTCACTTGGTTCAACAGCTTCAAACATGATCACTTGTACACTTGGAACTAATTTCTCTTACATATGATCACTCTTGTGTTGTTACAGATCACCAAATTTTCTTTAAAACATATGGTAGCTTCTTAGATATGCCTTTACACCATCACTATCTTCACACTTTAAGATTATTCTTAGCTCAGCTCTCTTAGCTCTCTAGCTAATCAACTAGAAATCTAACATTTCCTCTTTCAACTCTATCTCCTTTTATAGTCTCCTCTTGTTCCTCTTTTGAACCTAAACTGTGAATTTAGAATTTGAATTCTCAAGACTACTTCTATCTTGTCTTCTCATCATTGTCATGTGTCACTCTTGTTGGATGTAGCATGTTTGTACAAAAGTCATAGGTGCCTTGTGTTCTTAATGCCTTGCATTTCTAGGAAGAATTAAAATTTAATTTTTTTGACTATTTCCCAATGTGACAACTCCATTACCATTAAGTGAAACAATGAGTGCACCACTACCTACTTTTTGATGTGTTAGTCACAAGAATCCTACTCTATTCTTTCCTTGCTGACTCAATTTCTCTAACTTCCTTCAATGCTTGACATCCTTCTACATGTTCTTAGTTCACTTAGCATTCTTCTATCTAAGTGGATAACCTATGTTATCTCCACTATTGGGCTTTGTCCTTCACCTTTATATGGTCGCCCTTGTGAACTAGAGTTACACACACGAGACCAATGTGCCTTGTTATTCATTGCTTTGTATTGGTCTTGGTTCCTTCTTGTACCTTGACATCAATGAAAACACTACCATAACTGAGTCCACCAATCATTATACTAGTTAGTCTTTGAGATTTAAGACAATTATACCAACATGATGTGATTTTTTTTCATATGCAAGAATATATTTCCATTTGGTGGTGTACTTTTAGTCATTGAGTTTGTAAAGAACTAAACACTTGCACTCCATGATAAGGTACACACACACACTATTATAATTTAGTGCAAGTAGAATTTTTTGCTCAAGTTATTTATAGGCATGCACCTGATAGTACATAAGAGGATCAATTTTTTTTGAGAGAGTACCATTTCTATATGAGTGATAATAAACTACACTATCTAAGTTTGTCTAGTATTTCTTCAAGATATTTTATGATAATTTAAGGGAGAGAGAAATTAAAATAACACAACATCTAATATGGTTAGATGATTGTACATGACAATTCAAGAATACTAGAATGTTATATTAGTTGATTTGGATGCATAAGAAAAATAATATCCAATATATGTGGAGTTTTTTTGAGGTTGGACATGACAAAGGAGAATATGATGGTGCAAGTGCATGTGTTAAGAGAGCCATTTCTAGAGAGAAACTAAAATTTAAGGAAAAGCCAAATTCAAAAATGCATATGACATTGTGGAATGGTGTAACAAATCTTTATATATAGGATCAAGTCAGAATTCTACAATTTGATTTTTCTTCTGGCTAGTTGAAGAGAAGAATATCCTTTTAAGATATGTCTATGATATAATTAGAGGGTCAGCTAAATGACATTCATTTAGAAGTTTTAATTCTAACACTTAATGGACTATATGGACTAGGAGCTTTCTTATTTTTGTCAATTTTGTGTTGTAGGTGAATGGGAAGAATGTAAGAATATGTAATGGATTGAATAATGGAAACATAAATCACTAGTACCTACTAACACACACATTGAAGATGATAGAAGAAATAAAGACCTAAATCATGTATTTTCATCAGAGGGTTATGAATGTGTTTTAGACCTCATACATCTTGGTACACAATTTAATTCAATTTCTTTTATTTATTTCAATTTATATTATTTATATATGTCATATTTAATATATTTATATTTTTGAATTAAAAATTATGACAAGTTTTAAATTCAAGAATATGTATGTACTTTAACTTGTCTTGTAGGATATGTTTATGTTCTTATTTTAGTTGATGATAATGATGAACATACTGAGTATTGGCTAGCTAGATGTGTGGAACCTAAGAAAAAATTGATATCATCAAGTAGATGATTATGGTTTTCATTATCCAATTGTGTCTATCATGGTAGCTAACACATGGATATTCAAAAATCCAACAAGAAGGAATGGTTTACCAACATTTGAAGACTAACAAATAGAAAATAAGATTTTACACTATTCTTAATTGGTGGTGGTAGAAATTATCAAATTAGAAAGACACAGAGGGAGACCCACCAATAAGATATTATTGACACTTTCAATGGAAGAGCATGAGGTCATCATAGATGCATTGCAAAAGAGAGATGATGTAGATGGTACACTATGTTGAATCAAATTTACACACATGTAAGTTTTTGTTTATTGTTCTCTTTTTATATGTACTTGTATAATTAATCTCTACATGTAATTAATAATCTTAATATGTATTTATTTTTTAGGTGTCAAGTACAACTTATCAACATTGATGACACTCAAATTTTGGCTAGTCAAAGTTATAATTCAACAAGTGAGTGCATTTAACTCAACATATTAGTGCAATTCTTAGATTATTTAAGTTTCCTCTCCTACAATTTGATTTTTAGTTTTGGTTTAAATTGTGTTCTTAGTCCCTCTAATATATATTTTTAGTTTTAGTTTAAATTGTGGTCTCAGTCTTAGAGAATGAAATTGGATTACTGAATACAAAGGATCATTCCTTATAAAAGGAGATCATGCAACCCTCACGAAACCCTAAATAGAAAAATATTTAATAATTAAAACAATTATTAAATGTGAACAATGCATAAATAGAAATCTTAAGAAGGAATAAGAGGTAACTTAATTATAAGTTAAAACCTTTTACTCTAACACCTCCCCAAGATGAGTGCACTACAACTACAAAAAATGTGTAACATGAAAAGGAAACTACAATGCAAAAAGAAAACTTAGGTCCCAACAAAAAGGCATAATAAGATACCCAATCATAATCAAATCTTTGTAAAGCTATGAAATAGAGAAAATCACATTGGAAAAACTCTACTCCAAAAAGAGTAGGAATTTCTTTGGCTGAGATGAGATTTTTGTGGCCATTTTGGAGGGATATGGTTTTGTTCTTCTTTTATGATTACGATGACCCTCACTTGTCCTTTTTTTTCAAAGATATGAGGATGTGGAAGAACTTTTCTTAGATTCACAAGTGGGTTCTTCTAGTTTTTTGTTAGGCAGATGTTGAAAGTTTTCAAGGGCCCTTCTTGACTCCAAGTTATGTTTAGAACTTAAGTGAAAGTTTTTTGTGTGGAGGTTATCCACTAGATTCTAGTCCCTTTTTTTATTTATCATTTGGTAGACTCTAACATTTCCTCTATTTCTTCTCCTGAAGAATTCTATAGAGATGAAGTTTCTCCTTAGGTCTTGTTGGCTCCTTCAAGAGGATTTTAGGTTTTGGGATTGATTTCTAATTTTGTATCTTTAGTGGTTAGTCTTTATTGATGTGGATGAATCATCTAGAAGAGATGATATTTTGTCAAGTGAATCTAATGGTGGAAGGACTTACCCCCTCCTTATGCCTTACTAGGATGGTTGGGAGATTCTAAAGTGGTTTTATTTGGGGATTCCTTTCCTCTCTATCTTCCTATTGAGTTGGGATCCCTTACTTTTGACATGGGAGAGAGTTGTTATGGGAGGATGAGTGTGGAGAAGTTTTTCTCCATTATGGATTCAACTAGTTTAAGAATATGTAGTTTTAGGTGGTTGATAATTTTGTGGTCAAAGATTATTTCTATGTTTTTGGGTTGGGGGTAGTCCCTCCTTTTCCCCCATGATTTGGTGGATCTTGTAGGGTCTTGGTTTTCCCTTGTGGGCCTCTATTTGCAACTGATGCTTCATTTTTCCCATCTCCTTATTGTTGTTCCTTAGTTGGCCCTTGGTTGGCTTTTTTCTGCCATATTCTGTTGAATATCTTTTGGTACTATTTTTTCTATGTTAGGTTTCATATCCCTTACAAAATTTGGTTGTAATGGGTTTCAAGGTCCCATCAAAACCTCTTTTCACTTAATCAGAAAATCCACTCCAAAAAGAGATGGAAAGAACACTAAAAACATAGTGAAGGACTGTAGAAGCCTCCAAACTAGAGAATGTCCTAGAATAAAGGAACAAAAGAATAACCATGAAGAGCATCACTAACTCATGTAGAAGCTACAAATACTATAAAAAAGTAACTTCTAATCTAAAGAACCTCCACTGAAATAGAACTTGACAAGGTAGAGAAGACTATAATCTACATAAGTGCCCTCAAATGACACTACTCGAGTTAGGAGGAAAACAAAGAAAAACAAATGAACTCAAAGATATAGATGGAATAAAATACCA
Organism: Cupressus sempervirens; assembly: GCA_028749045.1. Taxonomy (NCBI): domain Eukaryota; kingdom Viridiplantae; phylum Streptophyta; class Pinopsida; order Cupressales; family Cupressaceae; genus Cupressus; species Cupressus sempervirens. Next base: position 73,626,977 of record CM053788.1, read on the forward strand.
AATCCCAAAGCTTTGATTAATCAAACATGGAAGGCTACCTCCAAAATAGGAACATAAGAAAAAGTTTCCATATGGTAAATGATCCGTCTCATTGAAATGCATAGGTATCTAGCACTACATCCTCCTAATACATAGGAACAAATAGTGTATACATATTTTACTCTAACAAACCAAGGAAGGAAAAGAACCAACAAGAGAAATCTCTCTCCCCCCCCCCAATGCAAGCAGGGATGAGGTGACATGCAACTAAAATAGTGGGCCAACAATTTATGCATGTCAACATAGGAAGGATTCTAATGTTAAGAAGTTAGCTTGATCTTAGTAAGAATGATTCTAATCATAAGGCCAACCTTAGGAAATTCTAGGGTCATCATTAGAAATGGAATCCCAACAAGTGAGAGTTTTTTCCTGGTTAGGAGTATCTTTGGATAAAAAAGGAATAAATTGTTAAAGCCAAGCTACGAAGTAGCCTGGCCATGAAAGGAGGTAAATGGTCATTGAGAGGAATGGGGCCATCTTTTCCAAACCATATTATCTATAGAATCCCAAGGTTAAAAGTATATGAATGGGATCCTTTGTCATTCCTAGAAGATTGAATTATCATGTCAATATCCTCAAGGAAGAGATGGATCAATGCAACTTTAAATGTAGGGAGCATTACCATAACATTGATTCTTAAATCTATGGATAATTTCAAGTGCATACTGTCAAACTTGAACTTAGATATGTGTAATAATATTTAAATATATCATAGCTTACGTGTACATAGAAAGGTGCTCGTATGTAGAAAATATATGAAAATAGAAACAATTCTATAAATTTCCAAAGAGTAAAGGGAATTCCACCATAAAAGCATGTCAAAAGCTAAGTATAATTAAAAGAGAAATGATACCATCTCTTGGTAAAATCACATGGAAAGAAAACATGACATACCAAAATAGATTTAAGAGAATGCATTGAAAACCAAGTTTCTTGAACACTATAACAAAATCACAAAGAGGTTCTTAATAAATTCTCAAATTACCTACAAGTAAACAATGAGGATCAATAACTCCTATGCGACTACTTGATAGACATTGTATATTTTATTGAGTAGTCCTATTTATAGACTTGGGGAACATAATTGATGGTATCTATTAGAATGTGGAGTTGATTCTATTCATTTTGATGTTGTTGATGGTTATCATTGATGTTGAACATATCTTATGCATAATCATGATTTGGTTGTATTGGTCGATGTGTACCAATAATCTTGGCATATCGATAGAGGTGTTCAACAAAGGATGTGATTTCCAACTATGATCAAGTTGGTCATACAATGAGTAGGTGTCCAAAAAGACTTCTAGTTCTCATATGGGAGAAATGATGACTTACCTAGTGTAAGAAGAATATAATTTTAATGTTACCTCACCTGTTGGAAAAGCAAGACCAATATTTGATGGTGAAAGTCTTATGCTTAAAAGGACCCTTTTGAAGGTGCCCCAACACAAGGAGCCTCCACGAAGAAAGACACTCTTCAGAACCACATGCGAGGATCATGGTAAAATTTGCAAAGTTATAGTTGATTTAGGTTCTAGTGAAAATATCATATACTTAGAGATGGTAGAAAAATAGAAATTAAAGAGGCTTCCTCATGCTAGTCCCTATAAGGCATCATGGTTGACTAAGGGTCAACATGTCTTGGTAGATGAACAAAACTATGTAGAGTTTGAGATAGGAGATTATAACGATAAGGTACTATGTAATATACTTCCAATGGATGCATGCCACTTGTTACTAGGTCATCCATGGAAGTATGATGTGCAATCCATACATGATGGAGAGAAGAGCTCCTATATGAACACCAATAGGGGTAAGAAATTTCAAATGGACCCTTTCCTTGACCAAGGGGAGAAAAATAGATAGGGTCTAGTGTCATGTTGCTAAGTGGGAAAGAGTTCCTTAAAGTGCTAAAAACAAAAGGGGAGAAAGGGTATATTATCACGGTGAAACCTAAAGTGGAAAACAAATATGATAAATTAGTTGAAGTGTAAATTTTTTTAGACTAGTATAAAGACATAGTGGTCAAGGAAATACCAAATAAATCACCACATATGAGGGATATACATTATCAAATAGACCTCTTTCTAGGGTCTACATTACTTAACAAATCCACCTACAAGATGACACCTGCACAAAATGAGGAGAAAGGAAAACAAGTACATGAACTATTAGCTAAAGGTCCAATCCCAATAGTGTTAGTGCCTAAAATGGATGGTAAGTGGATGATGTGATTTAATTTAAGGTCCATCAATAAAATCACTATTAGATATAGGTTTCCTATGCCTAGAATAGAAAAACTAATGGATTACCTAGGTGGAGCTTGCTACTTTTATAAGGTGGACTTGATATTAGGATATCATCAAATAAGAGTTAGACCATAGGATGAGTGGAAAAAAACTTTCAAGACTAATGAAGGATTGTATGAATGGTTGATGATGTCCTTTGGGCTCACAAATACACCTAGTACATTTATAAGGTTAATGAATGAGGTACTTGTGGAATTCATTAGAAAATTTGTAATTGATCATTTACCTTGATGGCATACTATTTTTAAGTAGGACCAAGGAGGAACATCTCAAGTATTTAGGTATGGTAGTTACGAAGCTACAACAGGAGGAGTTGATGATCAATTTGGGAAAGAGTGTGTTTCTTAAGATCAAATTGGTTCATCTTGTTTTTTCGTATCTCGGGGTTGTTTTAAAGTGAATGCCTCCAAAGCAGAGGTTATTATTAATTAGCCTACTCCTAGGATAGTAGGAGATGCCATAAGTTTCCTTGTGATAGATTCTTTTTATAGGAAACTCATAAGAATTTTTTGCCATATATGTGCACTTATTTTGAATACTATTAATGGTGGAGTTAAATGTTAGTTTTATTGGAATGATAAGGTGAATGATAGTTTTGAGTTGATGAAAAAAAAAGTAGAATAGATACCTTCTCTTAGGTTTCCAAATCAACCAAGTTATTTCAGTTGAATGTGATACCAGTAAGTTTGGTATAGGAACAGTCTTAAGTCAAGAAGATCACCTTGTAGCATTCTTCTTTGAAAAGTTAAATTATGGGGCTAAAAAAAAGTACTCTACCTATGATATAAAGTTATATGCCATGGTTCAAGACCTATAGAAGTGGAGGCATTACCTATTTCCTAAGTAATTCATCATATATATCGACAACCATGCTCTTAGTTCCTAAAATAAGCAATAGAAACTTAGCCAAAGGCATTTAAAGTGGGTAGAACAATTACAAGCTTACAATTTTACTATTAAGCATAAATAGGGTACCACAAACAAGGTAGAAAATGCCTTACGCAGGAGTGTTCTCAATATACAGGAGATATGGTTGCAAAGTGTAGGGTTAGAGAAATTAAAGAGCATATATGAGGATGATAAACATTTTTCATAAGCTTATAAGACTTTTTCAAACTTTATTACTACATTTCATGTTGATTACTTTGACTTTTTTTTATTGTCAGATGGATTATTTTTTAAGGGGAATTTTTCATTTTTAAGAGAGCCAAGGGAACATCATCCAATGTAGGATTGTGTCAACCTTTGACTATTCCTACTAGGCCTTGAGAATGCCTTAGTATAGACATTGTATTAGGTTTTCCTAAAACAGTGAGGGGCTTTGATAATATGTATGTAGTGGTGCATAGGTTTAGAAAATGACACACTTCAAAAGTACCAATGATGCATTTTATATTGTATGCCTATTCTTTAAGGAGATGAGGATTCATGGAATTCCTTTAAGAATTGTAAATGACAAAGATTCTAGATTTGAGGGTCACTTTTGGAGAACTCTATGGAATTAGGAATTAATCTCTCATGCTCATCTATTTATCATTCATTGTTTGATGGTCAACATGAAGTTGTAAAGATGTTCTTGGGTAAATTATCAAGGAGTTAAAAAAAATGGATAAGCTTGGGAATTGGTCATTGGACAAGATAAGGCAATATGGAGCTTAGAGTTATAGGAGCAATGGAAAAAGTGAGTGCTTTAGGTGAAATATTTGCAAAGAACATAAAATAGATTCATGTGTTGATCTCTATGCCTATGTTGTGTTGAAATATTCAAAATGGAAAGAGTACTTCTGAGAGGGGGGAGTGAATCAGAAGAACTACACTTTAGCCTTTTCAATTTCTTTAAAACAAATAACTGAAAGTAAACTGCATGCATGCAAACATATTAAATAAACATTAAGTAAACACATGCATTAACACACATGACACTAGATTTGGTAACCCAAAAACCCTCCAGGAATAAGAAGGTAAAACTGGGGTGGGGATGATATCCACAAAAATTACTGTAGCAATAATTGTTTGACCACTTCTGATGGTCTGCCTTGTGAAATGCCTACCTTGTTAAAGGCTTTACACTGTGTCAATAGTGACCTAGTTAAAGGATTTACAAACACTTTACATGAAGTGTCACCCTGTTAAAGGATTTATTCACCTCTTTAAAGGATCTACAAAATAGCTGTTAAGCTAACAACATAGGGTTTTCACTATCTAATACGGTTGCTAGAGAGTATTAGAAACCTTTGACCTAATTTCTTACAATCTTCAATTGCTGATTTTAGGCACTTGATCTACTCACTCTGATGTGATCCTTGCTTGATCTAATATCTATTCATATCCCTTATACTGTTCTACTTAATTGGATGTATAATTGCTGCTCAATTCACTAAGTCTATGATGTCCCTATTGTTTGCCCTATTCTACAATTTTCTATCTACTTAGCAACTTCCTTAACTTCTATTCCACAAAATAAAATTGTGGGGTCTAAGCCTACTTATAAAGGCTTCATAGACTTAGGGTTAGGTATTGATCTATGATCCATATTGAATCTTGAATTCCCACTCATTCCTTGCATTTTTCTCATTGGTTGCATGCCTTCTCCATTTTTTTGATTGGTTGCATACTGATTATGTAGGAAATATAAAAGATTTGATCTTATCCTTATCATCCTTTGAAATCCTTCTATGTCAACTCCAAAAAATGGTTTACATCTAAGTTTGTGAAGGCACAAACTCATATGCTAATTCTGTGTTACTCAACACATACTGTACTACTGATGTTTGACACAAATACTATCCTACTTTTCTCGGCATCTATTGCATTTTGTCTTTCTTGGCACATGTATGAATTTGGCTCACTCATCATATGAAGCATTCTAACTTGCTCGACATCACCTGTGACTCGAAACCTATATATCACTTAGAACCTGTATAATGCTTGACACCTAAAGTCACTTGGCACCTGTTAGAAATTTGACTCGACACATGTTGTGGCTCGACATACATAGTATACTTAGCTTCAATGTAGAAAGTGGTTAAATGTGTTGACACTCAAATGTCAAAACTATTTTAAGACCAAAAATCTCCCCCTTTGACATGAGTGTCAAAAACACTTAACTATAATTTATTCATCTTTCCTTACAAATACCCTATCCAATCTGTTCTGCATATGTACAAAATTTCATAATTTATTCAAAAATATCTTATAAATCACTTGATTTGATTGTGCTATTCCATTCTTGTAACCAAAATTCTTGTGCTGATGTATCTAATACTCTTTTGCCTTTGCCCTGTGCCTGTGTGTTGAGTTGTACTGGCTGATTTTGTTCATATCTCCCCCATACTATCTACACATCATGACTTATCTCCCCCTTAGTCATATCTTCCTTATTATTATCTCTCCCCCTATCTCCTTTATTGTTTCACCCCCTTTTTGACACTTATGTCAAAGGGCTCTAAGAAGTAATACCATATTTTTTCAAAAATGTGTTGTTTACCTCCATTATTATTTTCAGAGCTACATCCCAATTCTCCAAAGCAATGTCTAGTGACTTGTGCTAGATGGCAGTCTCTATAGCAAGATGTGCAAGTCCATCTAATGTAGAAAGATTTGGATCTTTATTTAAGATAGTTTTCTCATAGACTTTTTCTTTGTGGAGGACCTCCAAATGTGGGGTTATGGAGATTGAATCTGCATTATTTTGGCCTTTATATTGGTCTCTTCACTTGCTAATATAGCTAACTCTCTTTGAGTGTGAAGTGATTGGGAAAAATGCTTCTCATTTTGACCTAGATCCCTTGGTAGTTGCATGCTATAAATCTTTAAATTTCTCTCCAAGCTCAATATCCTTTAATTTGTCTCTTGTGTGAAGTTGGAGAAATCATACAACTTTTTGTATAATGAGAAAATTTTCTCAAGTACAACTTTGACCTTATCAATTTTCTTGGCCAATTCTACCTATTCAAGTGCTATACCACTTGATATTTTCTCATTCACCTTCCCCCAAAATTTCCTTTCAGACCATTCCATAAGTTTAGCATTTGTATCCTAGTCTTCACTAGTCACCTAGTCAACTATATCAGATAGTTGCTCTATTATGGGCTTTGCTTCATTTGGTGACTGCAAGCTAAAGGCATCCATAAAGATGTTCTTTATCTCATATAGTGCTTGCTTGTGTTTATACTCTTTTTTGAGTATTTCCTACCTCTTCCTTCTATTTAAAGCATCTTGCATTTCTATGATTTGCTCCATTGTGATAGTCTTGGAGTCATAGGTAGGTATTACAATGTCTAAACATCTAATTTAGGGTCTCCATAGTGAAGTACCCTGGCCACTCTGGTTGAGCTTGAGTCTGGAGTTGAGATTTGCAAAGGAATGGCTTCAGTGCTCAAATTTTGAAGGGTCTTTGTGGGAGTTCCAGTCTTTGGTAGCTCTATCAATGTTTGAATAGTGGCCTACTCCTTTTCCTTTGATATATCTTCCTTCTCATTAGACTTCCCTTCTTCAGTGCTTGGCTTCTATAAAGTATCACCTACTGCTGGAGGTGGTGGAAGCATCAAAATTTTAGTGCTAGTAGCTATATAGGTGAAAGGTGGTTCTTGTGGTTTCACCTTTTCTATTTGTGGTTCTACTATTGCCTTTTGTAGCTCATCTACACTCACCAATATAGGGTTTGTGCATAACTATTCCTATAGAGTGGATTGGTGAAGGATCTTGGAGAGATCCTCTATAGTTAGGGGATTGATGTTCTGAGTTGAATTGTTAGGAACATCCTTAATAATTATTGTGTTTGCAGGTGTGATTGTTAAATGAGGAGGGCTAGGAGGTGGCATTTATGTGTCTTGCACACTCTATTCCTCTTCTTGTTGGTGTTCATCTGTTGCCATATCTTCTCCTTTTTGTGTTTCTTCCTCCTCACCTTTTCCCTTATCTTCTTCTTCTTTCTTTTCCTCATCTTCTTTTGTTGTTGCTTCCTCTTACTTCTCTTTCTCTCCTTTCTTCTCTTCTATTTTCTTCTTTTCCTCTATCGTTTCCTTGGCACTGGTCTCTACCATATTTGTTTCCTCATCCTTGTCATTAGTTATCTTATAAATTGTTTTCCACAATTATGTGGATTTATTCACTACATCCTCAATCTTGTTTTGTAGGATGTTGAAGGCTCTATACTTAGGTGCAAATTTTCCACCATGTTTCTTATTAGCCTTTTTTATTTGACATCTTATTAGGTCAGGCTTTACTTGAGCTAAGGTAGATTCTCTAATCTCCTTTTCCATTTTTAGACAATAATGCCATTTATTTTCAATTATCTCATATAGCTCTCTAGGCATGGTATTGTCTAGCTCTAGAGGTGTATTCTTAAATTCAGCCATCATGGCATATAATAACCTCTATTCTATTTTGTTCTTCTCTACTTAACTTTTTGAAATCAAGACTTTACAGATCATTCAAATCTACATTCCTAATATTTTCACAAATTTTGTCTAAGGCATATTTGGGAGGATGACTTACCACTCTGAATTGGCTGATATCCTTTGACTCTGTTCTTTCTTCATCATCTATGTCTGGCTGTACCACATATTTTCTTCTCTTCTTTGGCACTTCATCAAACTATTCAGTGGCCTTCTTTTTCTCTTTTTTTGCCTCTTTGGCCTTTTGTGTGGATGCCCTTGTTGTAGCTCTTGTTGCTGGTGCTGGATTGGCTTGTGCAGGCTTAGTGACCTTCTTGGGCTTGGGTTGAGCTGGAGGCTGAGTTTTAGCCTTTCTTTTATTTTGCTTGGCTAGTGTAGGTGCTTCCTTAGCTTCTTCTTTCTCATCACCTTCCTCCTTGTCTTCTCCTAACCCCTAGGTCAACTCTATTTTCCCTTGCCCTTGCTCTTCCTCTTCTTCACTTTCTCCTTCTTCTTCTTCACCACCTGCTTCTCCTTCAGCATTTTCTCTAAATTTCTTCTTAATCCTCTTTACTAATTTATCCTTCCTTTTAATAATAGAGGCTATCTTCAATTTAGTTTCAAGTTTGGATTTGACAACATCATATGTGCCAAAATGAGGAGCCTCCTTATCTATCTCTTCTGCAAGCAATGCTATGATTGATGCTGAGGCTTCATCTATATCAAGCTCATATCCCAATGACCTTAGCCATCTTACTCTTGGTATTTCTACCTTGATGTAGGTATAATCAATGTCAACCAAAAAGCATATGTCATTGATGTGCTTTTCCACTAGGGAAACTGGTATTCTTACCCTTTGCTTCATGGATTTCTTAAAATCCTCAAACTAGCTTGTCATTTGGACCTCAAAATTTTCACCCATCTAATTAATCAACTCATTGATTTGTGTAATTGCAATTTTTTTAGGGTTCCAATTCACCTTTCCAATAGAAGGAAACTCTTCCATAACAGAAAAGAATATACACATAAGAACTGAACCAAATTTGCATTGAGCACCTTTTGATCTTCTTATTGCTCCTAGGTTTTCATTTATTTGCTGCAACATTAGTTCTAACAGATCATATGTGTGATCTTTCTTTACTAGTTTGTAGGCTACATCAACAACTATACATGACACAATATTCAATCTACTAGATTGGTAGAATTTGTGGGATATTACTCTCATAGAAAAATCTAGAAGAGGATCAGTTATAGTATCAATAGTCATACCCCTCTTATTCCATTTGGCTCTTGTATTCCTTTCAATGATCTCTTTGGAATCACTGCACAGGGTCTTAGGCTGATTTAGGGTTGGGAAACCCATATCCCTATGAACTATTCTTTTGGCAATCTTCATTGTTCCTATTTCCAACCATAAACATCCATTCTGAATTCTGCTGAGGACAACCCGTATCCATTCAGTTTTGAAACCTATAGGGTAAACTAGGGCATTGGTCAAACCATTTTTCTCAACTACTTGGAATTCATCCTTCAGAATTTTGTTTTCACATAGTTTTTCATATGCTTGAAATATCTCAAGATCACCTACTACTCCTATCTTGTAGTTATAACACTTCCTCATATCTTGTAGCATGACAAATTTTGGTGGGATAATGGATAATGAACCAGCTAGATCATTTCTGTAGGCAACTTTAGGGATTGGCCTAAACTCGGGTTGTTTTACCTCATTACTAACTAACTGGACCTCATGACCTTCCTTTCGTTTGGAGTTTCTTGAACTAGAAGCCATTATATTGAACTAGGTTTTTAATGTATTAAAAACTTTAACACTACGTAGCTCGACACTTGATAAATACATTAGATCGTTGAAATGTATGCTGAATTGCTCTTGAGATCGATGCAAATAGATTCAAAGTTGTTGTATGATCACTCCTGCTCTTTTCTCATCTTTTCTCTGTGCTTGAATAGTGTGAAAATAATTAAAATTTGACCTTATACTTGTCAAAACCTAGCATTAAATGCTTCGTGCATATAGCTATAAACGCTGCACTTGAAGGTTTCACCATGACTGGGCTCCCATTATATTTCATTTACTCAGCTTCCACTAGTTCTCCACTTCACTCGGCTTCAACTATCAACTTGGTCGCTATTAGAAATTTGACATCCATTAGAGCTTTACTCAACATCTAAGGATAGTTCGATAGTATTTGCAAAAATTTCAAATTTTGACTTGGCATCTTTGCTCATGCAAATTTCTTCCTTGCAGTGCTTCTTTGTCTTGGAACTGATGTATGATATAGTTTTTAATATTAGTCCCATACACCTATTCTTGCTTAATTGGATGAGATGTGATCACTTGACCTCTAGGGTGAAGTGATCTCTCCATTTGATGTGCTGCACTCATCTTTCTTCTTCCAAGTTATGTTCATTTGCCCTCTTATTTGTTAAACATCAACGTTCTCTTTTCCTTTGTTGACTTCTTTCTTGGGTGCTTTTGACTTTGTTGGGCAATTCCTACTGATATGACTAGTTTTCAAGCAACTAAAACATGTAGTTTGACTTAACCATCTACTGTAATTCCCTCTAAAATGTGTCCTTATGCAATTTTCAAGAATGTGTCCATACTCCTAACAATAGTGATAGCTATACCTAGTGTTGTAATCCCAGTTGTAGTGATGACCTTGGTTGTTTCCTTTTGTAGGCTGATTAAGTGTCCACATAGGCTTTGATCTGCATTCAAATTCTCTATGTCCATATTGTTTGTAGTTGTAGCAGTGACCTTCAAATCTTGGTGTCCTCATGGTCTTGGTTCTACATTCATGTGCTTGATGTCCTTGCTTTTTGCACTTGTGACAAAAGCTTGCATTTGTAGTCTTATCATGCTGATGACTATTCTTGCTCCTGCATACATTAGAGGTATGTCCCCTTTTACCACAGAAATGACAAGTAGGTTTAGTGTTCTTACCTTTGTTACTCCTTTCTTCTGTAGTCTTGGATGATTCTCCTTGCTCAGTGCTGGTGTAACCAAGTCTTGAAATATCATTACTAGCCCTTGGTGATTTTAGTAGTTGCTCAAAGTACTTGATAGCCTCATTGGGTTTGTTGAAGCTTTTTGCTATCTCGTTCTCTCTTTTCAATTCATTTTGTAATTGCTCATTTTGCATTCTCAAGGTGGAAATCTCAATATCCTTTATGTTTTGCTCATGATGAGCATTCATCATCTGACTTAAGGTGTCCAGCTACATGTTTGAGATTCTTTCAAACTCAATTGTCTTCTCCTCCAATCTATTGGTAATATTTCTCTTGTCATCTTCTATCACGACCTTGTCTTCAATGGCTCTCTTCCTTTGCTCAATCACTTCACAAAGTCTTATGGCTTGTGATTCTTGTTCAAGCTTGAGTATTCTGATTTCTTCAGCTTGTGCTTTATTTTTCTCCATCAATTCAGCTATTGTTGCATCAAATTCCTTGGAATCTCCATTGGAAAACACTTGTATGGTATCAATCTCCTTGTAGTGTATGTCATTTTCAGCTATGGCTATATCCTTCCTTCCTTTTAAGGACTTTCTCAATTTTTCTCTGGCTTCTTCCAATTTGTGTAGAGCGAGGTGCACATCAATCACCTAATTGTCTATGATCTTCCCAAGTTTGAAGAATTCCATCTTCAGACCTTTTCTCTAAGCTGTTAGGATTCTCCTTGTGAGAGCCAGAGCTTTGATACCAATTTTTGAAATATTCAAGATGGAAAGAGTACTTTTGAAGGGGAGGGTGAATCAAAAGTACCACACTTTAGTGTTTTCAATTTCTTTAAAACAAATAACTAAAAGTAAACTGCATGCATGTAAACATATTAAATAAACATAAAGTAAACACATGCATTAACACACATGACACCAGATTTGGTAACCCAAAAACCCTCCAGGAATAAGAAGGTAAAACTGGGGTGGGGATGATACCCACAAAAATTACTGCAGCAATAATTGTTTGATCACTTCTGATGGTCTGCCCTGTGAAAGGCATGCCCTATTAAAGGCTTTACATTGTGTCAGTAGTGACTTGGTTAAAGGATTTACAAAAACTTTACATGAAGTGTCACCATGTTAAAGGATTTAGTCACCTCTTTAAAGGATCTACAAAATAGCTATTAAGCTAACCTATCAACATAGGGTTTTCACTATCTAATATAATTGCTAGAGAGTATTAGAAACCTTTGACCTGATTGTTTACAATCTTCAATTACTAATTTTAGGCACTTGATCTGCTCACTCTAATGTGATCCTTGCTTGATCTGATATTTGTTCATATCCCTTATACTATTCTGATTAACTAGATGTATAATTGCTACGCAATTCACTAAGTCTATGATGCCCTTGTTGTTTACCTTGTTCTGCAATTTACTATCTGCTTAGCAACTTCCTTAAATTCTATTCAGCAACATAAAATCATGGGGTCTAAGCCTCCTTATAAAGACTTTGTAGAATTAGGGTTAGGTATGGATCTATGATCCATATTGAATCTTGAATTCCCACTCATTCCTTGCATTTTTCTCATTGGTTGCATGCCTTCTCCATTTTTCTGATTGGTTGCATATTGATTATGCAGGAAATATAAAAGATTTGATCTTATCCTTATCATCCTTTGAAATCCTTCTATGTCAGCTCCAAAAAATGGTTTACATTTGAGTTTGTGAAGGCACAAACTCATATGTCAATTCTATGTTACTCAGCACATACTAGACTATTGATGCTCAACACAAATACTATCCTACTTTTCTTGGCATCTATTGCATTCTGTCTTTCTCAACACATGTATGACTCTGGCTCACTCGGCATATGAAGCGTTCTAACTTGCTTGGCATCAACTGTGACTTGGCACTTATATATCACTTGGCACTTGCATAATGCTCGACACCTAAAGTCACTCGACACCTATTGGAAATCTGACTCGGCACATACTGTGGCTCGACATACATAGTGTACTCGGCTTCAATGTAGAAAGTGGTTAAGTGTGTTGACACTCAAATGTCAAAACCATTCTAAGACCAACATGTTTCCTATTAGTGTCCAAACACTTAGTCATTTACTAGGTAAGGATGAATGATCATCACTATGATCGAGTCATCTGGGAAATGCCGAGAATATGAGGACTTGTTTACTTCTCATACGAAGCAAGTCAGAGATTGTCAAGCACCCTAGTTGAGATCGAGCACATATATAAGTTGAGCTAACACAATAGAGACCGAGTAAATTGTAAAGATAGTTCTTACTGAGAAAATAGTAAGAAATAAGCATGTAGAATATGAGTGCCAGTATGAATGTTCTTTACGACTGAGTGTTAGAACATTTAGATGTCGAGTAGACCAGTTTTGTCATATGTCTTTGTAATTGTACAAACACCTATATAAATCATTTTGGATGACTTCTATATAATATTTAATTATTGTAGTGATAGTTAAGATAGAGATTACATGTCATTACAAAAGGTAATGATCCTAAGGAAAGAAATTCATCCAATCAAAAAATTAGAAGGGAATGACAAAAGAAGATGAACTATAAGCCATTGATTATGATCCAAAACTTTTGAAGATTGTTTATTTAAAGAGGGCTCTAACCCTAGGATCATGTAGAGATTAAGGAATGCATGTTCAAATGAATATGGAATGCGTGGAAGAGTGAAAGTGGATGTGCAAGTGAAGAAGTAAACAAGGATAGAACATAGTAAGAAAGGCTAAGTCTAAAAAGAGATCAGGTAAGGGCAATCCAAATAGTGAAGGACTGAATAGAGATATTAGATTAAGGTATTGTACATAGGATATCCAAAACTAACTCATAAAGAAAATTGAGGGTTGTGTACTGAATTAGTTTTTAACAAGATTGAATAGGGAAAATCTCTTAATCAAGTGATCCTAATAGATATATGTAAATCTCCTAACAAAGTCCTTACTTGATTGTAAGGGTAAAACCCTTCAACAGGGTAGGAATTAATAGTCTTAAAAATTTTAATAGGGAGGACCCTTACAAGGTAGATCATATATTATGGTCAAACATTGTAATGCTAATAAGTTAACTTTATTGTTCCAATAGTGAAGATTTGTGGGTTTCGTCCCTACCCTAGTTTTACCTTCATATTGAAGTGTTTCTAGGTTACCAAATCATTTGTGTTGTGTTGAATCTTTTATGGATGTTATGTTTTCAATATTATAGATTTATGTTACATTTGAGATATGAGATGTATTAGGTGTGAAATTAGTAATTTGTATTTGTAAGTTAAAGTTTAAGATCCTAATTCACCCTGCCCCCCCTCTCAATATCTTGTTTCCCATTAAATCCTTCCAAAAATTGGTATTAGATCATAATTCTCTTGAAAGAATCTTGACAACTTGAGAGGATCAGATCTTGGAGATGGAGGAATACAAGATGGGAACATTATTGAAAACAAGATGATTGAAATCCATATCATATTGCAACAACTTGAAGGAGCAAGAGAAGAGTTAAAAAAAATCATAGAGAAAAATGAAAGAGATAAAAATTCAACACAATGACACACTATATAAGGAAATAGATACAAAAGGACTATTTGATAGCAGAAAAGATGGAAACAATGATGAAGCAATATCAAAACTATTGGAGAAGAACAATATTCTAAGAAAAGAGGCAAAAGGACTTAAGAGAGAAAAAGAAACGTAATCAGCAAGAGTATGTGAAGTAATAGAGAAAAGGAAGAAAGTTAAAGAAAAAAACTCATGGATGAAGAAGATAAAAGATAGATGGCAGCCAGAATTGAAGAGAGATCATTTGAAGTAAATAATATCACAAATAATCAATTGGATATGATGGATCAACTGATAATTGCAACTCAAGAAACAAACAAAAAGGACATGAAGATCACAAATTTGAGGTCACAAAATGAACAACTAAGAAATGAGTTGAGGAATGAAAAGGAACTTCTAGAAAGAATGAACAAACCTAGTTAGGCTATAAAATACTTTGAAGAGCTAATGAGGTCACCAAGATCAACAAGAGATACTTCTAGACTAGGATACAACAAGCACTTTTCATCTACTAAAGAAGGTGAATCATCAAAGAGTGGAGAAAAAAGAAATGCAAAACCCAAAGGAAAGCCTATATGTCATTATTATCGCATACTTGGACACACAACCAACATATGCAGAAGCATGAATGGTATGAAAAATTCTAAACCTAAGCATGTTGGTTATTGTTTTAATTGCAAGAAGGAAGGACACCAAGCATGTGAATGTAGATCAAAGAAAAATGTTTCACCCACAATACCTAGTTTTCAAGGACATTGCTATAACTATAAGAAATATGGACATAGAGCTCATGAATGTAGATTCAAGATAAAATCCAACTAGACACCTAAGAAACAAGCACATGCACCAGGAAAAGGAAATTCCTATAATTCAGAATATAACACACAATATACTTATCACTATTGTGAAGAGTATGGACACACTTCAAAGAATTGCATTAAGATACATTTAAGAGGAAATTACAAATGGTTAAATGGAGAACTAGTATGTTTCAATTGTCTCAAAGTTTGACATATCAATAGAAATTGTAGAACCAAAGCACTAGCACCAAACAATGAAAATGACAAAGGTAAAGACAGAGTTGAGATAAAGAAAACATGGAAATAAATTGTGAAAGCTAGAAGTAGCAGAGCAAGAAAAGTTGAGATTACACAATCCAATGGATAAGGTGATTACACCACAACTAACTAAATGAAGAAGGTATGCAGGAACCCTATATTCATTGATATATTTACATCATTTCCTAACATAAATGTGTTCAAAGTTTATATTTACATAAGTAAAGATGCATCAAGAATAGATCCATATAGAGAAAAGTGAAAGAGAATCATTTACTACATGAAGTTCTAAGCATCAATGGTACAGTTTGTGTTGTCCGAGTGTTGCAGTATGGACTGAGTGATTGACTGGACCAAACAAACTAGTATTGGCTGAGTAAGGTAACTTGGACTGAGTAAGTATAAAGACCAAGCTAGTTTCCATACACCTACCAAGTACAAAGACATTTATTGCAAACCTAAAATGGAAATTTGAAGGTATTTATCAAATTTGAGCATTCATTCTTATTCACCAATTTCAGAGCTCACAAGTGATTTAAAGATGATTAAGAAAAATTTAGCAACAAATTAAGTGAATCACAGTGGAGCATAGGAAAAATTGATAACATCAGTAAGTGTTACTTTTGGCGCCGAGTAAATTATTTTTTGAAGATATATTAGAAGAGTTTAATTTAGCTTGCATATCTAGTTACTTTCTTTGTTGCATTTCATATTTTCACCATTGGATTCTTTCAAGTATGGCTTCCTCCATAGCCATTTCTTGAGGTGTTCTTCATTTCATTGCAGCTTAGATACTTCATATTTCATTATTACTTTGCACATCCACTCAAGAGATTCATCATTTTGTTGTGTTTGAGAGAGCACACCAAACATACCCCCCATCTTAACACACCAAAAAGGCCTCTTATGGGTGCCTTTATCGAGCTATAGAGGTGGCTAGAGGATTTGATTTGTTGGCTGCTTTGAGTTGCAAAACTCAAGAAAGCATTAGTTAGTTAATGTTCTTTCATTTTATTGAACCTTTGATGCATATTTGAGGTTTGAATTAATGTTTGCTTGTTGATTCATGCTCTCAATAGGTCACATTTTCTAGCACACATTTTGACATGCTCGGTGGGACCCACGTCCCTAGTTTCATTTCAAAAATTTGCAAACAACCCTAGTTTAGTTGTAAAACATCGCATTGTTGTCTCCATAGGCCCCAGTGTCGTTTGAGATTGTCGTTTGTGCAGACCAACATCTCTGCTCTTTAGCGTCTGCGTAGTAGTTCAAAACCATACTTGCATTTCTGCTCAAACCATTCTGTCATCTACGCAAATTGACGTCTATGTAGATTAGCATCTACGCATATTTGTGTCTCCGCAAGTTCATGCTTATTTTTAATTTTTTTTAATAAAAAAATTTCTATTCTATCATCTCTGAAGTTTGTTTTGTCATCTCTGCATGTTGTCGTCTACGTTGTGGGCGCCTCCACTAAATTGTCATCTCTAACATTCTGTCATCTGCGCTTTTAACCTGTTTTGTTGTCTGCAATTTTTCGGTGACCATCTATTTTGTCATCTGTGCTTTTTCGGTGACCTATTTTGTCGTCTGCGTGTTCTGTCATCTTCGCTTGCATTTTGTCATCTACAATTTTTGCTTCTTTTTTTTTTTTTTTTTTTTTTTAAGTATAAATCAAATTTTGACTTTTGGTGGTTCCATAGGAATTAGGTCATTTTATGCATATTTATGTATAGAAAAAATAACAAAAAAAAGTTAAAATAAAATTTTCCCATAGTAAAGCCTTCATTTTGGTATTTTTCTTGTGAGGCTAATCAAATTTATTTTTTCTTGCAGATTGGAGCATTTTAGACACCTAACCATATTTTCTTGCAGGTTTTTCTTAATGTTTTATTACTCTTGAGAATTGACCTTGAAAAATATAAAACAAACCAATAGTGATTTTTATCATTAAGGAAATTTGTAGTGATTTTTATCACTTAGACTCAAAAGTTAATGAACTTGTATGGCTTAATCACTTTCATTTGAATGGATGAATCTTAGCATAGAAAATATTTGGACTTGGTGCTTAAAATTGACATGAATGCTTAGATTAGCAAACATTTAGAATTGGTGCTTAAAATGAACTCACACTATCTTGAATGCCTTAAGGGACAATGGACATGTATTCCTAGGCTAGATAAAATTTGGAATTGGTGCATAAAATGAAGTCACACACTCTTGAATGCCCTAAATGAAATTGATTTTTTTTCAACATTTTTGTTTACGCACGCTCACTTTACTTTCTTATTGATGAATCTGCATTTTTATTTATGTTGGTGACATTTCAAGTTGGAAAGAACATTGTATGCTTTAATCACGTGTGTCTTCAAAGTAGATTACAAAACTTAAAGTTTCATCAAGAAAGAATGTGTGTCTTTTGAACCCTGAGGCCACTTATGTATTCTCTCCCCTCGTGCCTTTGGGTGATCTTGGGTGTATAAGAAATAAGTGGTCTTATTTTCTTTATTTTTTATTTTAGGAGGCCTGCTTGGGGATTTCATCACCCCTTGGGACGACCTCAACTCCAATGTTCTGGAGGAGTATAAAAATTGAGAGGTGAATCGAAAGACACCTCTCTTGGAAGTAAAATATTGTCACTCTTGGCTAAGCCCCAAAGAATTTTATACCTTTGAGAAGTGAAGGAGGAGATTTGGGTTACCGTCTCCCACCAGCTGTGTGGTAGTATTTTCTTTTATATATAGATTTGGGCCTCACGTACCTTACGTATATCGATGACGCCCTCTAGTTGATCCTTGTACATCCTAGTTGCAACCTTATAGGTTTGTTGGTGTGTTCTACGTGCTTGAATGTTCAAAAACCTCCCCATTTGAAGGGGACAAACACCATCTAAACTTGTCTTGTATATATTTCCTTGTTTGATTTTGCATTCCAAATTTGAAAAACCCAAAAACATTATAAAACGCAAAAATCCAAAAACATTGTAAAACATAAAAATCCAAAAAAATCGTAAAAGTTCCAAAATCGAAAAAAAAAAATTAAAAACATTTCAAAAACAACAAAAAGAAGCTCTCGTTTTCTCCATCACTTCTTCTATCAACCCATCTCATCATCACTATGCATCTCTTGTCTTAATCACATTCTTAATCATTCAAATCTTTCCTCAAAACCTTAATCATCTCTATTCATCCAAATCATTTCCTCATTTTATTAATCATTTAATCTCATCCATAATCTTCATCCTAATCATGGTTCATAATCCACATCAAGATCCAATTCCCTCATTCAATGATTCATCCTCATGATTCTTAATCCAATCCCTTGTCAAATTCATTCTTTTCTAATCAATTCTTAATTCAATCCATTTACATCTTCCTCCATAATCAATCTTTCTAATCTCATTCATTCAAGTCTTCTTCTAATTCAACTTTGCATCACATCTTCTACTTTGGAAAAAGGAGCACTATCATACACATTGGACTTTCATTCAAATTCCACATTCACTTGTTTTCCATATCATAGGGTTTTTTTATCAAATCAAATCAAACCCTAATCGAATCAATATCATATCCAATCAAATCAAAATCAAATCAAATCAAATCAAGTCCAATCAATATCATATTCAATCAAATCAAATCAAATCAAACCCTAATAAAATCAAATCAAATTCAATCAAAGCAATATCAAGTCCATTCCATTTCAAATCAAATCAACACAAAAGTCCAACATTTGCTCCTAGTCCTAAGTTCATATTTCATTCATCATCGAATATTTCATCTCTTCATCTAACATCTATGGATCCAAATTTGCTTAATGAAATGGTTGACAATATTCAAAGACAATATGGAGTTATACCTCTCATTCAACCAGCATATCAAATCCATCCTCAACACTTCATATCCAACTCTAATCCACCTCATGTTCATTATTCTTCTACCATTGACAAGGGAAATCCACCTCATTATCCTTCATCTACATACAATTCCATTCATAGCCCACATAACTCCTCAAGCAAAAATACCCTTGCCATGGAAATGGAGAAACTAAAGAATTATCTCTTAGCAAGTCAACAGAAAAAGTCCACCTTCCATGACATGTGTCCTCTTCCTCCATGTTTCAAAGATGCTAGTCCTCATGTCCTATCCAACCCTAACCTTCCATGCAATTCCCTTCACAATCATAATCCTCCACAAACATCATCCCCACCTCATAGTAGGTTTTTCTCACGAAAATTCTTGGCTAAATATACAATACAAAATAAAGTAGGCCAATCACGCAAAGTGATACCCCCAGTTCCATCTCATGACCTTCATCCAGAGCATGACATTATAGATCCCTCTTCTCCTCTAGATCTAAGCATTTCTCCATCCCATTGTTCCCTTATCCCTCAAGATCCATCTATCCCTCCTAGTCCATCTCACGATCCCCTTCCTAATCAAGATCAAGGCATTCCATGTACTGTGCACATTACTGATTCCATTCCATCTAACGAGTTAGCCTCCATAGATCCTCTGCTTCATGAAGAGGTTTCTTCCATTACATCCACTACCACTCCTCCATGTCAAGATCAAATCACTCCACACCATGGTTCCATTCCCTCCACTCCATCTCATGATCTACTCATTCCACCACATAATTCCCTTTTAAGTCAAGATCAAAGCACCCCTTCATTTGCATTTCCTAACACCATTCCATCTCACGATCCTATTCTCCCTCATAATCCCCCTTGTGATCCTACTCCACCACATGATCGTATCACACCTATCCAATCCACTCACGAACCCCATCTACCTGGATCACATCTTATATTAAAAATAATAAGTATCCCATTGAAGAAAACATGGCTCAAGATGTTGGAACACCTTCCACTTCTTCCAAATCTAAAGCTACTCCTTCAAAGCCTAAAGCTTCCCATCATTCCTCTTCCAAATCTATTTTAGGACCTTATATCCATATTCCCATTCCTTCCTCACTTACATCCATTCTAGGTCCTTATGTTCCACATCCGAACCCTTCATCCCTTCCTTCCATTTTGGGTCCTTACATACATCCATCCATCATATCCATGTTTTCCACTTCATTCCCTCTTGGTTCTAGTCAAGATCAATAAAGGGACATGTCCTTGAATTCCTTCCAATGTCCACCATCCATTTTCTCTTCTTCATGTACCCCTACCATGGCCAATGGAAGCAAATTGGATGCCAAAGACAAAGTGAATAAAGCCAAAAATCCACAAAAGCCCAAGGATCAACATGTCCCTTCTAAACGACATGTTCAAGAAAAGAAAAATATGATCCAAAACAAAATAAAAAAGCCACAAAGGCTAAAAATAAAAAATGCAAAATTTTTGTGGATCCCAAAGCTACTTAATGTAGCAATGAATCTCAAAGAAAGATTCACAATGACATCCAATTCTGCTAATCCAAAGGCTTCCACATCCATTTTGGGTCCTTATATACCCAAATCCACCATCCCAAATCCATCATCTCCTTCATCCATTTTGGGTCCCTATATCCAAAAATCCAAACTTTCTCCTACCTATCCTCCACAATTTCCTCCTTTTCATCACCCTTCAAGGTGTGTGCCAATGACGACCTTTCTACCTCCTTCATCCACCCATTCACAAGTCTTCCAACCTAGCCTCCATCAACCATGTCTTCCTACCACCCACACCACCCCCTTAATCCAAACCTTTTCATAAGTCATTGTCCTCCATTCCCTAATCCCCTTCATACTTCTTTTCATTATCCTACCAACATCTATGAGAAAATAGTAAAAATTCCTTGAAAAAAAAAAGAAAAAAGAAAAAAATATGAAGGGATACCATCCATATAAAATAGATGCTTGAGTCCTCCCTTCATTTTCCTATCATGCATTTATTGATTCCAATTCCACTTATCCATCCATTCACTTTTCCTCTTCCACTTCCACTTTTTCCTCTTCCACTTCCACTCTACACTGGGGGAAGCTCTAGCCATACTGCTCTTTCATACATACCTTCCATGCTTCCATCTACCGTTCATCATTTGCTTTCCTCTTTGATCTTGACTTTGACTTTCATCCATCCACATGCTCACTTTCCATATCCCTTGCGCATTATCCACACATTATCATATATATGTCCATAATTATTCCATATATTTGATCTTGACATGTTATCCATATCTTGCATTCCATAGTCCTGGTCATGTTCATTCATCCATTTTCCATCCATACTCGTACATACTTCCATCCTTTTTTCATATGTCCTTGATCTTGGTCATCCCTTCCATCCCATCCCCTCCATATCCCACATTTCATCCATTCCCTTCATATCATTACCCCTTTTCCATACCCTCCCTCCCATATCCCTTGTTCATTCCACTTTCATACCCATGCTTGTGATCACTATTAGAGGCACACTACCAAAATGTTCATACATGCTTTGGAAGAGCACATGCCTTCTCTTCCTTCATACGCTATCCTTCACACCATCTTTCCATTTTCATGCATCCTTTCCCACCCAATTTTCTTCCATTTTCCTATCCTAGGTATGGGGCATTTGATCTCCTTTGAAACATGGTTCTTGGCTTCCCTCATATCCTGTCACCATTCCTTTCATCCACCAACTCATGTTGCTTTTCCTCCATTTACCATTCCTTGGTTATCCCTTGTCATTGGTTCTACTCTATTCCACCTTCCATCAATTTTTAAGTCTTCCAATCCATTCAATCAATTCATTTCTCCTCTAATCTAATCATATTCCCTTCTTCTAATCATTTCATTCAAATCATTTCCATAATCAATTCCTTCATTTTTCCATCTATTTGCATATATCTTGATCAAATTTCTAGTCTTCCATTAAACACACCTTCCTCTATAAAACTTTATCATTTTCTCTCTTGCATCCCCCTTCCATTCCAATTCAATTCATCCATTATCTTATCATATCTTATCCCAATTCTTCTAGTTCATCATCCAATCCCATGACACTGAGCTTCAACCCATCAAAATGAGCTTATCAAATAGTGATTGCAAACAAACTTACACAAATTCACACTAAGACTACATGATTTAAGAAAATTGTTCCTTTCACACTATTGCCAGTGAATAATCACAAAACTTTCAATACAATTCAATCAAACAATCAATTTTTGCCTTACAGGATGAATCCTTCCTACACAGGCTTAACAAATTTCACTATCAAACTCAAGTTCGTGGAAAACACGGTGGATTGAATGATTACTTGGTCATAAGGTCTTTTTGTTGATTTTATCTTTGTGTTTTAGTAATAGCCTTCCCAAGTGTGCCTTGATCTTCAATATCTTGGTATCATTTGAATAGTTTAACCTGATTACACGTGTCATTTTGTGATATGATCTATTTTCATGGTTCTTTAGCACATCTATGTCAATTTCAAGTTATGATTATGCATTGCTCGCTAGGGGCAACAGGTTAGCACACTTTCCACCAAGATCCCTAATAAGACTTTGGGTGTGCCCAGACCTCTCCAGTGTGTATATGTCATTTTTTCCATCATGACTCTGAAACCTACATCTATTGTGTTGAGAGTCTACTCCACACAAAGGAATCTTGTCATCTATGCTACTATAGCATTTGATGCATAACTCCCTTTGCAAAATATCAAAATAAGGTGTGCCCTCCCATATGAACACAACTGAATCTCATGCGTTCATGTAGTTAAGTTGCATTTAGATTAATCATTATCCAATTCACCTCGCTTCATGTCAAGCTTACCAACAAGTCATCCAAGGCCTTTTTGTAAGCCTTTTTCCTTTCCTTTTCCTTCTCGTGTCTATTTTCGAGAAAATGGGGCAAAATATATTCCTTTTTCACCCCATTTCCTCGAGGGGGCACCCTCCTCCCCTGTTGTTGATACTTTGACACAACTCCTAGACTCCTACCTTCTTTGGGGCAACGTATATTTTCTTTTCTTTGATTTTATGCCGTTCTGACATCACATCAAAGAGGGACAAAATGTAGACGTTTGAAATCATCCCTAAACATTATATTAATTAATTTTAATATTGCCCATGACATCGTAATTAATTAATTATATTGCTCATATTTTTCTACTTATTTAATTAAATTATTTTAATTGAATGAGTTCATTCTCCTAAGTATTTAAATTTAATTTAAATACTCCTAGCCTTAATGTGTTAAATTAATTTAACACATGATCCTCCATGTTTCCCCATTTAAAAATAAATTTCATTTATTTAAATCCTCACATCTTATTAATTCCTCTAAACCCATGATTAAATTAAATTTCATTTAATTTAATCTTAAGCCTAACCTAGAACCTAGCCTATAACCATCATTTTCATCCTCTTAAGCCTACTTCTTCTCTAATCCCACTTAATCATTTCTAATCTTCTCCCTAATCCCCCTCATTAGCCTAAGAGTGTGCTCACACATGTGTGAGATGGCATGTCTACACACTCCCCTTTGCACTCTTGTCTCCCACTCTTCTTCTCAAGTTTTCTCACACATATGTGAGAAAACTTTGAATTCTTGACCATTTGCATGGCTTGCATGTCACCTTATGTGGCATCTACATGGATGCCACCTCACCAAGCCCTCCCTCAAGCCTATAAATAGAGGGCTTGTCTCAAGCATTTGCATCTCCCATTATTGCATTGTTACCATGCCATTTTGAGTCTTGAGTTTTCATGCTAGGGTTTTCATTGTAGTTTGAATTTTCATAGAGATTTCTAGGTGAATACTAACCATTTGGTAGCTAGTTTAGTTTTTGCATTTGCATGGTTTAGCTAGTTTGCCTTTGCATTTACTTGTTAATTTAGCTTGCATATCTAGTTACTTTCTTTGTTGCATTTCATATTTTCACCATTGAATGCCTTCACGTATGGCTTCCTCCATAGCCATTTCTTGAGGTGTTCTTCATTTCATTACAGCTTAGGTTCATATTTCATTATTACTTTGCACATCCACTCAAGAGATTCATCATTTTGTTGTGTTTGGGAGAGCACACCAAACATACCCCCCATCTTAACACACCAAAAAGGCCTCTTATGGTTGTCTTTGTTGAGCTGTAGAGGTGGCTGGAGGATTTGATTTGTTAGCTACTTTGAGTTTCAAAACTCAAGCAAGCATTAGTTAGTTAATGTTCTTTCATTTTATTGAATCTTTGATGCATATTTGAGGTTTAAACTAATGTTTTCTTGTTGATTCATGCTCTCAACAGGTCACATTTTCTAGCACACAATTACTTCACCCATGTATGAATTCAACAATTTGACACTAGATAAAATGTAGGAATTAAAAACTTTGTCGAGCCACAAGAAAAAGAAAGAACAAACGAGGAGAGCACAAAAAGAAACAGGTATTACACACTATTAAAGACATTTTTCTGGATGCATTTGGCATAACTGACTTAGATAATCAACATCAAATTTTAGATTAGTTAGTGTATATAGTTGATAAAGTTCAATCAGAAAATATAGAGATGATGATAAATTGATGCAATGGTCTAAGAGAATATTTGAGCATAAAGTATTGGAGAAAGTATTTATAAACAAACAAGTATAAATTTCCAATTTAGTCACACAATTATTAGAAATTTTGAAGACTATTCATTCATTATACATGAAGTTGTGTGATTTTGAGTCATTTACACTAGAAAATCAATGATTTATTGACCTATTACATGCTGATATGTGGAAAAGTGTTATTTCATTGGTCAAGGATGTAAGTTCAAGATTACTTTCATACAATAAGTTGACATTTGGTCAGTAGGGGTTAACCAAACTCACAGCTAGAGATAGTGAAATAAGGAATAAGTTTATCTCAATCTAATTCTAGTTGTACCACATTTGGAGATAATTTAGAAAGAAGTGTCTATAGCATAGAATATCTTGAAGAAAGACACACATTTTCCACATATTGAATGTCTAATTGATCTAGTTGTTGAGCTAAAAATTCAATTTCAAGTTTTGGAGAAAGTAAAGGACCGATAGAATAAAGGCTATACAGAAATTTTGGCAAGCCACAAATATTTTTTTGATAAGAACAAGCTAACCCTAGAAGCCCCAAGTCATCAGTGATAAAAACAAGGGGGAGATATAAGTCAAATCAAAGAGCAAAAAAGGGGGAAATATAAGGAAAATAAAGGACAAAAAATAGGATAACACATAAAGGAAACAAAAGGAGTCATCAGATGTCACAACATCATAATTTTTCATATTCATAGTCTTAGGGGGAGCATCATTATTTGTATGGACAAATCTTTCATGACAAAGTGTATTTGTTACTAATGTCAAAGGGGGAGATTGTTTATCTCTATGCCTATGTTTCCTATTAGTGTCCAAACACTTAGTCATTTACTAGGCAAGGATGAGTGGTCATCACTACGACTAAGTCATCTAGTAAAGGTTGAGCACATGAGGACTTGTTTACTTCTCATACTGAGCAAGTTAGAGATTTCTGAGCACCCCAATTGAGACCAAGCACATATATAAGCTAAGCTAACACAATGGAGAATGAGTAAACTGTAAAGATAGTTTTTGTCGAGCAAGCAATAAGAAATAAGAATGTAGAAGCTGAGTGCCAGTATGAATGTTATTTATGACCAAGTGCTAGAACATTTAGATGTCGAGCAAACTAGTTAACACCTATATAAATTATTTTGGCCAACTTCTATACAATAGTTAATGATTGTAGAGATAGTTAAGATAGAGATTACGTGTCTTTATAGAAGGTAATGATCCCGAGGAAAGCAATTCAACCTTGATTAGAAAATTATAAGGGAATGAAGAAAGAATATGAACTAGGAACCATTGATTATGATCCAAAACTTTCAAATATTATCAATTTAAAGAGGGTTCTAACATTAGGATCATGTAGAGAGTAGGGAATGTGTGTGTGAACAAATATAGAATGCATGGAAGAGTGAAAGTGAATGCGCAAGTGAAGAAGTGAACAAGGATAAAAAAGAGTAAGAACGGTTAAGTTTGAAAGGAGATTAGAAAATGGAAATCCAAGCAATAAAGGACTGAATGAAGACATCATATTAAGAGATCATATCAAGGCATTGTATAGAAGAGATCCAAAATCAACTTAGAGAAAATCGAGGGTCAGATACTGAATCAATTTTCAACAAGATTGAATTAGGGAAAATCTCTTAGCTAAGTGATACTAATATATCTATGTAAATCTCCTAACATATTTCTTACTTGATTGTAAGTTTAAAATCCTTTAACAAGGTAGGACTTAAAAGTCTTGAAGCTTTTAATAGGAAGGCCCCTCATAGGGTAGATCATATATTGGTCAAAAATTTTAACCCTAATAGGTTAACTTTATTGTTGCAAAAGTAAAGATTTGTGGGTTTCATCCCCACCCTGATTTTACCTTCACATTGAAGTGTTTTTGGGTTACTAGATCATTTGTGTTGAATCTTTCATGGATGTTATATTTTCAACATTATAGTTTTATGTTACATTTGAGATATGAGTTGTATTAGGTGTGAAATTAGTAATTTGTATTTGCAAGTTAAAGTTTAAGATCGTGATTCACCCCCCCTCCCCCCCAACTCCCTCCCCCCCACCTCCCCCTCCCCCTCAAGATCTTGTTTCCCATTAAATCCTTCCAACATCATGAACAAGTTTGTAAAACCTTGTGACAAAGTCCAAAGAAATAAAAAGCCCAAGCTAAAAATACAAAGAGAGAACAAAAATTCAAGGTGGGAGATCTTGTGATGACATATTTAAGGGGGGAAAGGTTACTTAAAGGGAAACCTACAAAACTTCTCATAAAGAAGTTTGGGCCATTAAAAATTGTGCATAAGTTGGGCAACAATGCCTGTGAGGTGGAGCTACCTCCTAATCTTGACATATCTCCAGTCTTTAATGTCACTGATATCTATCAATATAAAGGAAACCCTACAAATACTGGTCAACAAGATACTACAGTAATAGATGATTTAGATTAGATCACAGATTTCTCACCTAGTTAGCTAGTAAAATTGGAATGCATCATTGATTCCAAGGTGATTAAAAGGACAAGAAAAGGGGAGTACAAGGAGTATCTAGTGAAGTGGACAACCTTACCTAAAGATGAATTAACTTAGATGATAGAGGCAGACATTATTAAGCATGAAAAGACAATTCAAGACCTTTAACTACTCAAGGGACTTGAGTTCTTTGTGCCACATGATTATAGTGTAGGAGCATTTGGTCATTTTGGTGTGACTTAGTTGATAGAGTTGTAATAAGACTCAAAGGAAAAATATCTAATAAGATTGAGCCTAATTGAGTCTATTTTGGATTGCAAGTCCTGCAAGTTGCTTATGAGTAATTTGGGGATTAAAGCCACTACAGGTGGTCAAGTTGGAAAAAGATGTAGAAAAGAATAGTCCAAGGATAATTAGGTGTTTAGAGTGGTTTTTATGTGTTTTGGAACACTAAGGACAATCTTGGAATAATAGAGGTGTGAAAATGCAAAGGCACATTAAAAGTTGCAAAGTTGCAACTTGACATTTTTTGCAATTTTTTTGTAAAATGTTGCAAGATTGAAACCAAGAAAATGAGAGACAGTTGGGAATGAGTCTAACTACTCCAAGATCACATAAAAGCCCTGGATTTTTTTTTTTGAATTAAGTTGGATCAATTGAGTTAGGAAGTTCAAGAAGTTTTTCTATTTAACATTACTTTTCATCATTCTTTTGTATTATAATTTTTACTACAATGTGATGTTTTTGCACAATTGATGATTGCAGGTTATGATCCTTCATCTTAGATTCGTATTGCACTTGGTTTCAATTCCTCAAGTGCTTTGTGCTAAAAGAGCCATGGTTGTAAAGAAAAATAGCCTTTAAACTCTCACAACATAGGGTTTTGTAGAAGAAATGGCTTTTGACTAGCATTCCATGGTTAGAGATTCAAATGGCTTGGTGGGATGTAAGGAATGTTTAAAATATTGTTTACATTTTTTTCTATTTTGGGGCTTGTAGATTAGTTGTTTAACTATTTTTACTTTGATGCTCTAGGTTGATCATTATGTAGTATTGAGCTAGAGAGCATAATAAATGTTGTAGTAGCAGTGTGGAAGGGATTGAAAGATTGAATCTAAGGGTGGATTAGGAATCCTTGGAAAAGCATCTAGACTGAACATCTAAATATTGGTTCTCTCAAAAGTTTTTTTTGTTTTGGTGAAGGGTTATAATCATTGTTTGTGAAGCTGGACAAAATTGCTCAATAAGCCTAAACATTGCTTAGTTTAGGTTATAAGATTTAGGAGTAAAATCTACATCCAATTTATTGATATTGTATAGCATTCCCAAATGGGTGTCTGAAACTATGAATATTAATTGGGGTTGTTCAAATGATTTGGAAGTTAAGGGACAAATACTCAATTTGGAGGGCTAATTCTATTAGGCCTAACTAGGTCACCTAAAGCAATTTGTAGAATCATGAAAGTTTGAACATAGCCTATCATTAAATTTCAAATAATTATTTTGGCCAAAATTGTTACAGATGAAATCATTTTAGTCGTAACCATTTTGCCACCTTCGTGCCACATCGATGCTACTTGGCACCACATGGGTTCAGAGATAACACTTTCGGTCATAACCATTTTGATAGTAACCCTCCAAGATATCCCAAATGGTGACATAGGTTTGTGCTTTTACCCATATACCAACCAAGGAACAAAAAGTAGATATTTTCACAAAGCCTCTTCAAAATGATACGTTTGAGAATCTAAGAGACAAGTTACGAGTCTTACCTCTATCCAACATGAACTAAAAGCTTGATTAGGTGAGCATTAATCCATATTGAAGAACTGAAGAAAGCTAAAGGTGGATTGATGAGAACAAAAGACTGCTCCATAGGGGGAGTAGTCAAGCACAAGAAGATAGTCACCTTTGGCATTGTTGTTAGAGGGGAAGAAGTGAGGATAGAAGAAACAAGGAAGAAAGGGAAGATTGAAGAAGTTAAGAAAAGTTGCAGATGATCAAATGCATGATAGTACACTACCTCAAGGGGAGACAAATAAAGTAGGAAAGAAGAGCACAAGTATGTCCAATTGACTAAGTGTTGTCATCAATGACAACACCTTTATTGACTATGTCTACTGGTCAGTCTTCAACACTTAGGCCAACACTCTTACAATATTTATTTTTGACAAATACAATGTTCATTTCCTCTAACTTCTATTTTTCCTGTTCTATACTCTCAAACAAATTATATCTTATTGTTAAGATAATCATTGCATGAAGTGATTTCTCCCATGCTTTATCTCAGAGGAGGTTTTGTGTTGTGAACTGTTTAAGTATAATCTATGGAAGGATGTTGGCTTTGTGGATAGTTTATTTTCAATAGACTTTTTGGTAAAACAACCTCTCTATGTTTCGACATTCAACCATATCAAGGTTTCCTTTCAAACACAAGACATGGGTCATACTTTTGGTTTCCTTGCCAAAAATTGTAGGGCTATCAAGGTGCCTTTGATTAGGAAAATTTGTACCAAGGTTTCAGTTGTGTTTAATTTTATATTTGATCATGGTGAGGAGCACCTCATTCCGCTTGTTGTTCTTGATTTTTGCATAAATGATGACAAGAATGCAGAAGGACCATGGTCTTGTGATTTGCAAGTTGATAGAGATCCTGAGCCTCAAGACAAGTTGGTGCCTCCTGCGGTTCCTTGACAAGATGACTCAGAACCTCTCCCCATGTTAGATTTTGAAGCAGATGTTTATTTTAACATGGTGGAGGAATGATTGGTCATTCAGGTGTGGCTTTCAACTTCATACAACCTTTTTATGATGCTTTTCTTGGTCTGTTTTATGATTTTTTTGGCTCTTCGACAACTATATGCTCTCTTCTGGGTAGTTGTTATTTATTCTTTTTATTGAATTCGTAATTGTAGTCACTTTATTAGTTTTTTTTTGGTAGTTGGGTTTGTCATTTTGTTGGTTCCAACCGAGAGAGTACTCCCAAATGGTTTTTCTATCAATTTGGGTGAAGTTATTCATAACATTCACCTTACTCATGGGTAGTTGGAATTATTAGTTAATTAGCTCCTTAGGGTTTCTATTGCATTATGATTAGCTTCTTAGATTTGTCAGATCTCTAGTTATCATATCATTTGATGTAACTCACTTATGATATAAACCTCTCTTACTATTATTATTATTATATATGCTATCTTTTCCTTTGTAAAAAAAAAAAATCATTGTACCTTTTTGGCCCAAGTGCTAGTTCTATTTGTTTCAATATCATAAAATACTTTTAATTTTCATCCACTAAATAATTACGTCATAGGCGTTCCCTATTTGAATGTGAGGAGAAAAATTCTCCATCCGACAGTCAACAATCATGTAGAGCAAATGACTACCATTGAAGCAATGTGAAATGTCGATCTACTTTCAACTTTTCATGGTTCTTAGCGCATGATGTACACTGATGGTGGATTCGACGTATTAAACAATGGAAGATGAAATGGACCCCATTGATTTTATTCTTTTACCACTCTAACCCTTTGCCCAGTTGGCTCGAATCTCAATAAAATTCAAAACAACATCATGACCTATATTGGCTACCCGTCTCTACACAATCTCGAACATTGCAATTTTGGCCAGCTATCACAATCACGCGCTGATCGTCCCATTCAAACATGACCCTCACCTACATCTTGTCAGCAATTGGCCTTACATATGCCTTATCATCCATGGATTAAATATCCACGACTGCAAGCCTGGTGTATAAGCTAGACATGTCCCTCCATCTAATTACGAGTTAAGAATTTTGTGCATGCAGGGGCCAACCAATATTGTTTCAGGGGAAGCAAACATAACTTCCCACTATCATCCTAACCTGCATTCTTGCTGTTGAATGTTTCATTTCCATGTTCTAGACTCTGGAGTGTGAGATGATGGAGGAGACAAAGAGTTAACTTCTGTGAGAGAAGGGATTAAATGAAAAGTTCACTTCAGAAAACCTAATTTTTATTTTGTCTTGCTTTGATACCATTTAAAATTAGAAATATACTCTTAAATATAAAATGTGATTTGAAGACAATTAAACTTTTGTCGTAATTTGTTGTCATTAACATTATAATGAACGGTTAAGATTATTTCAATGGTCATTATGATGTGATAGGTACTTTGCAATGTCAGGATTGCCATGAAGAAATATGGCTCAAACACTAACTCCACCACTAGAGCATGCACCTCATTTTACATCTCGATAAACATCATCACAGCAGCTGAAATTGTTTCATAGCGGTAGATAACCATCGAAGTCATTTGTGCCGTTAGATGGGATAAACGATTTCAATGCTTTTTAAAAAGTAAATCCACATCACTGTTCTCAATGCTTAGCCCCTAAACCATGTTCCCTCCTCCGTGGATGTCTTCTCGCCGCTCCACGTACACAGTCACAAATATTTGATGTGCTACAGAAGATTAGGCCCACTGTAGTTCACAGAATTTAGTATTTTGTGGAAGACCAATACAGGGAAAAAAACCCTCGTCAAACCATGAAAATATACCATATCTGTAGATATTTTGTCTGACTGACTTGACCTATGTGGCAAGTGAAATTTTTCATTCCAACATACTCTTTCACTTCACTTACAAATTTGTGGATCTTTCTCTTGCTTTATACGCTTTCTGTGATAAGTTTTTATCAGCTTTAAATTTGGAGTAATGGCAGAATCAACAGATTGAGGGCATCTGGAAATGTTTGGAAAGAAGACACAACAATACCAGTAAAGGCATGTTCACACTCTAGCTGGGTCTCAATGCCCTGTTAAGAGAGAATGTATAAAACTCCCATTGCTCAGAGAGAGTTACACAAATCCTTGACAAATTATATCAGTGACTGTATCTTTTACTTCAAAATTTTGGACTTCAAATAATTAAAGTTTTGGTTGTATTGTTTAGTTGATCAGTAATTTTTATTTAAAAATATAGCCATTCAATGTGTTTTAGAGTCCTTTATAAGGACACTACTATCTTTTTGTCACGCGGTTTCCTATAATTATCTTAGACTTATGATTCTTTATTACTCATACCTACGCATTACGTATTCCATTCATACGCAAGTGATCTTGCAAATATGTGTAAGTGAAATTGTGCTTATAATCTAGCCACAAAGAAGTTGACAAAGACAATTCATTTACGAGGAAGAAGATAAAGGTTGGAGTGGATGAAGGCCAGAAACAATTGAAGCTTCATTTGAGAGAATATTGTGAAAAAAAATTATATTTACAAATTTCCATTTTTGGCATTATTCATTTATTAATACAATAGGATAAAGAAAGTTACTGAAGACCCCTCATTTTCCATAATCTAGAGAGGGATAGTTATAGAAATAGATAAAGAGACAAACATATAGAAAGAAGATAGAGACAAACAAGTACAGATGATGAGAAGAGGAGATCTAGAGATGGAGGTAGAGATATACAAAAGATAGAGGGGAGGAGAGAGAAAGAGTGAAATATAGAGATATATGGAAAGACAGATAAATATGCATGATAAATATGTATGAGAAGAGAAAGAGAGAGATAGAGAAATAATGTGTTATATATAGTAGAAATGAATATGGGACATATAATGTTAATAAGATGTGTATAAAGAGGAGGGTGGTGATAGATAGTGAGATATAATTAGAGTGAATATGTGACGTAAAATTAATAACATATAGATGGAGAGGGAGAGGGAGAGGGAGAGGGACAAGGAGAGGGAGAGATAAAAAGATAGAGGTAGAGAGGGTGAGAATGAGAGATTAAAAAGGTGTTAAGAGACAAGTAATAGAAAGACGAAGAGGGGGATAGATAAATATACATAGAGATTGGGTATATATGTAAAGAGAGGGGGTGAAGGGGGGTAAGGAGTTGGAGATAAGGGAGGGAGATAGAAAGGATACATATGTAGGAAAGGGGAAAGGGGGTGAGAAGAGATAAGGAGATAGAGACAAAGGAGGGAGAAACAAAGCCTACATATGTAGGCAGAGGGGGTGGGGAGAGGTAAGGAGATAGAGACAAAGCAAGGAGATAGAAAAGATATGTTTTTAGGGAGATAGGGTGGGGAAAGGTAAGGAGATACAAACAAGGGAGAGAGATAGATTGGAAGACAGAAGTAAAGATAGATATGATACAAATTCTCGATGGTGGTTCATTGAGTATGATTTGAAACATTATTTGACTTAAATAAAATTCGAATAGCTAAATCCAAAACCTACTCTAAATAATATAGATTGAAGAATCTAATGTCTTGATATTAATTTAATTAATACTATATAGAAAATATTTGTAAAGGAGACACGAGGAAAGAATGAGAGTGAGAGACAAAGAAAGATGAAGATGGAGAGATGGAGAGCGATAGAGAGATGGAGAGTGATAGAGAGAGGGAGAGAGAGGGAAAATATAGAGGGAGTGGTGTAGAGGGAAGAGAGTGAGAGAGTAACGGGGTAGAAAGATGTGTGGAGATGGACACTGAGAAGAACAAATAAAATGTCTCGTTTCTATTAGTTAAGAAAAATTTTACACCAAAATACAGCACACCTATTGCACACTAAGGTGCGATTGCTAGTAATAGATTAAGGTCTATGTTTATAAAAATAGGCACGTCCTAGTGTTGGAAATGTGATGTTGTTCCTAAGCGGAAGTACCTAACTAGATACATGTTCCCAGCCATGAAATGCAACATTATTTTAAGGTATAGGCCAAGATATTATTTTGTACCATAAAACATTGGGATGGGACATTGAGAAAAGTGGTTGGGACATGCTTGGGTAAGCTATTGACATAGAATTAAATGCAAGGATTTAATATAATATATGGGGCTGAATTTCATTCTCATATTCCCATCTTCAACCTCACTTTATTGGATTCCAAGATTAGGTATACTAAACTCCCATGTACATTGGAAAATATACACAAATGTTGGAGTCCGTATATTCAACTTCATTATCTCATTTTCCAATCTTCAACCTCACTTTATTGGATTCCAAGATTAGGTATACTACCGGACCACGTACATTCGAAAATCTACGTTGGAGTCCGTACATTAGAAAATATACGTTGGAGTGCATATCAATGTTTCCCTTGTGCCTCCATTTGGTTCGTACGGCTCTTCATTTTTTTGTATTGGAATTACTATTTTATTTTATTTTATTGATGTGTCTTTGAGATTATATCTGCTTTATGTTGTTTAAGAAGTTGAATTTGGTATCTTAAGTTTGAGATATATTGAATTTAGTTCACGAATTGAAATTTCATACGTAGGTCAATATATTATTTGTTTGGGAGTTTGTTATTTTATTGGTTTGGTAAGTAATATAATTGATATGTATAAATATAGTTACAATTCTATTTCATGAGATAGGGTTTAATGTTGT
This sequence comes from Cupressus sempervirens, assembly GCA_028749045.1. Lineage (NCBI taxonomy): Eukaryota > Viridiplantae > Streptophyta > Pinopsida > Cupressales > Cupressaceae > Cupressus > Cupressus sempervirens. The sequence goes on from CM053788.1 coordinate 73,661,669, forward strand.
TATTAATTTTAATTTGTATCATTTAGTAAATTGTTTTTTAGGAAACTAATAAAAAGTTTGATTGATATTTTTTTTTGATATAAAAGTAGTCAAAACAAGGGGCTGACTCTATACAACAGTGGCGAAATTACCAGCAAAAAAACTGGTAGAAAATTAGTAGATAACCAATAGACCCCTTAACGAATTACATGAAAAACAAAAGTAAAATAAATACTAGAGTTCATGCTCTTAAAAAAGTGATAGATCACCAAAAAAACACTAGGCACGGGAAATGCCACTAACTAGCATCTTTCTTCTTGCCTTTCCTAGCCAAGCCTAGTCCTCCACAAGAAAATTGTAGAGCAGCTTCGTATCATATTTTTCATGGCCTTCCTCCTCCTCCTTTGTTATTGTTTAAGATGTAATTAATAATTAGTTTATATATTTAATTTATTATGTTTATTTAAGAATTATAAATTGAACATTTTAGATTAAGTGAAAGTTAATTGTTATATTTATGATTTATATTTTCATGCATATATTAGTGTACTCTTAACTATTTTAAATTCATTTGTCTTGCATTCTCTTAAATATATTAATTTAGAACTTTCTTACAAAGACAATATAATGTTTTTAAATGTTTATTAGTAATAAATTTGAGTAATATGTATGTTTCTTAGAGAAGATACACGTACCCATTAGTTAGACAATATTTAGATAATTCTGTTTATGACTTAATTCAATGGTAAAATTTAGTGGATAAAACTTAGTTAATTGAAGTAACATTGATTATTTTATTTTTGAATAGATTTTTTTAAATTAGAACTAACTTTTTTGTAGTGGTTAGGTAGATTATTGTATACCAAATTATGAGGATTTTAATTTCATTTATAGTACTATTTATCTATGGAACATCTACAAGTACATTAACCAACTATTATGATAAGAATTTTCATCTCTACATTAGTGTCAATTATACATGGTTAGAATGCAGTTACAAATGAATGTTATGAAAATTTGTTTCATCACTATTATTGTAATTTGGTAAGAAATCATTTGGAAGTTATTGTACTTCATAAATATGTTTGAAACAAGTATAACAAGTGCCACGTAGTGGCTTGTATTTGTCGTAGATTATAATACTTTTAATTAATTAGAATAATAATATAAAAATTTGATAATATTAAATATAATTTTATTACTAATTGGTTAATATTTGATATGTATTTTAGATAAAACTTTAATATAAGAAATCTAAATTTCACATAAATGCAATGATACTATTATAACTACTTAATTGTATTTTAATATATTGGTATATTAATACGTTAATATTATTTTTTACTATAGATAAATAAACATTTATAAAATAAATAGTATTAAGATGTAGAGATTTTGGCCGTAGATAATCATATAATAATTGTACTAGATTTTAGTTTAATAACAAAGTATTTTAAGAAAGATATAACTATTTATATTATATTTTTACCTTTTCATTTATTATTATACCCTTTTTCAAAAATACTATATTTTAATATATACATTAGTTAATTGTCATCTTTCACAAATTAAAGTATTTAAAATTTAATATAATCAAATACTAGAGTGACTGGTGATAAAATTAATATTTACAAACCCAAAACTATTTATTTCCATACAATTTTTTTTTAAAAGTGAATGCTAAAATTTTGGGTAGTGCTTCCATAAAATTCGCTCCTATAAGACCCCAAATATAAGAGCCAATCAAGTAAAATATTTTAAAGAAATTTAGATGCTAAAAAACTCATAATATAAACAATCCAAAAAATAAAACTTAAAGGAAAAATAATTAGATCTAATTGGTTGGGATGTAAAAAATTAATCACTAGATATGTTGAACTGATTATATGAGCCTATGGCAAATACAATAAGTATGATATTAAATAGAAATTAATGAGTTGTATTAGAATATGATTTATTAAAAGGTCATAATGTAATTATTATAATAAAAAGATAGAAAATTATATAACTTTTATTTTATTTTTAATTTTTTAAAAATGTAAGGTGTATGAAACAAGGTCGAAAGCAACTTAGTTCCTACAAAAAAGTGGTAAGAGTTATTTAAATTTATTTAGATTGAAATTGAAAAAAATATGACTTTGGTTTTGGAATAGGAAATTAGAAATCATATAAATTTTTAAAATAGATAATAATTTGTATTTATTTTAATATTAAAGAATAGTATACCAAAAAAAAAGTGGCACGATTATTTAAATTTATTTATAGAAATTGAAAAAACATGACTTTGGTTTTAGAAAAAGAAATTAGAAATCATTGAGATTTTAAAAATAGATAATATTTTTTCTCAAAAAAAATTTGAAATAATTTAACTTTATTAAAAATAATATGTATTTATTTTAATGTTAAAAAATAGTATAATAATAGTAAAGACCATGTTTTAGTAATATAATAATAATAGTATAGTAAAAAGAATAGCATAATAATAATCATGTAGTAGAGACCATGTTTTAGTGGTCAAATATTTAAAATCAGTAAATATTTTTTTAGCTAAATATAAAATTCAAATTATAATTTTAATAAGTTTATCAATATTTAATATACAATTCTTGAGAAAAATCTGCCGCCTTATTTAAAAAACCAATCAATATATTTTTAAATTACTAAAGTTAAATAATTTACATCTAACTTGATTAACTACTAAAATCTAATAGCGTAAAAATATTAGTGAGGTTTGATTGATCACTAGTTAGATTTTGGTTGTTCTCGAGCCAATGACAAGGAACTAAAAAGTCACAAAGAATAAACAAGTTAAATTTAATTTTGAAAACAAGTTTTCTAATGTCATAATGCAACCTAAAATATTGCCTAAAAATATGTGTAGTGTTTCATAAAATCTGCTTAGTAAGATCCTAAACATTTTGGCCAATCACATTTGAATAATAAAAATAATTTTGACAAATTTTTAAGTTAAATATTATACATTTATACTTAAGTAAATTTTAAGAATAAATTCAAATATAAAAATATCAATTTTAATTGATTGAAATAAGAAAAGTTAATAATTACTTGACCACAAGTGATCTAGCTACAAATACTTAAAATATATTTTAGTTAGCTAAAAAAGTATGTGGCATTATATTAATAAATGGATCATATTAGTCTCAATTAGGGTTATTTGATTGGTTTTCACTATAGGAGTTTACATCATGTAAGATTGATAGTTTTGTGATTGCATCTCTACCTTGGCCCTTTGTTGTCTCATTCTCGCGTCACTCAATATTTTTTTAAATTCACAATTTGTTAACTCTCTTATGGAATCTCTTTGATTTTGTGTCCATGTACATTTCCCTATGATCTCATTCAATTGATTCTTAAAAATTCTATCTTTTTGAGTCAAAACAAGTTAAATCAAGCACAATTTTGAGTTTTAAAAAGGTCGATAATTTTCTACCTTTTTTAGTGATTTTATAATCCTAAGATCTCTAGCTCATCTCTAGCTCTGTCCAACATTTCAAATTTTCAAAATTTGATGCTTGAGTCAAAGTTGTGAGAGGTTAACAAAAGCTTTAAAATTGTGAGTTGTCAATCAAATCGCTAACCAAAAAATCTAAAAGAAGTTGAGTTTTTTCTAATGAATGAGTGGTGTAATGGTCACCTATTTGAAGGTAATGAAGGGTTTATAGACATAGAATCTCAGTTGTTAGAGTGACTATTGTAGTTGTCAATTAGAAGGAACATTTTACCAATAGTGACAATGGATTGGCGTCACATTGTTAGGATTTTCATCAAGAAACCTTGGGAAGGCTAGACAAGGCCTTAAGGTGTCCTTGGGAAGACCCCTTGGATCTAGCAATTAGTTGGTTAAATGGTTGAACTAAATATTGAAACTTTGTGTTGGGTTTAATTTTTAGATTGTTTAATTTTCTGGTTAAATGGTTGAACTAAATATTGAAACTTTTTGTTGGGTTTAATTTTTAGATTGTTTAATTTTTATTTAAATCTCTCCCTGTAGTTGAGTCCTACCCCTACCTTATCTATTAATCTCAACAACCCTACATTTACCCATATTTTATCAAGTTATAAGTTGCAATCTATTTCCCCTTCCAGGACCCAATGAATTCCCCTTGCTATAGGCTCCATGTGAGTTAATCTGGCTAGAAAGGCCAAAAATATTAATGTTCATGTGGAGGGCATAATTGGACTATTAGAAGACTTAACTTTCTCTTGGTCTAATGAGTCTAGGTGGACCCTTGATAATTCTTTTCCTATCTTAGTGTAGAATTTTCCCTCGACTTCCTTTGGCTCACCTTCTCCCAAGACCTAGTCTTGCTATCCAAGGACCCTTGCTTCTCAAGCTTTCCCTAGATTTGAATACCCAACCTAATTATGCTCTTGGTCTTTATGGGGAGGATATTGTTGGTAAACTAGATGAATTCTCTATTTTCCATAATAAGCTTAAAGAAATCACTAAGTGGTTGTTGTGCCATCTCTAGATTGTGAGAATAAAAACTAATAAATTAATAGAGGTGAATATGAAGCTAAGAGAAGAGTTGAGGAATGAACCATTATGGGTAAGGATGATGATATCTTGTGGAGATGGGATAGGATTTTGGACAAAAGTCACATAATTAGGAGTTGATGGAGGAGTATATTATGGAGTTCAAAAGTTAGTTAACCTTGCCTTGATGACTACTGAAGCTAAGAGAAGAGTTGAGGAATGGACCATTATGGGGAAGGATGATGATATCTTGTGGGAGATGGGAGAGGATTTTGGACAAAAGTCAAATAATTAGGAATTCATGGAGGAGTATATTATGGAGCTCAAAAGTTAGTTAACCTTGCCTTGATGAAGGAATCCCACACTTGACTAGGGAAACCAATGTTGGAGCTAGCTAAGAAGAGTAAGGAGATGCAAGATAACAATAACAAGGCCATCATTGACATTTATGTCAAGTTGGAGGAGAGGAGGATGGAAGAAAGAGAAGGGAGGATTGTGTCCAAATGGCTCCGAGGGAGGATTTGGCAAGTGGTTATGTGGCTTTCTCCAGGCCTATGAAGAGGGCTTCCTTCTTCAGAAAGCTCAAGGAATTAAACAAGTACTTTCTGTTGCTGGTTTGGTGATTTTTGGCTGGTCACTAGATTGGTGCTATGTTGGTAGTTGCTGGTGTTCTATGCTAGTGTTTTGTAGTTAGGTTTTGTTAATTAGTTTTTATTTTTCTTATTTTCTATAATTGTTGTTAGTTGCTAGAATTCACTTCTCATGAATTTCAGTTTTTGTTTGTGAGACTTGATGTTATTTTTCTATTAAAGCCTTGGGCTTTCTCCTGATTGACCTAATATGAACATACAACCTCTTGTAGAAACAATGGAGATAAAAAATGAATCATTACATATACTTTTTAGTATTTGTAAAAATAATAGCTTTACTAGATTCTCATAGCCCACTAAAAAGACTAATACAAATTTCACTATTTTGATCAATCATATAAAAAAATGTAGAAAGAGTTACTACCATTGACACTTTGTGGTAGTTAAGTTGTTGAGTTGTTCTTCTTTCTATTAAAATTCATATCCTATTTCCTGTATTTGCCACCTCACTTGATCAAAATATTAATCCCTCTAAAAAAATGTAAAAATGATTTAATATTGAATTGTTTGAGATAACAAAAAGAAGGCCAATGAATTGAATTCACTATTAATAAGAACAATGATATTTTATACAACTTCTTATTCATCAACCCAAAATCCATGGAATCCCAGTGGAAAATTGTACTCTTTAGGAACTTCCACCTTGGCCACCAAAACATTTTTGCTTCCTATTCTTTGTGCATCTAAAATCACCAAGTAACATCTTTGCTCTGATACAGCATACTGAAAACCAAAAGGAAAAATTAAGTTAGAAAATGAAACAATTAATTCTATTCTCTATTTTTTTCACTAAAAAATATATAATATATTTGATGATTAGGGGGAGAATATTTAATTAAAAATAACCTCACCTCCACAACAAGTAGGTATCCATTGTCTTCTATAAAATCATGAAGATTAGAAGGACCTCTTTTTGACACAAAAATGGGCTCTCCAACAAAAGATCTGTTTCCTGCACACCACGTTAAAGCAGAGCCTTTTGGGCCCTCTAGTTTTACTACTGTGTCAAAAGGGAAGTGTTGTAAAGATCTGCGTTTGCCAGAGCAAGCTGCCACATATGAAAACTTATTTTTATAGCCGGACACTGTTGAATTTATTGTTGGAAAATCACAAGGTTTTTCCCAACCTTTGAAGGATTCCACTTTTGTAGAGCAACCATTATCATGAGTACCTTTGTTATTTAATTGTATTGAAACTTGAACTAGGTGAGACGTCTCCAATTCTTCATTTGAATTTATCAATGGCTGCTTATTCATGTATGTGGGGTCAAGTCTTCTTTGAGTCCAATCATACCCTGTGAAAAAAATTGCAAACATTGTTAGAGACCTATTTAAAGAGCTCCCAAAATATGTTAGATACAAGTTAATAATATTTTACTTGAATTCATTGGAACATTCAATTAAATATTTTCAAAATAGAATTGTATTTTATATAAGATAATTATTTATTTCTTATTGTTTATGTTTTACTATTTTGAAATTGTAAAACTGGAGTTTTTCAAACATGATTGCTGACATAATACACCAGATACCATATGAAATAAGAAGAGATTGGATATAATAAGCTAAGTCTAAAAACATTTGTCTAATAAGAAATTGTAATAAGATATACTCAATGATATTGCAAATGAATAGTAATCAAACTTAAAACAAATTTCTTACCAAACATTTTTTCGAAGGAGAACCATTTGTAAGTGCTGATGCAGGCTTGTACAACAATTTGAACATTGCCATTCTCTGGATCTGTTATTTCTTCATATGCATTTGCTGTGTGCATTAACCAGAACTGTTTTGGTATTTGAATAGGGACTCTCCAGTCCCTTTCTACTGTGGCTTTGTTTGTAAATCTAGGCAATAAGTAGACAGGAGTATTTGGGTTGCTTGGATTGAGAGTTAGAGCTGAGATCATGGGCCTTAATCCAGATACTGCTGCTGCTGATCCTGCCATCATATATGTTGTTGGTTTTAATTTAAATCTTTTATACTTCCACATAAGAAACAAATGATTTTAACACCGGGTGACCTACTTACCACCAATATCTAGTTTGATTCTATTTCCAAAAATGATGTAGTAGTTTTCTGTAAGGGCCCAATCATGAATCATCATATGATCATTGATCAAGAACTTCTTTTGTTGAATTAGATTCATGGATGAATCGAACTCTGAAACATATTTTATGATCTATTATCAGAATGGAAGATTAAAGATATAGAAACAAGAAAAGTGAAATGTGATTTAATGAAAATTTCATATAATCAAATTTAGGACAAAGATAAACTAATTTATGTTTTTAAACAACAAGTTTTATATGAGATTTACCATAAGCAGTAAAGTTGCTCTGAGGCAACAGCATGTCCTGTGCATGGCATGTCATGACAATAAGACGTTGCCTCTTTGCATCTATCTTGTAATGTGATAGCATTCTTTCTTGGGGCATTTTGAAGATGCCTGCAAGGGAGAAAAGCAATATATTAGATTACAATAACAATAATAGGTTACAATGGTAATGAAATAATAGAAAGTAAAATTGGACCTTGCCTGAAAGTATGGGATGCAATATCAATGAGCTCAACTTTAATACGCCTTTCAGAAATAGATCATTTATGTTTGCGCTTCCCAGATCTGATTTTAGAATGCTAGCTTTTTCTTCTGCATCGCTACTTTCCTTCTTGCCCATGCCCAAAAATCTAAACAACACATAATTCATTTTTAGCACAAATGTGTAGATTTTCCTCCTTTGTCCATGCCCAAAAGTCTAAACAGGACGTAATTCATTTTTTGTGCAATTATCTCAGAGGACTTAAGTTCAATTTTCCTTTATCTTACTGAAATCATTGCTGTAAGAAAACTATCTCTTTTATGTAAAAGATAAATCATTGCTGTAAGAACACTATCTTTTTTATGTAATGATAAATATCAATGCTACAATTATTATTAGACTTTGAAAATGGGATTAGCTTGTGGGTGAAAATCCAATGGTTTAGGTACAAGTATTTAAGATTGTTAGTGTGTAAAAAAGTGCTTTTTTGATTTGTAATTAATGTAATGGTTAATACTAAATAAACTAGAACTGAAATATAAAGGATATTAGGAACTTAGATAAGATGTAGTTTGAATATTAATGTGATTTTGTCAGCGTGTCAATATTTATATATCTAAATTAATATATATTAGATCACTCTTTGTTAATGTAGTAGATTCTAACCTAAAATCTCTTTGATAAGAGTTTCACAATTTACTGTTGCAATATAGTTATAGACTCTTGCTTCTTATAATACTATCTTACATTCATACAAATCTTTTGAAAAATCTGATAAAAAGTGCAATAATTATTACCTGAAAAGGCCGAGTGTTTGTAGAGATTGAGAGTCAATTTGATAGGGTTGTCCACCCTCCCAGAGGCACAATAGACGACCTGCCCAGCTTAAAACACTTGTATTTGCTGTGTTCTTCATCACTCTCACATTTCCAAATCTTTCACCTCCTTTCAAAACTGAGAAAGGCCCACGATATGTGAAACGCCAAAGATCTTCCTTTTCATCATACTCTTCTTTCCGAGCTTCTGTGTCAATATACCTGCAAATCACCAAGTTACAAGTTAAATTATGCTTCAATTTTTCTCTTTACTTCAGCCAAAAAAAAAATGTAATCACAAGATAGTTTTCAATATAATTAGTTCTAACAACTCATTTCAACACTGATAATATTAAATAGTCAAAACTGTTTTTTTTTGTTCTTTAATGTATATGATATTTAAAATTGGCCAAAATTGACAATTGAAGGGAAGCAAAATTTTGGGCTACCCCTGCTTTTCTATTACAATAAATGAAACTTGTGTTCCATTTTACAATCAGAAAATGTTTTGTGCATCATTCACAGATTATTAGACAGTTTTATTTTTAGGCAATCTTTATTTCTTTCTTTACAAAATAGAAAACCCAAATAATGTTTGTGAGTTTACCTGGCTGAATAAGAAACTGATCCAGATTGTATTTTGAATCTTTTGATGTAGCCATGACCATCTAGAGGATGAACACAGGATCCATGATCATCTGCAAATAGACCTGGTCCTCCTAGGTAATAAGTTCCTTCTAAGTCAGCAGGCACACTACCTTCCACCACCTTTAATACAATTGGATCCACAGCTTCAGACCTTTGGGACATAAACAAATATTGGTAATCCCAAAAGGCTTGTACATCAAGAGCCCTGTTATCAGTAGTCTCCACTTGTGTCGGCCTCTCAATTATTTTCTCTAATGTGGCTGACGCCCCATACCCACCACGTTTCGAAACTGATCAAAACAAAATAAATGCAATCAAATAGATGAGTACTTGTGATAATAGAAATCAATACTACAGTGCCATGGATTACCATTTCAACTTAGAATTCATTTCAAATTTCAGTGCATATGGACCCAAAAAAAAGACAGAAAATGAAAAAAAAAAAAAAAAAAAAAAACATTCTCTTTATATATTTCATGAATAGTTTGGAAATGTTTTGGACCTTTGAGTATAAAAAGCTTTTAACGTTAATGATTAATCTTTTAGATCTTACTTCAGTAATGAGAAAGGAGAATTGAATTTCAGTAAACTTCTCATATTGAAGGTCATCCAGTTTAAAATTGATACCATATTTAATTCTCTCTTTCATAATGTCATAAACATATTTTCTCAATACTAAATTTATTCCTCCTTACCCTACTGACAACTAACATTAAATTATAAGTCAATCTAAGATCCTATGTTTTGAAAAACCAAGGCATGTTCTATGAAATCTTTAAAAAAAAAAAAAACAGATTAAAGTTCAAGTGAATATATGCAAAACTTATATGATAACTCACAGGAAATTGTCTCATCAGATGTAGCTGCTGATGCTTTTATCATCAATCTTGTTCCCATTAATGGCTGCTTATGTGAACTGCATACTAAATAGCCTGAATTACATAACAAGGCCATAATTGATGATTGATGATATTGTCAATCAGATTTTCTCAACTTCTTCTCATTCCTTCAGAATGGCTTTAATCCTTTCTCTGATTGAATCTACGCATATAAATCTAAACACCCATAAGTTGAACACTGTGTGTTTAGAGGTGGACAACCCAATGTTATGTAGGCGCAGGGATATATAAGACAACAAAGTATCTTGTATGGCATGATAATAATAGAGGCCTCATTACATGACAAATCCAACTGAAAGCTCGCTCATTCCTTGCAAAGATTGGATATTCCTTAAAACTTTTCAAAAACAACTTAAGAAAGAAACAATCAAACATTGACTGGTGAAGTGTTACAACTTCATTTCACATCAACTTCAACACATTACATTTAAATTTTATATTCCATTATATTACACAATGGAAATCACTCATTACATTCAAAATTTATTCTATTACACAATGGAAATCACCCACTACATTAAAATTTTATTTGTATTGCACACAATGAAAATCACCTATTGCATTCAAATTTTATATTCTATTATACAAAATGGAAATCACTCGTTACATTCAAATGTTTATATATTCTATGATACGCAATGGAAATCACCCAATACATTTAAATTTTATATTGTATTACACACAATTAAAATCACTCATTATATTCATATTTTATGTTCTATTACACAAAATGGATATCACTCAGTTTTTCAATAATGCCATATTCACAGTGATTGTTGCATAATACCCAACAAATTAAAATGGCTTATTTAATGATTCAGATCTTGGTAAATTATTCATCTATTACATCATAGATTGCAAAATATACCATCTGAACATATTCCAAAAGGAATATGTTAATAATAAATAGACCAAGATTATATTTTACTACGAAGGATGAAACAAGTGGCAAGAAGATCCGCCGGCCAAATTCCAGGATATATTGTGGGAGAAATTATTGTCTTTTCTTGTATCTTGATGAACACAAATGTTTAATCTAATGCCGACTAACTTTTACTCCGAGAGATGACATAGGAAGAACCGTCTTGTATATGGGCACACTCTAAACTATTGTTTTATATTTAGAGAAAGCAGTGTTTTTTTAGATTATTTAATAATTTCTCCTATTTGCATTGTTCTATGCTTTAGTTTTTAAGTCTTGATATTATTTTTTAAGATTAAGATTTCAAGTAGCAGGTGATCCCATCATAACGGAGGGATAAATATCTGTAAAGCAAAAATTTAAGGTCTTACAAAATTTTCATGTTTTATGTGCATGATTTGGGTATTGTTTGTTCGGTTGCATGTTTGGCTGAGTAGATTTCTGACTCATGTTTTTGTATTGAATCAAATTGTTTGTTGTAATGTAATGATAGATTGAGTTTAGTTTTGGCATTTGTTGCAGTGAGATATTCTGCATTTATCGACCAGGTTGAATGGTAAATTCCAAGAGGTGCCTGAATTCGACTTGTTTTACTCATTTTGGTTGTTGATCATCATTCCATGTGTCACTAATTCAGTTCCAAATATTACATTGAGAGATGCCTATTTAGTATATTTTAACGATGAATTGTAGTATTGATTTTACATTATTTATTTATTTTAGATAATTAATGGGGTTCTTGTTTTTGATAGAGAAATCTTGAGATGTGATAGAATAGTATAGATATAAAAATATTAAACATTTATTTAGGGTTGTTAGAATTTAACTAATATTTATAAGATATTGGATTGTCAATTGTTTTATTTTAAAGAGAATTGAGTACTAGAGGATTCTAGAAATTCTAGATGGATTATCAAATAGGTTTAGGTTATATATATATTGATGGAGGTCACCCACAAACAAGTTTTAGGTACTCGATATGGGCCCACGCATGCTCAAAATTAATATTTAGGTTCGTAAAGTTCTAGAAGTCATTTATGTTTAGATATTTCTAAAAAAGTCTATTTGTTCTATGTTGATTAATTTAGATGTTTCCAAAAATAGTCAAAGACCTCTATAAAAGAGGCACAATGTAATGTTTTCTATGATCAAGCAATGAAATGATTATATAATTTCTATAAGTGGCTCTAGTGTGTATTCTATGTTTAATTATCATTGTGGATCCAACCCATCCACCGCCATCAAATTGGTATCAGAGCTAGGTTGAATAGAATTGTTGATTGTGATAAAAGAGCAAGCAATATTTTGGTGCAATCAATGTGTGAAGGTCATATAGCGAAGATCATATCTGTTGAAATAGAGAAGTGTTGGATTGTTGTTGTTTGCCAATGGGTGAGATCATGTGGAAGTTGTGAGTAGGAAAGATGCCATTTCAAAATTCATCGAAGAAAAGAAATGTATTGTGTATGTTTAAGGATATCATGTCACCTTCTTTGATAGAAGGAAGTTAATCAAAATTGCATCATTGGAGGGAGAAAGACCATTATTTTCTGCAATATGTAGACATGTGTATGGAATTCATTGATATTAGTTTTGAATAAGGAATTTTGGCATCACAGATGAAGAATTGTTGGTGCATCGAAAGAAAGAGCAAGCATTTCTTTGGATCCACCAATTTGTGGAAGAGACCATTGTTGTGAAGAAGGCATTGAAGTGTTTGCAGAGCACATTGAGTCTATGAAAAGAGATCATAGTCAAGAAATCACTATCATAGAGGAGTGTCAATAAAAATGAATCATGCTAAGCATGAAATTTGATGTTGACAAAGGTTTTTAGCTTTGTGTTTTAAGAGGGAGCTTGGATTTTCATTTGATAGATTTGAGTTTATTAAAATGGAAAAACAATGTAAAAGAGTGTTAAAGGAAATATAAATTTGACTCTTGAGATGGATTGTTTAAAAGAAAAATTATTGAAATTAGAGATAGAAAAGTTTGCAATGATTAGAGATCTAAGTCAGGAGAAAAATGTAGACTTCTAAATGAAATTAGTGAATATAAAGAGAGAATGGAAGAGATAGATGATATGCTGAAATTTGTGGAAGAAGTACATAATTGCCCCAGGTGAAGGAAACATGCAAGCTTAGAGAGAAAAATAAAGAATTACAAGAAAAGTTAAAGTTGTTTGATGATTTGTTGAGAAAAATAACAAAGTTTTAGAAGAAAATGTGAAGAAATTAGAAGAGGAAAATAGTATGTTAAAGAAGGAATTGTCTACTCTAAAACAAGAGAAAGAATGTTTGAATGTGAAACTATTTGTATGTGATATATCATATGACACAAATGATTTGAGTGATTATACAATTAATAAATTTGATTTTGTTGAAGCTAAAAGTGTTTGTGATAAAAAGTGTAAGAACAAAAATGACAAGAAGTTTGCAGATTTCATTTGTTATGATAATAATAGTATTGGTTTGAAGATTATGAAAAAAATGGGTTTCAAAGGTAAAGGTCTAGGAAAGCATGAGAAAGGAATAAGGAATCTGATTGAGCCTACAATTAGGCCAAAACAGGGAGGTCTTGGATATGATGCAGTTAGTGGAAGGATGAATAATAAAGGTTCAAGAGAATTTATCGAAGGAGTATGTTCACATTGTAACAGAAAAGAGCATACAAAGGATAGATGTTGAGATTTAAATCTCTGTAATATTTGTGGCTTGAAAAATCATTGTGATGAGACATGTTGGAATAGAGAGTGCAATAAAGATTTTATGGTAGGTTGCATCAAAATGGATTATGGATGGAGCTATAGATCAAATTGGCAAAAAATTATAGGAATGATTAGAGGTTTATTTAGGTACAAATGTTCAAGTGTAAGAAGGAATGCATTAGCATTGAGAAATAGATTAGAGAAAGACATCAAAGAGGCAAAAGGTTTCAAAGACTATAGGGTTGGATGTGGACATGAGAAATAGGCAAATAATAATCATGGCACATTGGAATTTGTATGCAACATTGTTTGAGGTTGAAATTAGGAGGGAGTGTTGGAATGTGTAATTTCCCTCTCAAATGAAATGTAAAATCATACTAGAGGATTCTAGAAACTCCAAGTGGATTACCAAATAGGGTTAGGTAAAATTAATATTTAGGTTTGTAAAGTTCTAGAATTCATTTATGTTTAGATGTTTGTATAAAAGTCTATTTGTTCTATGTTGGTTAATTTGGATGTTTTTAGAAATAATCAAAGACCTTTATAAAAGAGACACAATATAATGTTTTCTATGATCAGGCAATGAAATGATTTCATAATTTCTATAAGTGTTTGTAGTGTGTATTTTGTATTTAATTATCATTGTGGATCCAATCCATCCACCCCCATCAACTTGTAACTCCTTGTGAAGCTTCATTGGCATCAACTACTTCATCTATACATGGAAAATACTATTGCTCCAATGACCTTTTTAAATATACCAATAAATATGAGAAATTAAACTCAATAGATTGTCTAGTGTGCTCTCCAAATTGTCACTATATATTTTTTTGATCATCATAAAGATTCTATGCATAATTGTTTGATAGTTTCAATTGGTATTAGAGCACTAGGAAGGATGAGAAGCACAAGAAGTGTTGGCTTGGTAGGGTTTTGAATACTTCTTTAAGAAGTTGTCGAATGTATACTATTCTTCATTTTTAGTTCTCTTGGTGTTACTTTAATTTTTGGGTTTGGGCCCTCTCCTTGGATTGATTAGATCATAAGCAAATCTAGTCTTCAACAAAATCTTGTGGATACAAAAGAATTTGGTCTTCATTTGTAGATGTAATTACATTCAAAACTAGATCTGCAAGAATTTGAGTCCACCATTCTAATAGAACTAAACATTATTTTCCAAAATGGAAGAATTTAGCATTGAAAAGTAGGCATTAACAATGTATAATATAATAATACAAATAGTTTAATATATTGGAAGACTCTTGTGATAGTTTCCCACTCTCTTTGCTTTCCCCAATTTTAAATTTTGAATTCTCACTTAAGTTCATTAGTGATAATGGTTCCTCCACCTACAATATAGTGGTTAATATTTTAAATTTGGGCTTAGTTACACCCCTTGGAAAAGTCAAGTCTAAATCTTGTGCTTCTAGAAACTCCATTTCTCTTGAGATTATGGTGAAGTCTTATCTGTTTTTGCTAAAAGCTTCCTTTGTAGACTTATAACATAATCACTCACATGGAGCTTGTTCTAACATGTGGCTAGATAATGCATTCCTTGTGATTCCTTTACTTCAATGGTGGTATTGTCATGAAAGAGATTTTAGTGACTTTTCAAGATTTAATTGATATATTGAGTTTTTAAAAAAAATCTTTGGGTATTCTCAAAACAATTTAAATTTTTTAAAATTATTATTATTTAATTTTGGATATGTTTCATGTAAGTAGATTAGAATGTTTATAAATTTAAATTAATTTCTTGAGATATTCTCTAGTTGCATGGAAATAGTTCTAAACGTTGACAATTGGGAAACAACAAGTTTGTATTTAGGTAGATTTTTAGGGATTCTAGAGGAGATATAAGGTTTCTTATTTTCAATTGTAAGGAGGTAAAGTAATAATAAAAGAAATTCATTAATCTAGTAGCAAATTTTGTAGACATGATAGTGAATCATGGAATACACGGTTCAAATAATTTTGCTAAAGAAATGAGACAAAGAGGCCTAGATCAACATTCAAATTATAAAGATGAAAAATAGTTAGAGTGCTTGACCTTTTAAGAAAGGGTAATTAAAGAAATATTGGAAGGGAGAAATGATTGAATTAAAATTGAAGTTTTGGATTATAGCTCAGTTGTCTCAAATTGGTGGATCTGATAAACCTGCTAAACAATATGAATAAATTTTATGCAAGAAGTTGGGTTCCAATTTAGCAAATGGTTTTCCCACCAGAAACAAGTACCGGTTTAAAAAAATGGGTATGCATTTTATGCTCAAAAACTCGATCCAAAAATTCAAAAAAAGGATACATGTTTTTGTCAAGACACATACATGTTATGGGATCTTTTCTTAATCTAGGTCTACAAGCTCATTTTTATGCACAAAATTATTATATTTATGGAATAGGTACATGAATTATATTGCATATCTTGATGAGGGCACAACCCAAGAAAAAATGAACAAAATAGGAAAAGGGGAATATTATTATCAAAAGTGATATGCTATTACATTTAGTATAATGAAAATAGACTCAATGACATGCCCTAGGGGCTTAAAATGTTGTTTGATTCTAGAGACAAACTCTCCTCACAGTACCTTCTCCCAAACTCCACTAAAAATGAGTTTACAATGCCAAAAATGACTTTAAGTAACCTAAATTAGGTTTAGGGTTAGGAATACATTCTAGAATATGCCATTTGGAATCCACCACCAAAACAGAAGGTTCTACAAAACATGTAAGAAGTCAGTGTCAAATTAGAAGAATCTAGAAATGGTAGTCCAACTTCCAGGAGACATAACTTTTGATCTAGGACTCTAATTGACTAATTGTTTATATTTCTAGAAAGCTCTCCAAGTGCTCTATGGCCTTATGGAAAAATATGCTTGTCCCCCATTTTTCAGGCCTGTATGAGGCCATTTAGAGCCACAAATCTGACATTGAAGTGCTCTTAGGGGGTCTCTAGGCAACTTAAAACTGCAACAACTTACAAACTGTAAAGCCTTTTAACCTAATTCTTTATTTGGAGTGCTTTAAATTACAATTATAATCATCTCTCCAAATTACACTCTTTAACACATCATAATTATGGCTCAATTACAAAATAACCTATTTTCAACATTGGCACGTATCCCAAGGTGCTCAAAAACTCTAACCCAAAAAACTAATAGTGGAATTGTGAGAGTTGGAATCTCTATTTGACCCAAATGGGTATCAAAAATTAAAAACACATTAAACAAAAACTAACACTAAGCATATTTTTGGGTGATACAAGATTGCCCTTACACCATTGGATGTTGTCACTTTATAGCTGGTAGAGGAAAACCAAAATCGGCAACCTCCACTATGGATATCCAACTTGAATCTTCCTCTAGCCATCCTTTCCACTTTACTAGGTATTCTTCATATTGCCTATTTTTGGTACTCTGATCCACACGACTATCCAGAATTTCTTCAATCTCTTCCTTCTCAGAAATAGGAATCGAACATGGCTCCAGCATCAACTCCTTCTCTACACCATCATCATGATATTTTGTTAAGTCTGCAATGTTGAAAATTGGAGAAATGTGAATCCCATCTGACAACTCCACCACATATGCATTTCCTAAATCATGTTTCTTCAAAATTTTGTAGGGACCAAATTTCTTAATCTTCAGCTTGTTGTAGGTACCCACTGGAAATCATACCTTCCTCAAGTATACCATAACTAGATCCCCAACTTGGAACTCCTTAGGTCTTCTCTTTTGATCTACTCTACCCTTATATTGCAGGTTCATCTTGGTAATATGTGCACATACCTCCTCATGTAGGTTCTTGAAATGTTCAACAAAGTCTTCTACATCAGAACCTGTCCTCTCTCCTTGCTCCAACTTCCTCATCTCTAGTGAAGTCCTTGGATTGCTCCCATACACAATTTGGAATGGAGATCTACCGATACTCCTATTCATATAATTGTTTTAAGAAAATTCTTCTTGTGGTAGAATCAAATCCCATCTTCTATTCACTACTTCTATTTGTCCATCACTTTGTAGATGATGTGCAAAACTAAAATTCAATTATATCTTCAACTTCTTCCACAAAGTCCTCTAAAAATACCCAACAAATTTAGTATCTCTATTAGAAACAATACTTTTTGGGAGACCACATAGTCTCACCACTTCTTTGAAAAACAAATTTGCAATATGCATTACATCATGAGTGTTGTAGCATGGAATGAAGTGTGCCATCTTGGAGATCCTATCAACCACCACAAATACAAAGTCATTACCCCTTTATGTCCTCAACAATCCAAGAAAAAAACCCATACTTATGTCCTCCCAAGG
The DNA here is from genome assembly GCA_028749045.1 of Cupressus sempervirens. Taxonomy (NCBI): domain Eukaryota; kingdom Viridiplantae; phylum Streptophyta; class Pinopsida; order Cupressales; family Cupressaceae; genus Cupressus; species Cupressus sempervirens. The sequence goes on from CM053788.1 coordinate 73,679,641, forward strand.
CTTCAATGGAACAGGTAATGACTGATAAAATCTAGTATTTTTACTAAATCCTTTGGCTTTTTGACACACTCGACAACTTTGCACAAACTTCTTCACATCTTGTGATAGTTGAGGCCAAAAGTAATGTTCACTAATAATGGAAATGGTCTTATCTCAACCAAAGTGTCCTGTCATCCCTCCATTGTGCTTCTCCTTGATCAAGTTCTCCCTCATGGAACTCCTTGGAATACACAATTGACTTCCTTTAAACAATATACCATCCTGGATCATGTAATCTAGCCACTTGGTCCTATCTAGAGTAACAAGTTCTTGATAAGCTTTCCAAGCCTTTATAAAGTCAGGATCCTTAGGGTATAGATCCTTGAGTTCATCACACCCAACCACTTCAACCTACATTTTTGTCTATAACAACTATCTCCTACTTAATGCATTTGCAACCCTACTAGACCTTCTATTTCTATGTTTCAATACAAATGTATAGCTTTGCATAAACTCTACGCATTTCAAATGTCTCTGATTTAATTTACCTTGGCTATTTAGGTACTACAATGCCTGATGATCATTATACAAGAAAAATTCTTTTGGCAACAAATAATGCCTACATTTCTTTGAGGCCTGAACTATTGCATAGAACTCCTAATCATAAACTGAATACTTCTTCTTTGCATCATTCAAATTTTCACTAAAATAGTTAATAGGCTTACCTTCTTGGCTCAACACACCCCCAATAACACTATCACTAGCATCACAATCCACCTTCTTCTTCAACAATTCAAAACTCCTTGCAACTCCGGTAGTCCACTTGAACTCTTTTCTATCCCCCCTCATTGTTTTAGTTAGGGACGCACATATACTACTAGAATTCCTGATGAACTTCCTATAAAAATTAGCTAGACCTTAGAATGGCCTCACCTCAGTGGCAGACCTTGGAGTAGACCATTCCAAGATGATTTTCACCTTCTCTGGGTCCATTTTGAGACCTTTAGCTGATACAACAAACCTCAAATAGACTAACTCCTTTTTGACAAAGCTACACTTTTTCAAATTAATCAACAATTTCTCTTCCCTCAACCTTTCAAGGACACTATGAATGTGCAATAAATGTTCATCCAAGACTTACTAAAAATCAAAATATCATCTAGTTAGACAATAACAAATTTTTCCAAACATTTCTTTAGTACCTCATTCATAAGCCACATGAAGGTGCTTGGTGCATTGTCATTCTAAAGGGCATGAATAACCACTCATATAGACCATCCTTAGTATTATTCCTTGAAAAATAATAGAAATGAAATGTACTTCCTTCCTCTATCTCATTCCTTTCAACTGGACCTCTGCTCCTTCTGATCTTGTAACTAGATCACAAAACTCACATCCAATAATCCCTTGGATTGCTTACACTCATTTACCAAACACTCTGCTCCTTTTTGCACTTCACACTTCATACAATGATCATGACATATTACAATCAAGGAAAAATCTTTCCTTTATACCATATCTTTAAAAAAATTCCTTGAGTAATCTTTGTGGCTCTCCCAATTAATTATAATAAGATAATTAATTAATTATAATTACAATAGCATTGTCGGGTCATAGTCTATAAAAAAATTCTTGCATGCGATACTAGGGATTGCACACTTGCTAACATCATCAATAGAATGTCCTCTATCACTGCCTGATTTCACATCTTCTCATTGCATCTCAAATGTAAGATAGTGAATAAACATTAGGAACTACTTTCCAAATGCTCTTTCTCTAAACTACTCTCAGTAAATCAGGTACAACTTTAGTACATATTTGACATAGACTTTGTGCACTCAACCATGTCATCAAGACACTTTGTTGAACATATCCATAACTACACATCACCAAACAATAAAACCATTATCCATATGACTAAGATCTATTTCTACTACTCAGCCAGTCTTTACAGAAACCATACTATGTTGACATCAATGAAAAATATAGTCATGAATGCAAAATGTCAATACTTTCCAATTCTTAGGATACTCCCCCAAAGTAGTATCATTAGCATTCATGCTAACAATATCCCCCTTTGGAATTGATGGCAACATAGATGAAAAACATCTAAGTTCCAAGAATACCAAAATACTACTCTCTTGCAGCTACTGCTTTCATCTTCTCAAATCCTTGTCATTAATCAAGTTTGAAATCCTCTAGATTCTAGGATTAGCATCATTTTTTCACATGCTAAACAATTCTCAACACATCATGTGCATATATCCTACTTCCTTACATGAATCTTTCTAAATCTCCCTAAAGATATATCTCTCCCCCATTCATACTTAGGATTTTTTCTTCCCCATTACTTAGGAGATGTTTTTCATGTATATTCTCCCACATTGACATCAATGTCAAAGGACTCAATATTACAAAATACCAATAGTTAATACACTACTCCAATTATTCAACTAGCTTGAGTGTCCAAAGACACTATTCAAAACTAAATAGCAAGAGTCCTCAATGACTAAGCTCACCACAAATACTCCCCCATACTAGAGTATCGACATTCAGTCTAGTCTAACAATAGTGCTCTATACCACTGGATTGATGCACTTACTACATCATCTACTCAAAACTAGGTAGGGGCATAACCCTAACCATAACTCTCAAGTACTCAAATGTATCTTTAGGCAAAGGCTTTGTAAAGATATCTACAATCTGATCTTTAGTACTCACATACTACAATCCAATCTTCTTTTTTCGTTTCTTTCTCTCTCAGCACATGATATTTAATAGATATATTCTTAGTCTTAGAATGCAATATAGGATTCTTAGACATACTCATTGTACTTGTGTTATCACATTAAATGATAACAAGTTCTTCAAACTCAACCTTGATATCTTTCAACATTTGCTTCATCTACATAACTTGATTATAGTTATTTACTGCTTCGACATACTCTACCTTAGCTGTACGTTGTGAAATACAATCTTGCTTCTTTCTTAGCCAAGAAACCAAACTTCCTCTAAGGAAAAATTCTCCACCACTGGTTCTCTTTCTATCATCCATACTATCTGCCCAATCAGCATCAGTATATTCACAGAGAGTAGAATCACTTGATCTATCATACCAAATTCCATAGCTAGACGTTCCTTTCAAATATTTGAATATCCTCTTTACTGCTGCATAGTGATACTCATTAGAATCATCTTGAAATCTAGCTACATTCCCAATTGCATTTTCTATATCTAGTCTGGTGTGATTTAGTTATTGCAAACCTCCAATCATGGATCTGTACTTTTACTGCTCTACTATAGGTTTCTTATCTTTGCTAGATAACTTGTGACCAGCTATCATAGGTGTACCAATAGGTTTACAATTTTCTAATCCAAACCTTTTCAACAAGTCTTTCAAGTACTTGGCTTGTGAAATGAAAATACCATCACTACTTCGCACAATCTACAATCCTAGGAAAAACTTCATTTCTTCAACAAACTTATCAATTGCTTCATCATTACCTCCAAATATGATTTCATCAACAAATATTACTATTATCAGCAAGTCATTCTCAATTTATTTCAAATACAAGTTAATATCTATCATAGCTTTAGCAAATCCAAGCTTTTCCAAATAGCTATCCAACCTTGCATACCAAGTTCTAAGTGTTTACTTCAGACCATATAGAGCTTTCTTTAGTTTGCATACCATGTCTTTGTCTTATGACAAAGGAAAACCTTCAGGCTACTCAATATATACCTCTTCTTCAAGTTCTCCATTTATGAAGGCTCATTTAACATTCATCTAATAAACCTTGAACTTCTTATTCATTGCATAAGATAGGAACATTCTTACTTCTTCCATTCTGGCTCTAGGTGCATATGTCTCCTCATAATCAATGCCTTCTTGCTGTAATATCCCTTGCATAAAATTCTAGCCTTGTTCCTCATAATTTTTCCTTGCTCATTCATCTTCTTAGATATATTTTTTCTAGGAGTTGTCAACTCAACACTTTCTTCTACTCTAGGCTCAGATCTATGTTTTTGATCTTATTCCCATTCTAAAAATCATTGTTAGTCTTAATGATAACTTCCACATTTTCATGGTTATCCTTTGGATCAATAATAGTTACCAAAGCTATATCTTCTATTATTTCATCTTTCATAACCAATTCAAGCTCATTATCTTTATCATTGTAGTCATTCAAGAATCTTTCCATACTTGCTTTGAATTCTTCATCGTCATTAGAAAGAAAACTCTTTCTATTTTTTCTTACTCTCTTAGGACATCTAGATGAAAAATGACCAAAATCTTTACATGTCTAGAACAAATAAAAATTTCCATACTTATGGCTATCTTTTCATAAGAAAATAAATACCTTCTTTGATCTTCTTGTCTTCTTTGGATCTAAATTTATCTTTACTTGTGCCTTTATTCTTTTGTATGCAACAAAATGATTCTAGATCTAGAAAATCAATGCCTAGTTTTGTACATGATTCTGATAGCTCACTAAGAAGCTCCATCTTCTGGGTGTCAAAATTTCCTCCATCAGACTTAAGACTATCTTTTCTAAAAAGATTCACCATCGATCTCCCAAATTTGTTAAGCTTATCCTTCAAGGACCTGGTGCTCTAATACCAATTGTTAGAATATATAGTCCACCAATATAACTCCAGGGGGAGGGGGATGAATTAGTTATCCAACTAATATAACAATTATCAACCTTATTAAACTTTAACCATATTAGCAATATAATAAAAAACCACAACAAGATACTCATACACAATAACACCAAATATGTTAATTAGGGAAACCCTTGATCGGAGGGAAAACCCTAGTGGGGATGGCACCCACAAGATGATGTACTAATATAAATTTTATTTGTTAGAGGATGGACCCTATTAGGATTCTATGAATACGTTCAATAAATATGAGTCCCTCTTAGGAGACTTTGAATCTATGTTAGGAGATTCCAACCCTGTTAGGAGTTTTGAAAGACAATTGAACACACTACCCAAATAACTTCAAGTATAAGACCAATGAACCCACTATCCAAATGATCTATGTATTATTCCTTGTAGAATAATAGAAATATAATGTACTTCCTTCCTCTATCTTTGTCTTGTCAATTGGATCTCTACTCCTTTTGATCTTGTAACCAAATCACAAAACTTGCATCCAATCATCCCTTCGATCTCTTACACACATTTACCAAATACTCCCCTCCTTTTTGCACTTCATACTTCATACAATGATCATGACACATTACAGTCAAGGAAAACATATTTCCTTTACACCATATATTCAAAATAATTCCTTGATTTGGCCTTGAGGCTTTCCCAATTAATTATAATAAGATAATCAATTAATTACAATTGCATTAGCACTATTGGCTCATAGTGTATACAAAACTTCCTACGTGTGATACTAGGGCTTGTGCGCTTGCTGATGTCACCAACAGAATGTCCTTTGTTACTACCTAACTATGCATCTTCTCATTGCATCTCAAATGTAAGATAGTGAAAAAATATCAAGAATTTCTTTCCAAATGCTCTATCTCTGAACTTCTCTCAATAAATTAGGTACAACTTCTGTACATCTTTGACTTAGAATTTTCACACTCAACCATGTCATTAAGACATTGTATTGAACATTTTCATCACTATGCATCACCAGACAATCAAACCATTTTTTGTATGCCTAAGATCTCTATTCGCTACACAAGTCTTTACATAAACCATACTATGTTGACATCAATGACAAACATAGTCATGAATGCAACATGTCAATACTTTCCAATGCTCAGGATACTCCCACAAAGTAGCATCATCAACATTCATGCTAACAATAGATTGGTGATCAAAGAACTAGATAGAAAATTAGTGTAAGTACTAATAAGCATAGGATAGACTAGTGACCAAAGTACACAAAGAAAAGTTATTAGAATTAATGATGAAAATGAATGGATTTTTTGTAAAATAGATGTTTACATTTCATTTTTAATAGTTAGCTTTAACACATTGCTTCAAGTTGTATATCCTACTTGCCAACAATGGAAATCACTTGATAGTTCAATGCAGGCATGTTCACATGTATGTTGTATATTGTATATTGTATATTCTAGTGCAAATAAATAGAAAACTAACCAAGTAGGCAAGCTTAAATTAAACAACATATAAGAGTCATAACTATAAATAATAGCCATAGAAAATGTGAGAGTGTCTATTCATCTTTTAGAAATAAAAAAATAAAATCCTTAGACATCATATTCTTAACACTTTATCAACTCTTTATTCTGTGAAAGTCTAAATGCTTAGACAACTTGGGTTTGATCATTACTTAGTGCAAATCGCACTTGTATCATTTTTTTATCTTCTTGTAGATGATGACTTCTTAAAGCATATATCCTAATGTATATGGCATATTGTCTATAATATCTTTCAAGTTTCAATGTCTCTTGATAGCTAGAGTTTCATGTATGATCTCAAGTAGCAATTGATCTACAAGTAGACAATGGTATCAAATACCTAATGTTGATCCTTTATAATTAATAGGAAAAAATATTTTTTAGAAATTGCTTAAATGTTGAACACATTTATCAATTTACTTTTATAAAAATATATAATCAAAGATAAGTTATAGAGACATGTAGTTACGACACAAGCATATATACTATAGGTGGTCATGTCTTTTACATTTATTGTTCTTCAAAAAAATAGATCTTAAATGGTACATAATTGCATGACACTTCATCTAGGAAATCAAATGTATGTTCAAATTATTTTACTTAAGAAGAAGCGTATAATTCAAATATTATTATTAAGAACAATGAGAAAGTTTGTAAAACATGTTTGTTTCAAAAATACAACTTAGTAGTAATTTGAATATTTGGACTATTTAGAAGGCTTAGAAAAACATGAAATTATTCATATTGATTTATATGAACCTATTAAGACGTTCTAAATAAAATGAACCAATTTTTTCATTTTTCTCAAAACTTTTTACAAAAAATTGAATTTACTATTTGGGTGATAGATTAGAACTTTTTGGTAAGTTTGTTGGTTTCAAACAAAGTTAGAAAATGAATAAAATTATTGAAAGAAAAAGTAGTACTATTATTTAAATGGTTGGAAGAAAGGTAAAAAACATGTCTAGAGATTTAAAAAATTGATTAAAGGAAGTGAGTACTATAGTCTATTATTTTTTATTATTTAAAAAAAAAGTAAAAAGAGGGTGTCAACCCTTACAAAATTACACTCCAATTGTGTAAAATTATAGATAGAAAAAAGTGACCTAAAACTGTAAGGTTAAGAGAAGATGAATAATAGTACATTAGTAGGACTACTAAAAACTTGCACCAAGAGTGGGTAGACAACATAAACACAATATGGGGAGTAGGATCCGGCTCAAAAATATACTTTTTCTTAAACCTACAAACCATAGTATAGGAAATACTAATAGGGAGGATCTCTTTCACTGAGTCCTTTTCTACTTGGATTCTCAATTAGGCCTTCTTTGTAGTCTTTCTAGGGTTCACTCTTGAACCCTCAACCCTAAGGAGGAACCTCTCAAATTTACTCCCCTTCATGATCTCTCTACCAAGATAACTCTCCACCATATGTCCTTGAACTCACACAAGTAAGTTGACTCCAAAACTTTCCATGATGATGGTCAACTAAAAGTTGGATGGATGGACTCCTAATCCACCAAGTTCAATTATATTTGTCACCAATTTGTTAATCTTGCATAATTTTTCTTACCAGTCTCGTGAATCCCTATATTTTAGGGCTATTAGGCTTTTTGCTCTACTTAGGCCTTAAGATGAGGTTTTTTCCTAACTCTAAAAATTGTTAAAGAAGCTCAAAAAAAAGATTTTGATCTAGATATCCTTTTGGGATACTACAATATTTTTAGGGTTTTGGGCCCCCAAGGTGTTCATTCAATACTATTCCCAAAGTAAGTTATTTTTCTAAGGGTTTGAACTAGTTCTTGTTTCTTGGTTTTAACTTGGCTCATTTGAATTCACCAAACACTACCAAAGATTCCAAGGCCTCCTAGACACTCAAACAACACTCCTAGACACTTTGGTCTCATTTTCCATCCATCCATACACTCCTTCTACAACAATTACAATGCTTGCACCTAGTCAGGTATCTCGATTAGGATAAGCCTTGAAAAATAAAAAAAATCTTTTAAACTTCAACTTGGGGCATTATTATGTACATTTAATGCCCTTTCTAATCCTCAAAAGTTATGACAAACCCATGATGGGATCTCAATAAAATGACATATTTATTGAATAAGCCTTGGTTATGGCAATGAACAAGCCAATGGAATTATAATTCTATCTAACTATGAAAAATTTGACACTAAGATCTACCAAAAATCAAAAAGGAAAAAAAAAATGTCTATTAACTATGTACATTGACAAATCCACAAATTCAATCCATTAAAGACCAATTGCTTGACTTGCAAGCTTGGCTGTGATAAAATTGTTGCATATTGCTATCAATTTGCTCTTAAACTTTGTGTAACTTATCAACCAACCTTTACATCATTCATTTTATTATATTAAATAATCTCATATGTCATGTTCCAACTATTGGAACTGACCCATAACTACCCTTGGACATTTTGCAATTTCTTGCCCAAATGTTGTCATTGACAATTTTGCAACATTTGTGTGTTTTGACCCATTTCAAACCATAAATACTCCTAACTGATTCAAAATGCCTACTTAGAAATTATTAGGTCCTTCTCATATCCTTCTGATCCTTTCCAAACAATTTAAGGTCATTTTGCATGCCTTACCCGAATTGCCCAAACTTGATAGTTTCTTGTCAACTTAACAACTTTTTGCCAACTATGGCATCTCTTTCCCAAACACACTAATTACTTTAAAAATCACGTAAAATACCTATGGTACCCCATTGAAATCCTTATTCTTCAATGACTTGGCTAAGTTCATTTACAAGCCAAAATGAGTTAGGGTTTTAGCTTAAACCCCGAGTGCTCTTGCACCAAATACTATTTGTAGGATCCCTACCACAAGAAAGTCTAGAAGAACCTGCATTTGAGATTGTCAATAATACAAGTAGAGTACATGGAAGGCTACACATTTTTAACCAAAGAATAAATTAGAGGAGTAATGTCAATAATACAAGTAGAGTACATGGAAGGCTACACATTTTTAACCAAAGAATAAATTAGAGGAGTAATAGATAGAGTAGGCTCCATGTAGCTAGAGAGGGTCACATCTGTAGAAAAAGTGCAATGGAGGGATCAACAAAAAGAGTCCCATCAAGATCATGAGCTTATAAAGAACCATTAGAGGAAGAATTGAGAGCTAGGATTGTAAAATGGTCATCAATAGTATCCTTCTACTATAGTCTATATTTTGAATACAAGTCTCACAAAAGTAGTTCATGGAATAACTCCTAAACAAGCTTGGTTTTGTTTTACAACATTTGGATTGTTTATCTAAAGGTGTTTGCCTAGTTGCTTACACACATATATCTAAAGGGAAAACAATAAAGTGTGATGATAATGTCCATAAGTACATTTTATCAATTTTGATTTTGAGAACATAACTCATAGATTAGAATGCCCTTACAATCAAAATTAACTATTGACAAAAATAAGAACATTAACGTTGATTTGAAGTAATTCAATTACCCATAAATAATGTAGGAAAAGGAGATTCATATCTGTCTTTTTAAGAAAGATAAGTAATTGACAATAGTAGAGATTAAAAAAAAAATCTTAACTACCAAATAATTCGAAGAAATCATCCCAGCATTTATATTAAAAAATAATTTTAATTTGTCAAATACAATATTCCATTTAAAAGTTAATTAGCATGTCCCAATAGCTCAAGTTATTCAGAATGATGAGCCAAACGATTTTACAAAAGCTAGAGGAAAAGAAAAGTGGGTTACACACAAAAAGCAGCTAATAATATCCATTGAATAAAACTTGAAGTTAATTAAATTGTCTTAAGTAAGAGTCTTGTAGATGAAAAGTGGATCTATATAACTAGATAGAAAATTGGTATAAGTATTTGTAAGCATAATGCAGATTGGTGATCAAAGAACTAGATAGAAAATTGGTGCAAGTATTGATAAGATAAGATAGATTGGTGACCAAAGTACACAAAGAAGATTTATTAGATTAATTTTATCTTTGATTGCTGAAAATGAATGGATTGTTCGTGAAATGGATGTTAAGATTGCATTTTGAATAGTCAGCTTTAACACGTTGCTTCAAGTATTATATTCTACTGCCTACAATGGAAATCACTCGATAGTTCAATGGAGGCATGTTCACATGTGTTTTTCACAGAATAGACGCCTCATCACATGACAATGAAGCATCTTGAAAGGCATAATAGAGGCCTCATTACATGACAAATCCAACTGAAAGTTTGGTCAGTCTCTGCAAAGATGGGATATTCCATGTCTTTCAAAACAATTTTCTCAAAGACCCATCAAAGCTTGACTGGTATAAAAGTGTTGTAAGCCAATTTAGCATCACATTCAACTTGACTGGTATAAAAGTTTTATATTTAATCACCCACAATGGAATTCATTCAATTTGATATCTAATATTAGCCTGACGTGTTTATGATTCAAAGCTTGATTGAATTAAACAATCATTACACCGTGCATTAATGGAAATAGGAGTTATAGTACGTCCCATCTCAACATATTCCAATATGTTAACAAGATATATATATATCTAATTAGACTTCATACGAAGAATGAAACAAGTGGCAAGAAGATCCGCAAGACAATTTCCTGAATGTTCTGTTAAAGAAATTATTGTCTTTTCTTGTAGGTTGATGAACACAAATGTTTAATCTAATGCCGACCAGCTTTTACTGCAAGAGAGATGACATAGGAAAGTGTACTCTTTAACTATTATTAACTACAGGAAATGCGGATTTTCTGAAGTGGCAGGTGACGCCATTATAATCAAAGGATAAATATCTGTAAAGCAAAAAGTGCAGGCTTTACAACATTTTTCACTTTTTATGTTCATGATGTGGATATTGTTTATTCACTTCTACGTTTGGCTCACCAAATTACTGACTCATTTGATGCATTGATTCGATTTATTCATTATAATGCAATAGTCTTGTTGGAATGTGTAATTTCCCTCTTAAATGAAATAATAGAGGATTCTAGAAATTCCTTGGAATGACGAATAGGGTTAGGGAAAGTTCTAAAAGTCATTTATGTTTAAATAGTTCTAGAAAAGTCTATTTGTCCTATGTCAACTTATTTAGATGTTTCCGGAAACAAGCAAAGACCTCTATAAATAGAGGCATTTTGTAATGTTATTGATATGGATGAAATGCAAGCAAAGACCTCTATAAATAGAGGCATCTTGTAATGTTATTGATATGGACAAAATGGTTAATGAAATATATTAGTGTTGTAGCACATTGAGTATTTTTCCATTTTAGTTTATTTTGTCCATTCACCTTTCACAAGGTGTATTAGAGTTGTCCTGGGTTTCTACAAGTGGTATCAGATCTAGGTTGTGAAGTTCATATGGTGAAGATAATATCTTCTGAAATAGAGAGGTATATGATTGTTATTGTCCAACAAATGAGTCAAATCATGTGGAAGTTCTGAAGAATTTTTGGTGTGAAGAAATTTGTTTGGAGAAGAAGAAAATCATTGCTCTCATTGAAAGAAAGAGTGAGCATTTTATTGGAGGCGCCTATTTGTAGAGGATTTCTATTGTTTCCATGAAAGAGACTATTGTTGTGAAGTAAGCATTGAAGTGTTTTCAAAGTGCATTGAGCCAATGAAAAGAGATCACAGTCGCTGTCATTAAGGAGTGTTGATATGAATTATGGTAATTATGAAATTTGATGTTAATAGTTGATGGTGACGAAGTTTTTTAGATTTGTGTCTTAAGAGAGAGCTTGGATTTTTCATTTGATAGATTTCAGTTTATTAAAATGGGAAAACAAGGTAAAAGAGTGTTAAAAGAAAATATAAATTTGACTCTTGAGATGGATTGTTGAAAATAAAAATTATTGAAACTAGAGACAGAAAAGTTTGCAATGCTTAGAGAGAAGTTAGAAGAAAAATGTGAACTTTTAAATGAAATTAGTGAATATGAAGAGAGAATGGAAGAGTTAGAGGATAGGCTAAAGTCTGTTGGAGGAGTACATAATTGGTAGGTGAAGGAAACATGCAAGCTTAGAGAGAGAAATAAAGAATTAGAAAAAAAGTTAAAGTTATTTGATGATGTTGAGAAAAAGAACAATGTTTTAGAAGAAAATGTGAAGAAATTGGAAGAGGAAAATAGTATGTTAAAGAAGGAATTGTCTACTCTAAAATAAGAGAAATAATGTTTGAATGCAAAACCATTTGTATGTGGTGTATCATGTGGCACAAATGATTTGAGTGATTATACAATTAAGAAATGTGATTTTGATGAAGTTGAAAGTGTTTATGAAAAGTGTAACACCAAAAATGACAAGAAGTTTGCAAATTTTGTTTGTTATGATAATAATAGTATTTGTTTGAAGATTATGGAAAGAATGGGTTTCAAAGGTAAAGGTCTAGGATAGGATGAACATGGATTAAGAAATCTGATTGAGATTAGAGTCAGGCCAAAATATGCAGGTCTTAGATATGATGCAGCCAGTGGAAAGATGAATAAAGGTTCAAGAGAATTAATTGAAGGCATAAAGATTGTGCAATGTTCACACTATAATAAGAAAGGGCATACAAAGGATAGATGTTTGGATTTAAATCCCTTTAATATTTGTGGTTTGAAAAATCATTGTGATAAGACATGTTGGAATAGAGAGTGCAGTAAATATTTTATGGAAGGTTGCATCAAAATGGATTGTGGATGGAGCTATTGATCAAATTGGCTGAAAATTGTAGGAAGCTTAGAGGTTTATTCAAGTACAAATGTTCAAGTTTAAGAAGGAATGCAACAACATTGGGAAAAAGATTAGAGAAAGGCATCAAAGAGGCAAAAGATTTCAATGTCTATAGGCATGGATGTGGACATGAAAAATAGGCAAAGAAAAATAAACAATGATCACAACACATTGGAATTTCTATGCGACAACATTTGAGGTTGAAATTAGGGGAGAGTGAAGAATGTGTAATTTCCCCCTCCAATGAAATAATAGAGGATTCTAGAAATTCTTCGAATGACAAATAGGGCTAGGTAAAGTTCTATAAGTCATTTATATTTAGATAGTTCTAGAAAAGTCTATTTGTCCTACATCAACTTATTTAGATGTTTTCAAAAACATTCAAAGACCTCTATAAATAGAGACATCTTGTAATGTTATTGATATGGACAAAATGGTTAATGAAATATATTAGTGTTACAACACATTGAGTATTTTCCCATTTTAGTTTATTTTGTCCATCCACCTTTCACAAGGTGTATTAGTATTGTCCTGCATTTCTACAAGCCTTGAATGAAATTATTGGTAAAATTTAACAAGTTTTTGTATCTTTGAAGGGTACAAGGATTAAGCCGATAGTATTGTACATTTTTTTAATGATGTTATTGAATAGTTATTCATAAACTTTCCCTGTCTACTTTGCTACCTCCATCTTTATATATTTATTGTTCTATCTTCATGCACATAGACCTTGTTTTCTCCCTCCCTGTCTCTATACTATCTTACCCCTTATTACCTTTTGCTCCTTTGTATCTATATCCCAATTCCTCTATTTCTCTTTGATCTACTCTATCTATCTATCTATCTATCCATTATCCATCTATGACCTCATATATCTTTATCATTCCTTATCTTTATCTCTTTTGTCTTCTCTTCCTATTCATCTCCCTCTCACTCCCCTCCTCTTTGTCTCTCCTTTCGTAACTCTCCTCTACTTTGATATTTGATTTTGATCCATCTACCTACACACTATCTCTACCTATGTTTCAATATCTATTTTTTCTTTTCATCTCTATACCCCTCTTTTTTCTTTATATTATTCATTTTACTCACTCCCCTCCACTCTCTCCTTATCTCTCATTATAATTATCTATCTCACTACCTATTATTTCCTATATGAAATGGACAACCTAGATATTTGAAATCAATAATTCAAAACTCTCTCTCCCTCTCTCTCTCATATATAATTCTTATACACATGTATACATTGCTCCCTATGTCCATCTTATCTTGTCCCTCTCTTTATTACTCACTACTCAATCTATATATTCTATTTTCTTAATTTATTTTTTATCTACTTTATGTGTTTATCTATATAATATCTATCACCTCAGGTATCTTTATTTGGTGCAGAAGCACCTAGGGTATTGGTCAAACTCTAGTTAAATTTTGGCTTGTAGTGATCCTAGCCAAACCACAAGAGAATAAGGATTATTCAATAGTCTCAAATGTACATGTTTAGTTTATTTAGAAGTTCAAGAGGTTGTAGGCACAAGGTTGCCTAAGTAGTTGTCAATTCAAGCTTGTTTTTGCAATAGTTGACTAGGTTGGTCAAAGGAGGTCAAACTTTGAATTTGACTCCAATATGAGTGGGATGGTACTCAAGAGTATTAAATAAGTGTTTGGAACCAAACATGGTTCAGTGGGAGTGAACGCGAGTCTAAAATGCACTAAAATGCAAAACTTGTAAAAGTTGCTCATGACAACTTTGCAACTTGTTGAAGTATCTAGGATCATTTTCTATAATGTAATAACATTTTCAATATTTTTATTGGTGTGTTCCAAATGCATATTTGAAGACTTTTAAATAAGATGAGGAGATATGTCTTTTTGGTTAATCATCAATAGATAATAATAATATATTAATAATAAGTAATAATATTATACACACACACACACACACACACACACACACACACACACACATCTAGATGATGATTTACCATCAACAATGATCTTGTGATCGAGTCAATCCGAATGAAGCTACAAACTCAACACTACCTCTTAGCTAGGTAGGATTGTTATAGAACACATTATGCTCTCAAGTATAAGAAGAGATGTCATCTCAGTATGATATTATTGTAATGGCATATTTAAGGTTATCAACATATGTCCATCAAGTTAGATGTTATCTTTCAATATAATCCAAAGTATGATTTAACAAGAAATACCAATAATATGATATTCATCATACTTATATTCTTTGGGTATGTGTATTGGGATAAAAAACAATCCTTGATGCCTACCAAAAGAATATGGTATATCCTATTAGGATATGAGTTATCTAAGTCCTGGTACTCTGGTACAAAAACTCCATGAATTTGATCATATAACTAGTAATCAACATGCCATGAACTCTATCATGAAAAGTATCATTATCTTTGACACTTTAGGACAAGTTAATGTTACATGGTTTGATCATGATACATACATTTTCATGAAAACCAGCACTCCGAGGCAACAACTTAACATAGTCTTTCATGATAACAGGTCAAGTTATTGATAAGATCACCACCTTACAATATCAACCCTCCAAACACGTGCACATGCACACACACACACATTTGTGTGTGTGTGTGTGTGTGTGTGTGTGTGTGTGTGTGTGTGTACATTTTTCAAAGAAAGATTGTTGTATGTTTCATGAAATAATCCACATATAAAAAAATAGTAACCGCCATGAACCAAGTTAGAGGGTGGAATGAGGGCTTTCACCTCAACTTCTCTCTCACAGAGAAGAATGCATTACAAGGAATTTCACTTAGAACTTCTCCCTCATAGAGAATATATCATTCACAAGGGATTGCACCTTAAAATTCTCCCTCTAAAAAATGATATTAGGAAGTTAGGTCATGTAGTTACTCCCTTAGAGACTCTCTTTGCCCAAGGATGTCTATCAGACTCCCTCTAAATCTAATATTGATCTTTTAACTTTCTAGTGATAAGTCATTACTTCCTCATTATGCACACAAGAGTAGGCCCATCAAAATCATGTAGTCACACACCATGTATTTCTAGACTCCCTCTGTGTATCAATATTCTAAGCTCCTATGTTGCCTTGAAGAAGTGTCAAACTCCCTCTTAATGGAAGAATAAGTTCATAATCTCAATCATTAAGAATATTCGCTTTGAGGGCCTCTCTTTATCCAGGTTGATCATCAAATGAAAAATGAGTTCTAGATCACAATTTCTTTCGAGCTACTGTCATAAGATTGAGTCTGCACAATATTTTGGTAGCATGTGTAAAGTACCAACCTTCTTTTCCTACAAGAACATCCTCAACCATAAAGAAAAAGATCAAGGAAAATAACTCTTCTATTATGTATAGAATTACAAATATGAGAGAGACTACAATAAGTAGACAAATGTAATATTCAAGAATAAGAATATTTATCCAACATAAGTTACTCCAATCAAAGTCTATGCACATCAAATTGGAAAATATCTCCAAGTAAGTATTTTTGAAACAATGAGAATGAAACATTGGTTATTCTTCCCCCCACAATGTGAAATTCTCACTCATTCATTTTATTGAGTTTCTAGCCACTATCAAGTCCAATCATGCATGAATGATATCAATCTATAAGTCATCAACCTCTCTATAGGAATGAGGAAGAGTATTCACTTCCATCAATTTAGAACTCTTTACACTGCATCAAGATAGCCACAATTTTTCTAAGACTCTACTTCAGATTCAACTACCTTCAAGAATGATTCACACCAATATCTAGTATTTCATCCCAAAATATAAATTTGCTTCCATCCACATCAGTATTTCCCACAATCTATCAATAGTCCTTCTAATATTCACTTAGCCCAACTTTTCACTCTTCTTTTCTTTTGACTACTCCAAATCTATGGGTGCCATTATGATCCCCAAATGTTTATCTTTACCAACCTTGTAGTTGGAATGTTAAGAAAAAAACAAGTCCCATTAATATTTCTTCTCATTACTACTAATAACACCACTAAGCACTGTATACATAACTGATCTAATCACACAATTATCTTTTTACTTAATCCTTATTTTTTCAAGGCAAATTAATTGTCTTCATGTTGGTGCTATTCTTAATACTTCAACATGACCATGCTTTTGAATTTGTTTATTTATTCACACAAATAATGACAATAGTCTTCTAGATCATAATCATCACCTCTTAACAAGTTTTGATTTATCTTTGTCATTCTCTTCACACTTAGTAGTGGAGAAAGTAACCTAGATTTGTTCAAGGCTTCTAGTTCTCCAAATTTTGAGTCCATAAACTTGAGTTATCTTTGAACATAATAATTTAAACATCCAGTCCGATTGTAAACTTTTATCATTCAAGAAAGATGATACTATAGACACCTAAAAAACCTTTAGAAAATAAAGTATTTTTATTTTCTAAAAAATTCCTGATGACATCATCATTTATTAATTAATTAATTATTTAATTAATTTATTTATTTTTATGCCATTAAATTCCTTTATCTTAATTAAAATATTTAATTAAGGAATCCCTCCCAAAAATGTTTAAATCTTATTTAAACATTATTTCCTTATTTATTAATTATTTAATTAATAAATTGACCAAAAATCCTAAAATAAATAAAAAAATTATTTTTTGCCCAAAACTTGGCCAATTTCCTTATGACCAATAACCTCTTCCAAAATCTTCTAATCCTTCTTTAATTTCGATTAAAGGCTAATCTCATCATTTCCTACCCCTAACCCCAACTCAAAATATTTAATTAAAATTAAATATTAATCCTCATGTTTATTAAAAAAGTTTTAATAAATATCTCCTCAACCCAAACCCTTGAAATAAATAAAACTTTATTTATTTCCTAAAAATCTAATTTATCCTCATCCTAGGAAATTCTAGACTATTCTAGAAAGTCTTTATCCTCATCCAAAATCTAGACTCTTCTAGAAGATGTCTTTAAACCTAATCCTAATCCCCTCCTAACCTTGTCACATTCCCTAAACATGGGTTAAAACTTACTAACCCAAGCCAAAGTTAACAAATATCTCCTCCTTCACCCACCCTCATTAAATGTCATCCACTTGCCTATCCCTAAGCTAATCCTAAACCATCCTAATCCATCCTCTAATCATTTGCACAAGCCTAAACAAGCTTAAAACCTTCTTAATCAAGTCCAAGTCGAAATTTCTCTCATCACCCTCAAAATATCTCAACCATAAAACTTTATGAAGTCCACTAGGTCATAAATGACTCTTACAAGCCCTTTTATTGCTCTTACAAGTCATTATGAGGGTCTTTATGAAGATTTTATCCCTTGAGCCTCCTTTGTTGACTCATCCTTCCCCTTTCCTCCATCCTCTCACCATGTGACATGTCTCACTCCTTGATTGGCTATAAGGAAGCACAATCCATGTGCTCTCCTCTCATGCAATCTGAGCCCTCCATAAGCTTTTTCCCATCCTTGCATCTTAGCCCTCAAACCCTCAAGCCTCTGGCCTATAAATTGGATCCTTCCCCTTTGCAAAATAACACAATCCATGAAGTAAAGTTATAATGCTATTTTGAGAGCCAAATCCATACTAAAGCCATCTATCCACACCAAAAATCCACAATCATCCATTGAAGCCTTTGGAAGCATATTGAGCATACATCCTATCCATTTAGATAAAGCCACTCAACAAGAGAGCTTCTCATTGAGAGAGCCCATTAATGGCTCATATTTTCAATTGAGAGCTCATCTTAGTCTATCTTGAAGTTTATGAATTTTGTTTAGTTTGTAGAAGCTTTATTTAAATTTGGTTTCTATTAGCATACTAACATTGCTCATATACATTTTGGCATGCCCGGTGGGACCCCGCACGGGTCATCTTCATTAGCTTTTTTAGTCAAGTTTTGTATGTCATTTGCTGATTTTGGCTAATTTTGCTTGTTTTTGTGATTGGTAGTATTGTATAAATTGGTTTTGTAGGTCCACATGAGCATGAAGAAGACAAAGGAACTCATAGTCTATCTCATAGTATTTGCAGATTTTTCAAGCTTATAGGTGGACAAAGCACTTGGAATTCTTCTTCCTCTTCTTGTCTATATTCTTCTTATTCCATCTACTTCTTCTTCTTCTTCTTGTGGGAGATCTTGGCCATTTTTTTTTTTTAAGGAAGAAAAATCATACACACTTCTTTTTAGTGCTTAAAATGAACCCCCAAATCATACTTAAATCCATTAAAAAATTAAAAATTTGCAAAAAAGAAAAAATCTTTTAACAAGTGAAACTAAACCAATCTAATCATTTGCATCCTTGCAACATCAAGGTTTTAGATGCATTCATGCAAAGTTAGGAACACTTCATTTTTGGGAATTTAAAAAGAACTACAAGTTTCCATTTCAAAAGGTTCAAAATCAACACTAAGTGCACACTAAAATCTAAATCAAACTCAAAGATAAAATGAACCTCATTTGCAAATATGTTAAAGTTCTTTTAAAAATCTCATGAAACCTAAGAGTCCTAAATGGTTGCCAAAATTGTCCTAAAAAGCTTTGTTATTTGTTCCAAAAAAATGTCTTGTTGCAAAATCTTGAATGTTTCTTAGGTTTTTCATGCATCAAAACAATCTAGGAATATCATTTTTGGGCTTAGAACATGCAAACTAGAGCACAAAATCTTGAATGAAAAGCAAAGTCCAAAGAGTCATTTTCACTTTTGAGTCCAAAAACAATCTTGAATGATCTAAGGTTAAAACAAAGCACTTCAAAGTTCTTAAAACAACACACAAAATCTCAATCTTGAATGCTCAAAGGAAAAAACTTGAATGTTTAATCACTTTTCTTTGAATGCATGTTGCTAAAATCACTCTTGAGTGCCATGGATTAAAATCAAAGTTTTTTTTTTTATGAATGCATGATTAAAACAACAAATCCAATCTTGAATGTCATAGATCAAATAATCATCTTTTGGAGCATAAAAAGAATCTACATTTTTGTAATCTTTTAAGTTATAAAAACAAATAAAAATGCTTTGAGTGAGTTGGTCGTTGGACTCACCCTCTTTAATCACCCATCAATTTAACCATTGGTTGCAATCTCAGTGCCATCTATGGGGATAGGTCCACCTAAGAGGGTGTTAAGTGCTCCACGCAAATCAAACTCCACTCACTTGAGTTTTTAGTGGTTTTTCTAAGTTAGAAAATTCCTTGAATGCGCATTAATCTCGCTCACACTTCATTTGGGCATAAAAATTGGACAAATCTTGACGTGGAGGGCCTCTGGGCGCGCGCTTGAAATCGAATCTCACACACCTTTTTTTTGGGCTTAAAATAAACTCACACTCAATCTTGAATGCCTTAAAGAAAAATCAATCGATACTTGATGTGGAGGGCCTTCGGGCGCACGGGTTTACCTTCTTGTTGACCCTAACTCTTCTTCTTGTTCGCATTCTTCGATCAATTTTATTTTTGTCGACACTTCAAAGTTGGAATAAACATTGTATCTTAAACATGAGTGCTTGCAAAGTCTAGATCAGAAAACTTAAGCGTCAGTTGGTAAAAGAACAAGCGTGTTTTTTTAGCCCAAGATCATCCAAGTCTTCTCTCCACTTGTCATCTTTCGAGGCCATCTTGGGTGCATAAGATTAAGATCCAAAATCTTGTCTTAGCTTTTTAGGAGGCCTACTTGGGGATTTCATCACCCCTTGGGATGACCTCAACTCCAGCATTCTGGCGGAGTATAAAGATCAGGAGGTGAATCCAAAGACACCTCTCTTGGGATCAAAATTTTGTCACTCAGGCTAAGCCTCAAGGAACTTTATACCCTTGAGAAGTGAAAGAGGAGAAGTGGGTTACCGCTCCTCTCGGTTGTGTGACATCTTTTTGGTTTCATCTACGGATTTGGGCCTCACGTACCTTGTGTATATCGAGGACTCCCTAGCTATAACAAATTTCATCCTTGTAGAAAGCTTCCTAGGATGTTGGTGTGTTTGACGTGCTTGCTCCAAAATTTTGTCTGCTTGTTTTTTCATAGCTTTTGAATAAATGTTTGCCAACTTTGGTCAAAATCCCAAAAAAGCATAAATCTCCCAGCTCAAGGCATACTTAGCGTAGTCACTGCCTCATCAGAAAATCATCCAAGCTCCCCCACTGCAACCAAATCTATCTAGTTCCTTGCTTTAGAAAAATCCCAAATCCAAAGTCTCTCCAAATCATCCCCCCCTAGCCAGCTAGAAACCCAATCCAAAATCACACCCAAGACTTTAGAGAGTTGTTGTCATTCTGCTAGAATTTGTTATCCAATCAATCTGACCAATCCACCAGCCTCACCACAGTTATCCTTTTGACAGAGCTTTGTCTAGGGTAATCTACCTTTGTCACCTGTTATCCCTCATCACCTTGAGCTAAAGGTTGGGATCCACAAGTGATCAATCTCGTGTCATGCCCATAGGATCATTAGTCTATTCTTAGGTTGACACAATCTCCACCAATCCAGCGCATAGGAAAGCAAAACTTTCACTTTTTGACAGCATGCCCTTGAAGTCTTCCATCCACAGGAAAGCCAAAAATCTCTAGCCAATCCTCCTTAGGTCTGTCATGCAACTTTGACTCTCCCTAGGAAATATTTCATCAGCTAATCCAAAATCTGTGCTTAACCTAAATCCAACCATGAGCTTCTGTGTTCATCCATATGCAAGACCCCATCCCCATCAAACTCATCATCAAAACATGAAGTACCAATCCTATCATGATGTGTTTGGTCGCATTGTCCTTGCTCCCGCCACCTCCTATTCCAATGATGATGAAAATCTTGTTGACTATGACGGGTATATTGAAAGCCTTAGAAACATTCCCCCAAGCATCCCCCAAAATCCAAGAGTTATTCCAAACTATCTAGTCATGCCATTTGATATTCCATCTTCCCCTCCATCACCCCATCAACCAAGCTTCCAATCTTCCACCCCCATCACACTAGCTATTCCTGTCAATCCACCTCCACCTTCGACACACGAGTCTCCAAGGAATCTCCTAGAGGAAATACAAGAAAAGTTGCCTCCAACAGTCGATAAGCCATGTCATCTAATCCAACCATGTGAATTAGTCTGTGATGAAGCTTCCCCATCTATAATATCACCTCCATCTCCCATAGCTATCATCCCCATACCATCCATCAAATTGCTTAAAATCGTTCCACTTCCCGCAAGCATCAAAATCCCACCACCTGTCAAATCCCTCCAAATCCTATCCACGTCGCCTCCAAGCATTTCCCAAATCTCTCGTAATGACCCTTATGCATCCATCTTCTACTCACCCATCTCCACTACTGAATCTCCCATCTATCCATCTGCTGCCTTTGAAGAATCCATCCCTTCACCTCCTATCGCACCATCCACTCCAAACCAATCCAATCAAGATCCTGCCCAAAAGCATGTTGACATCCCCCAAAGCATAAATGAAGATATCATCGTACCATGTCTTCCATCCATAGTGCAGTCACCATCTCCTCCATCTCCAAAACCTCGAGCCATATCTCCTCCACTACAAGATATCTTGTCATCCCACAGCTACATCAAGATCCTATCCTTCCATCTCCCCCGCTCCATGCTTCCATCTTACCACCTATCCAAGCTATTCCACCATCTATAATCTACCCTCTTGGTTCACTTACATTCATCCACGGTGGCCCTCTCTCAGCAGAAGAATTAAGAACAGTATCTCCCCATTGCAATACACCTAATAAATCACTTCTACCATTTTCTGCAAGCAAAAAGTTTCCTCAGCTTGTTCAAATGCTCAATCGATGGCATTATCAAGGTCAAGGTTTAGGACCACAAGAGAAAGGAATCAGAGAGCCTATTATTGCACAAAAAAATCTAGGATTTCATGGTCTTGGATATGTATCCAAAGGCTCACCATCTAAAGGTGTTGGTACACCACACCCCCAAACCAAGCCTATCTCCAAGCCCACCATGCCAGCCTCCCATCGCTCCTTCAAGAAATCTTATGTCATCCCCCCTCCACCATCTTTGCAACCCAAAACAACCTACCATATCCCCCCTTCATCCGCTAAATCCATTTTGGGTCCCTATGTCCCAAAATCTACCATCCTCCATCCTCCTATCAGCCATCATAAAAATCCTATTCCATCCATTTCTATGCAAGATCAACAAAGGCACATATCAGGGCACATCATCCATCATCATCCCCCTACATGCTCTTTCATATCCTCTCCATCTCACAAATATTCTCCTAACCATCTTCCCAAAGCTTACCACAGCAATGTGAATGCCAACTTCAAAATGCATAAAGCTAAAAATCCACATCCTAGGCAATCATATGTCTATTCTCAAAGACATACTCTAAAAAGGAAAAATCCAATCAAAGAATGCAAAACAATGCAAAAGCCTATGAAAAGAAAATCCAAAACCATGTGGATCCCCAAGAAAAAATTTGAAACCCAATGCATAATGGCATCCACCATTGCTAATCCCCCATCTAGTGACTCATGTCCCCCATCTCCTAACTCCATCTTGGGTGCCTATATCCCCAAGCACACTTCCACAAATCCTCCATCACGCCTGCATCTACCATCATCATCCCCCTACATGCTCTTTCATATCCTCTCCATCTCACAAAGCTTCTCCTAACCATCTTCCCAAAGCTTACCACAACAATGTGAATGCCAACTTCAAAATGCATAAAGCTAAAAATCCACATCCTAGGCAATCATATGTCTATTCTAAAAGACATACTCCAAAAAGGCAAAATCCAATCAAAGAATGTAAAACAATGCAAAAGCCTATGAAAAGAAAATCCAAAACCATGTGGATCCCCAAGAAAAAAGTTGAAACCCAATGCATAATGGCATCCACCATTGCTAATCCCCCATCTAGTGACTCATGTCCCCCATCTCCTAACTCCATCTTGGGTACCTATATCCCCAAGAACGCTTCCACAAATCCTCCATCACACCCACATCTACCATCTATCCCCCATATGCTCTTTTCACACCCATTCCAACATGTGCCAATTCTTCTCTTGCAAGCATCCCCATCTCATGCTCCTTTCCATCATTTTCATCCCTCCATCTCCTACCATCAATCCCATCTAATCCAAACTATTGCATAAATCACACATCCGGTGTACCAACAGCTAGCAACAAAATTGAACATTCCAACAGCCAGTGAAAAATCCCAAAAAAGCCAAAATAGCTGAAGAAAGCCAAAATCATTCCAGCTAAGTCCAAAGTCAAAAAGTCAAAAAATAAAAGAAAAATAAAGCATCCACTGGTGAAAACTTGGCAATTCAAGCACCTTGGACAAGTACCATGATGAAAACTTGGCAAACAAGCGTCATGCGTAATCCTGCCATCCCCAGCTTAGCCTATCACCCTCATGCTTTTGGTCATCTCTTGACATCCACCTCCATCTTCCAATCTATCCACCTATCCTCCATCCTCCAGCTTCCATCTCACACCATCCACTAATCTTATGCAGCTTCAGCCAATCATCTCAGCTATCATCCATCTCCCTAGCCCCTTCATCTTTTTCCATCCTACCTTCAATCCTATCACATCCATCATAAGACCTCCTTCCACATCTTATCTTCTGATTGGGGGCACTATATTCCTTGGAGATCTTGTCTTGTCCATCCTCCCTTGTCATTGGTATCTAGCTCTAGGCTATCCTCATGCAAACCCAATGTCATCTCTTTATATCCATCATAATCCTAGCTATCTACCATCCAATCCAGCCATCTCATCCTGCTCCTCTAGCTATCCTTGGTCACAAAATCTCTCATCATCATTGGATGCATCCTGCCAAATCCATATCTTTCGCTATCACCCCACCCTTAGCTTTCACATCTTGCACAACATCGAACCATCTTGCTATCCTCTCATCCTGAGCTTTTTATCCATTTGTATCATACCTATCATTGGTCTGTTAGCTTGTACCATATCTTGATTAGCCCGCTTGTAAATATCTTGGTTCATCAACTTGTACATTCTCTTTAGCTTAGTACCATTGTATCTATCCAATGTTCGTGTTCGTTCGTCCTTGATCAGCATCTTGCACCCATCGCACATCTTGTTTAGCTATTCCAATGCATCCTTTAGCTAGATTTCCTATCACCAAAGTGTTATCTTTCTTAGTTCAGCTTGCCAGATGCATCACTCATCCAAATCCACCAGTTTAGGTGCTCTCCGATAGGTCCTTGCAGGATATAGCTTTCCTCATGTCTGATCTTGGTCCGTTAGCACCTCGTCCTACCCATCTCGTTGGCAAACGGTTCTCTTTTGGATTTTCGCTTTCTTTTGATTTGGACTCTTCCCTATTGGGTCTTGAAATATCTTTTCCAAGCAATCTCCTTGTTCCCTCCTCAAGGTTGCCATGATCTTCCATATCATGGTATACTGTGAATGGGGCAATCAAAGCGTAAGGTCTTGATCATGTCTTTTGCTTGTTTTCTTTTTTTCTTGTGGGTTACCCAGTGTCGTTTCCACACTGCTTCCTCTAGGATTCATGTGTGATACTGGGGCAATCCTTGTGTGTTTGTTTTGAGTCAGTTCGTCAGTCCTCTGGACAGTTGGTGAAAAGGCCTTGATGTTCTTGGTAACCTTGGCAATTAACCAACAGTCCTATAGCAAATCTAGTGCTCAACTACATGGTGGTACTTCTCTCAGAAGTATCCCCCCCGCTCAAAAAGCTTCAATGGTTTTCCTTCATCTCCATTATCCCCCATCCATATCCAGCATCTGTCTCTCCTACCCCAGCTTATGCATCAGTATCTCTTTGAATCACTCCTCACCTTTAGCTTTAGGGATCCACAATCCTAGTCTTAGGGATCCACCAATCCAAATCAACCCACCAAGCCTCATCTTTCGAGATCCACAATCCTAGTCCTAGGGATCTCTGAAACCCATCTTCCCCCAATCTAACTCTTTGAAATCCTGTTGCATCAGCTTTATAATCCCCTCATCCATCTCTCTATCCTGGATTCCTTTCTATAGCGCTCTGCTCCTTCATCCTCCACCTTCCCTAAGGTCTTAAGCTTGCTTCCTCTTGTGCATCTGATTCTCCTTTATCATTCTCCCATAGTGAGAGTTTGAGCTAATTCAGCCCCTTTCTCTTTGCCAATCTGAGTCTCCTTGCTCATCTCGGATTCTTGTACTTTTCAAGAAGCCATCGAGCCTCGCTTTCTCTCCTCGCCACCTTCTTGAGGGGGCATCTCACAGTCCATTCTCTCCTCTTCTGCTCTAGCCTTGGGCATCTTATTTTCATATCTTTGATGTCATGCCACTTGCGGCATCACATCAAAGAGGGGAAAAATGTAGACACCTAAAAAACCTTTAGAAAATAAAGTATTTTTATTTTCTAAAAAATTCTTGATGACATCATCATTTATTAATTAATTTATTTATTTTTATGCCATTAAATCCCTTTATCTTAATTAAAAATATTTAATTAAGGAATCCCTCCCAAAAATGTTTAAATCTTATTTAAACATTATTTCCTTATTTATTAATTATTTAATTAATAAATTGACCAAAAATCCTAAAATAAATAAAAAATTTATTTTTTGCCCAAAACTTGGCCAATTTCCTTATGACCAATAACCTCTTCCAAAATCTTCTAATCCTTCTTTAATTTTGATTAAAGGCTAATCTCATCATTTCCTACCCCTAACCCCAACTCAAAATATTTAATTAAAATTAAATATTAATCCTCATGTTTATTAAAAAAGTTTTAATAAATATCTCCTCAACCCAAACCCTTGAAATAAATAAAACTTTATTTATTTCCTAAAAATCTAATTTATCCTCATCCTAGGAAATTCTAGACTATTCTAGAAAGTCTTTATCCTCATCCAAAATCTAGACTCTTCTAGAAGATGTCTTTAAACCTAATCCTAATCTCCTCCTAACCTTGTCACATTCGCTAAACATGGGTTAAAACTTACTAACCCAAGCCAAAGTTAACAAATATCTCCTCCTTCACCCACCCTCATTAAATGTCATCCACTTGCCTATCCCTAAGCTAATCCTAAACCATCCTAATCCATCCTCTAATCATTTGCACAAGCCTAAACAAGCTTAAAACCTTCTTAATCAAGTCCAAGTCGAAATTTCTCTCATCACCCTCAAAATATCTCAACCATAAAACTTTATGAAGTCCACTAGGTCATAAATGACTCTTACAAGCCCTTTTATTGCTCTTACAAGTCATTATGAGGGTCTTTATGAAGATTTTATCCCTTGAGCCTCCTTTGTTGACTCATCCTTCCCCTTTCCTCCATCCTCTCACCATGTGACATGTCTCACTCCTTGATTGGCTATAAGGAAGCACAATCCATGTGCTCTCCTCTCATGCAATCTGAGCCCTCCATAAGCTTTTTCCCATCCTTGCATCTTAGCCCTCAAACCCTCAAGCCTCTTGCCTATAAATTGGATCCTTCCCCTTTGCAAAATAACACAATCCATGAAGTAAAGTTATAATGCTATTTTGAGAGCCAAATCCATACTAAAGCCATCTATCCACACCAAAAATCCACAATCATCCATTGAAGCCTTTGGAAGCATATTGAGCATACATCCTATCCATTTAGATAAAGCCACTCAACAAGAGAGCTTCTCATTGAGAGAGCCCATTAATGGCTCATATTTTCAATTGAGAGCTCATCTTAGTCTATCTTGAAGTTTATGAATTTTGTTTAGTTTGTAGAAGCTTTATTTAAATTTGGTTTCTATTAGCATACTAACATTTCTCATATACAGATACCATCCCATATTTAATGATTAAATACATGTCAAGCTATTTAATTTCACATATTAATGTTTTGCTCCTTTCTACTTGAATTTACCATATTTTATCTTTTAAACCTTGATAAGTTTTCCACCTCATTTGTAGTTTCTAACTTTAGCATGTCATGATGTTAATATGAATCAATGTCTCTTATTGGATGTCTTAGCTACTAATGGTCTTCCTTTTATCTCAATTTTTCGATATTTACTATCACCATATTATGTTTTTGATGCACCCTATAGTCACTATTCATACCTTGAATAGAAGGCATATTAAGTGGTGCATGTAGACACCTAAATATGATTACACCACTAAGTAATCAAATTTAGTCATCATCTAAGACATTATTGATTAAATATTTATATTCAACTAATTAATCATCATCCCCTAGTTAATTTATTTTCTTAATTAACTATATTCCAATTGATAAAATCAAATGATAGCCCAAAATCAATATATCAATTAAATCCCTATTCCTCTATTAAAGTAGATTAATGCAAAATTCTATTCAATTTAATCATACATCCTTGTTTATTAATTTACATCATTTAATAAATCAATCCTAAACCCTAACGATCCCTAAACCCTTTTGTTAGCCAAATCCAACCCATTCACCCATACTAACCTCACATAGCCAGCTAATTAACCTACCTCATTAAGCCCCAACCCACTTGCCTCCTAATCCCATCCTAAGTTAAGCCTAATCCCCCTCCTAAGCATGTACACAACTTTAAGCAAGGGTTAAGACTTTCTAACCCAAGCCAAAGTCAAAAGTCTCCCCTCACCCTCTTACATTTCTATCCAAGAGTATTAATGGCTCTTACATGCCATAAATGACCCTTAAATCTCTCTTACATCCTTCTTCCACACTCCTCCTCCCTCATAATTCCCTTTGAACCTCAATTTTGACCATCCAATCCCCTTGTGACACTTGTCACAAGGCTAGAGCTTTGAAGAAGCACAATCCACGTGCTTCCTCTTTCTTTGCATCCTATCCCTTCCTCACACTTTCTCCATCCTCACATCCTAGCCCTCCATCTCAGCACCTGTTAGCCTATAAATTGAGCCCTTCTTCTCTCACAAATCATCAAATTTGAATGCAAACTTATGATGCCCCATTAACCACTACAACATAGCCATTTATACCCTTACCATGTTAAAATCCTTCAACACCTCCATTGATGAACCCTTCATCCATCTCCACACTTGATCACCTACCACTTCATGCTTGAGCATATCTGAGCATCCATCCCTCATCATTGGACACATCAACATCATCATAGGTTACAATTTAGGAGCTTACCATATTTGGTCTACTTTCCTTCACAATGTCTCCTTTTGTCTTATCATAAAGTTTTGTTTTTTTATTTAGTTGTGAATGTTAATTTAGTTAATAATGTTTGTAGCACACTAGTTTTGATAGCTCTACATTTTGGCTTGCTCAGTGGGACCCCACATTCAGGTCATTTTGATCATATTTTGCACCTATTTTTGATAATTAGCCAAACTAACATGATTTTCTTTCTCTTATGTGTGTTAGGTTTTTTATAATAAAAAATTGTAGGTGCATAAATTTCAATCTAGGAAACATGCTCCCAACTATATCACCAATTTTCCACCAACTCACTTTAAAAATGCTTAATTTTTGCGAACTCGTCACTGTAAGTTTGTGGGAAACAAACCCGCAAGATTGTAGGGTAAAAGTACAAAGTTGTGTCACCTTTTAGGTTGACTTATTAGAATGACTGAATTTGAGTATTTCTATTTAAAAATTATTATTTCTCATAAATATGATCTAGATAAATTCATTCTATCTAAGTTATATATGGTCTCACACTTTTCCAATTGGAAATGTCTATTAAATGGATGTTTTATAATAGTTTGTATCCAATTACTAAAGAAATACAATTATTTCAAAAAAGTGGCATTTCAATAACTCTTACTATTTTTATAATATTTTTTTACTAACATATAAACAACATTTTATAGAGCTCAGAGTCAAGAATATTCTCATATAGAGTTTATAGTGTTTTAATTAGATATAGTATATTATAATTAAAAAATTCTACAAGAACATATTCTAGCACTCAAAATGATGTCGATTTTGAGAAAGAAAAAATATTAAATCATATTAAAAAAAAAATTATATATCATTCTGGAGGAGAGAGTCCTCTTTTAGAATGTATAATTTTTCTCCTAGTTAGAAAAGATTTGTTTAAATAAAAATGTGGTGGGACATGAAAACTATCTATTTTAGTTGAGTTGAAATTTGAATTATTATTAAAAGAGAAAATATAGGTCTAAAGCCAATTTTTATTTTTGATTGTTCTAGATATATATGTTATCTATAACATAGTCTGAGATCAAAGGGAAATAAATTTATTTCCATATATTTTTCTGGTGGGAACTAGACCCCCAATTTTCAAGATTTTTTAGCAGCTAAAAATCATCTATAAAAATTAGGAAACTGTATCAATTATTATTCCAAATAATTATTAAAAATCATAATCCTAAACTTCATCAATTTCTACACATTTCATTAATTTACTTCATTTCCAAATTCAAAATAATAATACCAATTTTGTGTCATTGAAGGTGAACAGTTATACTTTTGTTAGTCTTTTCCTTTACAAAAGGGTAACACAGGTTTGTGCTTTTATCCTACAAACTCGCTAATGTGGGATCACATTCATCATGACTTTCATCTATCATTTGGTAGTTAAAACCTTCCCCATCATTCCCACCATTCCATTTGCCCACAGGAAAGCTTGTTATTGCTAGTGGGTTCACTATCATAAATTGGGGAGATTGCTCTATCAAAAATAGCCAACCTAGAAAACCAATTTTTAATTTATACCTTCAAACCAGTCAATAAATTTGTTAGTGGAAATTCCTTCCATCCCTAGGGGATCATGCAATCATGAGTAGGCTTTGTGAGTATTTTTCTCATGACCTACTTCATTTTTTTTTTTACCAGTTTCTACACCACGATCCTATGTTTTTTGAGTACATTCCCATGTTGTGGGATCATAAGTTGACTCCCATAAGTTCATTGGTGTTATTAACCAATTCATTTTTCTTCTTTTTTTTAGGGGGATAGCTTTGAAATACTTTGTTAGGATTTTGATTGTTGACTATTTTTGTAGGGTTGCTTAGTTTAGTTGTCAAAAATCAAATCTTAAATGCCTAAGGATAAAATTTAAACATTTTAATGGAATGAATTTTTAAATAATTTTTAAAAAATTAAATTTTGAATGCCTCAAGAATGAATTAAAAGTGTTTTTATGGAATGCATGCTTAAATACTTAAAACAAACAAAATCTCAAATGCCAAGGTGTTTAAAATAAATAAATGAGATGAAAATTTCATTTTAAGCATTAATGAACATTGTGGGCAAACACTTCAAATTTTAGGCTTAAAACAAACTTCACACAATCTCGAATGCCTTAAAGAAAAATTGTCCTTATTCCCATCTCTTTCAATGTTTTCACTCGATTAATTTCTTTTGTTGACATGGTTTATCATGTTGACCATCACTGTAAGTTGGAAATGAACCATTTATGTTAATCACAAGCGTCTTCAAATAGTCAATAGAATGGGTACACTAAAAGCTTCACAAATAGAATGAATCAAGTGCTTTGTGTGCCTTGAGATTGTGCCTTTTAGCACATCTTTGACTTGTCTATTTTTTCATATTAAGACCATTTAAATATGTGATGTATGTACCAAAATTTGTTAGAAAGATCATTTGCAACAACCTAGTAGTGCTTCTAGCAAGTTCATCATCCTCTAGAAAGTGTGTCCCCTTTAGATAGAAGCTCAAGCTGGTAAATAATCTTGTCAGTAAATAAATGAGAGGAAGAATAAACCTTCTTTCTCCATTAGAAAAGTTTGGGTGGTGTGTTTCTTGGGGTAGCCTAAGGTGGGAAAATATTCCCATGATTTCAATATGCCAGAATAGATTCTCCAAGAGTCATTGTCCCTATAGATTGGGGGCTATTTGTCATACCTTGAAGGATCATTGATGTGTAAGCTTTTTGATTGACTCTTGTATCAACTAAACTCTTCAATTAGAGGGAAATATTACACTAGATCCAAAAAAAAATCAAGATGGGCTCCTCCTAACAGGCCTAATGAGTAATACATTGAAACTAAAGTGACTTTAGGGATAAAAAGTGTGCTTGAATTTTCTTATTTGTGCAAAAGACCTATGGAAAATATTTTTAGAAAATACACATTATTATGGTTACTATCAAATCCTTTTGCTAAAGAGATCATTTGTCTGTCTCTCTTAAAGTTTCTTTGTCCTTTGAGAGATTGTTTGCTCACAAATACATTATATCTATTAATGAAGGAGTCTTGTCCTTGTTGTTTCAAAATAGTTGTTAACAAGTCTATTCACAACAACTTAGTCTAATTGGTTTTACTTAACCTATTCCAAAATGAATGTTGTTACACCGTCCTTTGATAATGATCACTTCATCTATGCTCAAAACCATCCATCTTCAGACCAAATTTACCCTTACTATCTCAAGAAAGATTGTTAGCAAGTCTATTCACAACAATCCTAGGCCTAGTTTGTTCTATTTTAGTCCTTTTAGTTAAACTAAAGTCATTTTGTCCTTTGATAATTACCATTTCTTAGACCTATTTTTTAATCCAAAAGATCTATGTTGTCCAACCTAAAGTAAAAGGTATACTTACCACTGTCACTACCTTAACCCATAGTTGTGATAAACCTATTAAGAATACCTTATGTTAGACCAAACCAAAACCAAGTACAAAAAGGTCAAGCTTCCACAAACAACAATTTATAGAGAGATAGAAGAAGAATGCAAAAGTTATATACCTAATCCAAGACTCACCAAGTCAAATGAGATTGAGAAACAAGATTTTCGAGTTTCTCTACAAACTGAGTGGGATAACAAAATTTAGAACTTAACCCTATGATGTGGATTCAATAAAAGCCTTATCAACTATACTAGCTACACCAATTTTGATTAGGATCTTCTTCTTTCACACACACTTTGCACTTATCATTTCATAGATTAGGCATTTATCATTGGTTTAGGTCTCCATATAGGTCTTTATCCTACTTAGGCATTTTATAGATCCATTATCTTTAGATCATGCTTTATGAATCCAATCCCATCCAAAATCAAACATCATAGATCATAATCCTACATCATCTCCATCATACTCAAGCATTTGATGCCACTTTGTTGAGAATTGTCTACCCTACATCCTACATCCATCATACTATCTTGGTTATCCCTCAAACTAAGCATTGTTTAGGGTAAACTATCTTTGTCTCGTGTGTCCCTCATCACCTTGAGCAAAAGGTTGGGCTCCACACATGATCATTTTGTCTTCCAAAAGGCCACAAGTCTACCTTAGAGTTGACATCACCATCATATCTTGAGCATACACATAGGGAAAAACATCGTCTCTCTTACTTTGGCATCACACCACTCATCCTTAGGCTCCCTAGGTATCATATCATTAGACATAAGGTCCTTCCTACACATCTATCATACATCTTTGTGCATCCTATAATATCCTTACATCATAGTCGTTATATCCCTAGAGAATTTTCACAAAATCATTCACCCACCTATCATTGCATTCATTGTCCTACCATCTTGTACTTCATCCTTAGGAACATCATCATTTCAGACCACCTACCACACATCTCGCCAAGAATAGAAGGAAGAAGAAAGACATGGACCCTAGTCTTAGCAATAGTTCAACTAGTGTATAACCATACCAACTAATTTCTACAATTACACATAATCCACACCAAAAAATCCTAAGGAATCCAACCCTTCACTAGACATAGAGGTCTTCATGAATCAACCCAAGCATGAAACTAATTTCAATGCCATCATAGATCAGAATAGGGAAACCATCATGGCAAACTTCTTACAAGATAATGTTGGTGCCTTCGACTTTGGAAGACCGCCACCTTTCGACATAACTGATCTTAGACATCCTTTGTTTGGAAAATTACCTCCACCTATTGGTCCATTTGATCCTAATGACCTCCTTTTTATACCAAGTAGAGGATATTAGCCAACACAACTAGAATCTGCAGATCCAAATATACCATCAACCCAACTTGGTGCACCAATCCCACATAGCAATCAACCTATCATAGCACAATATTTAGTCCATACCACATCTTAGCATACCACCACTATACTTTTCGTGTCTATAAACACCACCACCTTCACTACTCCATCCACTTCTATTCCATTTAGTAGTACTACACCCTCCACTTCCACTTCATATGCATCTACTAGTGCTACAGTATATCCCTCTTAGTAGCACAGCCAATCAACATCTCATCATACCACATGAATGACATCGTTAGTGTCTAGCAATCCACCTTTTATCTCACCTGCTATCAATAGTAACCCATTTTCTTCTAGTCATAAAACCACCACCTCTTTTCCATTAGGTCCTTGGAATTTCATGCAGTCACAAGGTCCACCTACCAACCTTTTCACTAGCAATCCATTCATGCCTAATTTCCAACCGTTGCCACCATTTTTCATCAACGACACACCTACCATCATGAATTATTTTTCTATACCACCTCTAGGAAGCAACCAAACTATACCATGCCAATTGGTACCAGCACTAGGTGCACTTCCTTACACTAACTATTTGGCTCCATATAGCTCCCAGTTTCAACCTTATCCAAGCAATCAATCCCAAACTATAGCACCACTCTATCCACCACCTCCACCCTTCCAATAAATTCCACTGTAGTCATCACATGCTTAAACTCTCGTACAACATCCTCCAGCTGGACAATAGTCCCATGCCTACCCTTTGTTGTAACAAACACCCTATCAAAGCTACATCTAGAAAGCACAACAATATATCTAGCCACCATTCCAATAGCCCATCATTCTCATCCCAGTAGTAGCACAATCTGCATTTTATCCACCACCACATATGAACCAAAGATGATTACCTTCACCTACATAATTAGATACATACCCTCCATCGAGGGCACTAGGATTAGGGGCACCGGCCATAACTCCTATCAACACTTAATGGGAAGAGATGAAAAGTTCCCTAAAATCACTCAAGGATGGAATGGAGTCCAACACCATCAAGTTTGAAAATGACTATCCATATCCATTTGAAAAAACTATAACAATGACACCCTTCCCTATAGACTTTGAAATCCTAAAATTTGATAAATTTAGGGGGAAATGTGTTCCGGTCACCCATGTCAAAGATTTTTATATGCACTTCCAAGAAGTTTCTTATAATGACATATTCCTCATGTGGCTTTTCCTAAAAAGACTAGGACGCCTCACTCTTGAATTGTTCTATTGTATACCCCAAGGCATAATTAGTACCTTTGCTAATATGTTGAAAGCCTTTGTTGCTCAATATGATCATTTAGTCAAGGCCAAGTTATATGTAGTGGATCTGGTTCATACCAAATAAAAAGGAGGGGAAAGCCTTGCAGATTACTTATAGCGACAGAAAACTCTCACAACTTGGATCTCATGCACCATATCCAAAGACCATCTTGTCAAGATGTTCATTAACAACACGCATCCTAGTCTTGCACACCACATGGTTATGAATTCCTTATAAACATACAAAGAAATCAAGGAAAAGGGAATGGGCCTAGAGAAAGGACTCATTAAAGATGGTGTCATCAAAATTCACAAAGAAAACACCCAAGACTAAGGGAAATATAATGACAAGCCATGATAATGGAACAAAAATAAAAACACTATCACTAATGGGGTCGCTGATACACAACAAGTTAAAGTGGTAGGAGTAGTGCCTAGTGCACCTAATATCCCTTATCCACAATTGCCACAACAACAATAGTTCTCTTATCAACATAGTGCATACAAACAACTCCCATCACATCACACTCAACACAATACACAAGCACTAAATCCTCTAAATTAGATGAATGCCATTAGTATCAAAATTGGGTCAAGGCCATGCATCCAGAGGCAACCTTGAGTATATACCTCTTTAGGGGAACCACTTGATGTCATCTTTGAAAATTTGGGTAAATTTTTTTTATCTGATACCCATAGACTCATGCATTAGAAAATAATCAATAAAGGGCATCCTTGTATAAGGAAAATGAGTTCTAAAAATTTTATTGTGTTAAAGGGCACTGCACCCTCAAGTGCATGTAGCTCAAAGATTATGTGCAAGATCTCATCAATCAAAAAGAAATCACAGTGGGGGAACAAACTTCCCCAAATGTAGGATTATTGATATATCAAAATGTATTTCCTCCACATAACAAAAATGTGAGCAAAGCCTCTCTGAATGATACTACCACCAACAACACCAACAAACCAAACAATGAAAAATCAAACATGGTGATAACTACAATAAATCATAGAACTATACCTTGGCCTACTTGGACTATGGAAATTTGATTGGATGCATATCTCAGATAGAGCCTTCTATAAATTTCATCAATATCAAAGGCCTAGACAATCAATGTGTCATTACCACAAGAAGAACTCACCTCAACATAGTCAGACCACCCCCCTCAAGCTCATAGTATAACATCTTGGAACACTTTGGAAATATGCCAACTCAAATCTCCATTTTATATCTCTTACACACCAATCCACTTTATAGAGATATCCTTGAAAGTACCCTTCATGTGTTTCATGTTCCATTGATATCAATGCCACAGAGTTCCCAAATCCAATAGGGCATCTCTTTGCCTCATGTGCATTTTCCTTAAAAAATTTAGACATCCTAGCTTTCAAGCCAAATCATAGACTTCCACTTTGCATAGCTATCATGCTCTCTAACTTTGGTGTCAAAAGGGTCATGATAGATAATGGATTAGTCTTAAATCTCTGTATGTTAACATTCATCAAACAAGTAGGATACACTGAGGCATATATTATAAACAAGGTCATCATTATCAAAGCTTATGACAACTTGGAGCATATTACCGAAGGAACTATCTTGCTACCCATCAGATTTGGCCTTGCCACTTAGAAAATAATTTGTCATGTAGTTGATCTTAACCTACCATTCAACATTCTCCTTGGCCAACCATGGATCCATGCTAAAAAGGTCGTTCCCTCCACATATCATCAGTGCATTCAATTTTTGCATAATGGCGTTGAGATTATAATATGGTAGACACCTCATATAATAACCATTTCCCTAGTATTGAGATTGGAAACACCATGGCTAGCTCCTTCAGTACTTGCCACAATCTAAATACCATACTAGCCTCCACTCTTTCCATGGTTAAGATCAACTACCAAGGTTGTGCGGAATACAGTCTTTCATATGCCTTTATTTTTGGTGCTCTACCACTTGATCCACATATTCAAGGGCACCTAACTTATTAGGGGCCAAAGCTAGACATGACTCCACAGATCAAAAAAATTAGATCCACCACATTTTTTGCAAATGGGATCCTAAATGGAGAGGAAACCACCCCTGATATTAGTACATGGCTATAAAGAGAACCACCTCCAAAAGGTATAGAGCTCCTTGACTACTTTAAACAAAAATACCCACACTCACATCAACTTGCAATTGAACAATGGGATTATCAAGGAGGTGGCCTAGGCCATGAAGAGTCAGGCATTAGACACCCTATAGAGGCATACAAGGAATAGAAAAAGAAAGGTCTCGGCTATGGACTCCCTGCAACTAGGGGCACCATGAAAGATGGTCATGTCTTTTTAAACATTCAGAATAGTCTCGTCAAGGTTGAAGACATCCTTGAGGAAGTTAGAAAGAAATCCTATGATGATATTTTCCTTGACGAACTTATCTTAGGATCCTTTATGATTTGTGAACTTTCCATTAATCTCATAGACTTACCACTCGCTCATCCTGAACTCATTGATTGGGACCAACTAAGTGTTATCCATGTTGACAAATTCTCCATGGAGCATGCACTCAATATATTCATGGGAGATGAAACACCACACAAGAAACAACCTCCATAATCATCTTATATCTACAAGTTGGATCCAAAAGGTTACTTGAAGGTGGAGGAAATATTTGAATGCAAAAATGAACAAATAAAAGAAAACAAAAAATATCCCCTAGTGAAAACTCTTATGAAGCACCATTGAATCACTCAAAAAATGAAATAAAAATAATGGACATATCCAATGGTGAAAACCTTTTTGTGGCACTTGAGGATGGAGATTTCATCCTTCCCCCACAAGATCATAGGCTAGTAGTGTCATTATTCCTAATAGAGGAAACCAGACTAGTCAATATTAGTCTAACAGAGACACCAAAAATCATATACATTGTAGCATCTTTACCATCCAAACAAGAAAATCTTCTCATTGAGGTGCTTTGGGAAACATAGGATGGTTTGCACGGTCATATCAAGACATGTCAAGACTTGATCCTAAGTTAGGTGTACATCACTTGGTTGTCAATCCAAAGGTTAAACCAATCAAACAAAAACTGTATCAAATGCATCCCAAAGTTGCTCTACTAGGCAAAGTGGAGTTAGAAATGATGTTAGATGTAAAGATCATTTTCCCAATTGACTAATTAGATTGGATCTTTAACATGGTACCTATCACAAATACTTCTGGTGATATCAACACTTGCACAAAATTTAGGAATCTTAATAAAGTGTGTCCAAAAGATGATTGTTCATTGCCAAATATGGACATGATTTTTGATCTCATTGCAAGCCATGAGCTCTTATCACTCGTGAATGGTTTCTCAGGATACAATTAGATTCAAATAGTAGAAGCGAATCAACACAAGGCAACATTTACTACCCCTTGGGGGACCTTTAGTTATAACATGATGTCGTTTAGGTTGAAAAAAATTTGGGCAACCTATCAATGAGCCATGATGGTCATCTTCTATGAATTCATCCAAAAAACTCTTGAGGATTATGTGGATGATATTATAGTGAAATCTCTTAATGCCCTTGATCATTTATCTCACCTCACAAAAATGTTTGATTTGCTAGCCAAGTACCATCTTATGCTCAACCCCAAGAAATGTGTCTTTGAAATCACATCTAGAAAGCTCTTGGGGTTCATTTTATCAAGGCTTGGTATTGAGATAAACCATTAAAAGGTCAAGGCCATCATGGATATGTCTCCTCCCAAGAAACTTAGACAAATTTTCTCTCTACAAGGGAAGCTAAAATCAGTTAGCAGATTCATCTCACAAATAGCAAATAAGTGTCAACCATTTACACACTTTCTCAAAAAGGACCAAAAATTTAGGTGGGATCCTATTTGCTAACATAGCTTTGAATTGATCAAGCAATACCTGGCTAATCCACCTATCCTAGCTACAAGACCACTAATATTGTACATCACGGCTACCCCAATAGCACTAGGTGAACTTCTGGCATAGCTTGATGAGAAAGGAAAAGAGAGGGTCATTTACTACATCACCTACACTCTAGTTAGGTATGAGTTTAATTACACACCCATGGAAAAGGATTGTTTAGCCATGGTTTTTGCTACTTAGAAGTTTCATCATTACATGCTAAGTCATACTCTGCAACTAATATCCAAGATTGATCCTTTGAAATATATGTTGTCATGCATAGTACTCATAGGCCACCTATCCAAATGGGTCATGCTTCTTAGTAATTCAACATCCAATATGTCCACAAAAAAAGCCATCGCTTGGCTATAGCAGATCACTTGGCTGATGTGCCCTTAGTTGCTGATCAACTTCTTATTATGGAGTTCCTGGATGAACATCTCTACTTGATAGGGGAACAACCATCATGGAAACTATACTTTGATAGATCTTATACATCCCATGGTTCTAGAGTTGGCACCATATTGTTGGTCACCCCTCATAGAGACTATATTCCTATGTCTTCCAAACTCTAGTTCCAATGCACTGACAACATCTCATAGTATGAAGCTCTTATTGCAGGGCTCAAAATAGAAGTTGAGTGGAACATCATAGAGCTATAGGTCTTTGGAGATTCACAACTAATTGCGAAGCAAGTCCTTGATGAATATAAAACCAAGAATGATAAACTTCAGCTTACAAAGAATTGGTAAATCAGCTGAGGCAACACTTTAATCAATCCAATTCACACAAGTTCCTAGATTGTAAAACAAGGCTACAAATGCCATGGCTACTATTGATTCACTCTTGGAGATCCCTCGAGAAGCTAAAAAAGCCCACATACAAGAACAATGAATCAACATGGGTATGCATCTTGCTTAGTCCCCATTCCCTATGGTACCATGAAATTTACACTTACCTACTAAATGGTATCATATATTCCCATCTCACAAGAAGCCAAAGCTAGAACCTCATTCATAGAGCATCCTGCTACACTATTGTAGCTAACACCCTATATTTTCGTGTTATCATGAAACTCTCTCTTAGTGTTTAGACCAAAATGAGACTACAATGGCCCTCAAAGAGGTACATGCTAGAATTTTTCGTGCTTACATGAGAAGTATAGTCCTAGCTAAGAAAATACTTAGAGTTGGATATTATTGGCCTACTCTAGAGCATGATGCTTAAGACTTTGTCAAAAGGTTTCTACCCTGTCAGTAACATGCAAATTTGATCTGAGCCCCAAGTCAAGATCTTCAACTCATCGTACTGCCATGGCCATTTGCATTTTGGGGGTTTGACCTTGTTGGTGTTATAGAACCTATCTCTTCAGAAGGACACAAGTGGATAATCATTGCCACTAATTATTTCACTAAGTAGGTAGAAGTAGTCCCACTTGTCACTGCTAGAGGAGTTCAAGTTTCCAAATTCATCCTGTATCACATTATCTTCTGCTTTGGCATCCCAACTACCATTTTCATCGACCATGGCGGTAATTTTGAAAATCTCAATATGGAAGAGTTGTTCACTTCCCTTCACATACATCACCATTTTTCCAGCCCCTACTTCCCACAAGGTAATAGTCAGGTTGAGGCAACATACAAAACCTTATTCAAAATCCTAAAGAAATTTGTCAATTATTTCAGTTACAATTGGCATTTACAAATCAACCCCGACCTATGGGCCTATTGCACTTCATTTTGTACATCCACATGTACAACCCCATACTCCTTGGTCTATGGTGCTAAAGCAGTAATACCTATTGAAGTTAAACTCCCATCCTTGTGAATTTATTTGTCAAGACATATATCAGATGAGGATTATAGAGTATCCAGACTCATTTAGTTAGATCTACTTGATGAAAAAAGGCAACAAGCTTATGACCATCTCTTGTTCTATCAAAATCACATCAAGTGCAACTTCAACAAAAATTTTCACCCACAGTAGTTTCAGGAAGGTGACATGGTCTTTAAAGAAAATATGGAAGTCCAAGCAGACTAAGAAAAGAAGGGTGAGTTTGAGCCTACATAGCTTGGTCTGTATGTTGTCACAACATCTTTTGGCTCTAGAGCTTATCAAGTATCAACACTTGAGGGTGAAATACTGAATGATCCCACCAACATCATTCACCTCAAGAAATTCTATTCCTAAGATCCTCAGTGTATCTTGTTAATCCTATTGAAAAAATAGAAAAAATAAAAAAAAGGTTCAAAAAAGACAAAAAAATGAAAATAGTAAAGAAAATAAGTGTCCAATGGTGAAAACTTGGCAATTCAAGTGTCTTGGATAGGTGCCTTGGTGAAAACCTAGCAAATAGGTGCCATGTGTACCTGACCTTTTTATTATCTATCAATGATCTACACCTTCCACACCATTTTCCACATCTCAATGCCCAACTTCCCATTTCTCCAAGGTGTTTTAAAAGTCTATTGCCACACTATCACTATCATAGAATACTATCCCCATCCTTGAGCTTGGAAATCCAATTAGAGAAATATATTATATCATGGTTAGCACATATATCATACCCTTGTTCCTTACCACATGTATCATATCAATTATATTTTATCTCATGTACCATATGCAAGTATCATATCGTTGTAAAACAATGTACTATATCAAATCACATCATGCTACCTCCTCATCCTGAGCTTTTTCCATTGTATATAAAACCACTCACATGTCGTAGAAAATGTTCAAAATGTCCTAAAAATTTGTATAGGAGTCCTTGTACATTCTTGGTCCTTCTTAGTCTTGTCTCTTTGAACATACCTCATGTCCCCTTTTAGGTTATAAGTCACATTTCTCCTAAAGGCAAGTCATTTTTTGGACCTTATAGAAAGATCCTATGTCATCAAAGAGTTGTCTTAAGAAAGTTATGGTTGTCAATTTTGTCATAGTCCCAAATACTACCAATAGGTTCTTGTAGGATACATCCTCATGTCTAACCTTGGTCCGTCAATATCCAGTCCTACTGATCTCTTTGGAAAAAGGTTACTTTTTCATGGATTTATTTATTTTCCTTGATATTGGATTTCACTTTTGGTTCTCAAAAGTATCTTTTCTAAGCAATTTGGTTGTTCCCTCCTCAAGGTCATCACGATCTTTTATATCATGGTGTGTTTCAAATGGGGCAATTGGAACATGAGGTTTTGATCAATTTTTTTAATGTTTGTGAGTCAATTAGATGTGACTCTTGCATGTTCCAAACCTATGCTCATTCATGATCACATGGTGCAATTGTGAAATATTGTTTTCTTATGGACTACCTAGTATCATTTCCACTCTAATTCTTTTGGGATTCATGTGTGATGTTGGGGCCATCCTTGTGTGCTTTTTCGAGTCAGTCCTATGTAATATTGGGGTAAAGGCCTTGATGTTCTTAGTAACCTTGACATATACCCCATATTCTTATATCAAATTAAGTTCTCAAACTAAATGGTGGAACTTCTTTACAAAGTACCCTACCTTCAATCTTCAAGCATAATTCCATCATCCCATCACCTTATTCCATAAAATGAAAATCTCATTGATGTCCCTTTTACTGCATCTGTATTATCAAATCCTACATGTTATTACCACAAACATCTATCCCACCTACCTAACCAATTTCTATTCCTAATAGCATCCCTAAATCTCCTATCATCCTATCCACATTCCATCCCATTACCTCATATCCAATATAACAACCTATCCCCTTTTCCCTTCTTTTTGATCCTCTAACCCATTACATCTCCCTAGATCTCATGCCCCACAAGTATTATGTTCAAAGTTGTGCACATTGTTCCCTCCCAACCAAGGCTATAGTTGATCAATGATATGCTAAAAATCCTATCCCCACACATTTTATATCATGTCCACTCATCTCTCCCTACATTCCCATGATCTTTTTCATTTTTATGACATCATTTGCATTATCATAATTCTTTAAGTCCCACATTACTTATCATTTCAATCACCATAATCTTTATGGTTCATTTTAACTCCTTATTTCATCATCATAGTTTTAGATCCATTTTTTATCATAGTTTTTAGATCCATTTTATATCACATTTTTTAGATCCATTTCATTATCATAGTTTTAGATCCATTTTCATTATCATAGTTTTAGATCCATTTTCATCATCATAGTTTTAGATCCATTTTTCTTATCATAGTTTTGATCCATTTTCTTTATATTGGTTTTAGTTTTCCACTTCCATTATCATGATCTTGGGTTCATTTCCATTATTATAATCTTAGGTTCATTTCCATTATCATAAGCTTAGGTTCATTTCCACCATCATAGCTTTATATCCATTATGATATTTTAGGTTCGTTTCCATTATCATAATTTTAGGTTCATTTTCATTATCCTAATTTTAGGTTCATTTCCACTATCATAATCTTGGGTCATTTCCATCATCATCGTTTTAGGTTCATTTTTTTCTTTTTCCATCATCATAGTTTTAGGTTCATTTTTATTCTTTTCCATTATCATAATTTTTAGATTCAATTTTCTCCTTTTTCCATTATCATAGTTTTAGGTTCATTTTTATCCATTTCCATTATCATAATTTTTAGATTCATTTTTATCCTTTTTCCATTACCATAGGTTTAGCCTCTTTTTATCATTTTTCATTATCATAATGTTTAGATTCATTTTTATCCTTTATCATAGTTTTAGGTTCATTTTTATCCTTTTCCACCATCATAGTTTGATCGTTCATTTTAGTTAAAATTTGCATCATCATAGTTTAGGTTCATTTTACTCATCCTTTTTCATCATCATAGTTTGTAGGTTCATTTTAATATTACCCATTTTACATCATCATAATCATTCCATCAATTAGATTTCTTTTTATCATACATCTCATAAGAAAGCATCACATCCTATGTTACAAAGTGTTAGTACTCATGCATATTGTACATCTCATATCAAAATCATCACATCTTGCATCACAAAATGTTAGTATAATCATGCATATCTTGAATCTCACAAATCCACCATCACATCTTGCATAACACATGTTAGACCATCTCATACATCTATCCCCATGCATACCATAAAAATCATACAAAATAGTAAAAATCACATGGCACTGTACTCAGTACATACACATCCAATCTAGCATCTATACAGTACAACTTTCCATACAAATACATCGGGTCTATGATTGCAAAAATATATCCAAAATATTCTACATCATAAAAAATGCAGCATATCATTGCTCCTCCTCATACTCATCCATCGCATTCTCACCATGAGACTCATAAGGGTCCTTTTTTACAACCTACATTGCCACTAGTGGTGGTGGTGGTGACCTCATCCATCCTCCACCAATACCAAAACTTTCTTCCTCATCCCTCCTCCCACCTATCCCCCTATCTCATATCTAGCTATGCCCTAACCTATGGCTTTGTCTTGTACACTGAGACCCACCAGTCTTCTATGAGCTCCCAGTGCTCCATCCACTCTGCCCCCACCTTGCATGCCTATATGAGTTCTAGTTGTACATGACTATGTTGGTCAACTATAATACTCAATCTGGTCCACTAGCACTGCTACATGGTATCTCATGTGGTAGAAACCTTCTCACTCTATAGATCATCCACCTTCCCCCTCAGACACCTCACCTCCTCTAACCCTCCCTTGAATGCTATTTGTGCCCTTAGCATGGCCACCTCCACTACCAGCCTATCTCTCTCCTCTTGAACTATGTACATCCTCCCCTATAGTCTCTACCTCTCTAATGCCATCACCTCCAACCTCCCCTCTAATCGACCAGACTCCATCTGGTTGATCTACCTATCCCTATGCCACATTACACTCATGATAGAATTGATCTTACTTTGTCTTGAGTTGGTCTCTCTCCTGCTGCGTTCCTCACAACAACTAGCTCATGGTGTCATGACTTGGTATCATCTCCTCCACCTACAAATGATCTACTTCCTCCTCTTGCACC
Organism: Cupressus sempervirens; assembly: GCA_028749045.1. NCBI lineage: Eukaryota > Viridiplantae > Streptophyta > Pinopsida > Cupressales > Cupressaceae > Cupressus > Cupressus sempervirens. Next base: position 73,724,576 of record CM053788.1, read on the forward strand.
ACTAGCTAGCCTCTCCCCCTGTGGCCTCACCTCCTCCTATCTACCCTCTCCTCTCTCTGACTATGGCCTCACATCCTCTTGTCTCCCCTCCTCCTCTACCTCCCTCTGCCTCTACCTCCATGGTGCCTCCCCCTCATCATCCCACAATCTCAAATCTCTAGCCTTGTTTCTCCCCTATCTCATTGCTCAGGAAATTTCCCTTGCCACTACCACTACTCTCATCACTTATGCCCGACCTACTAGCCTCAAGTGATGAAATTCATCTTTATACTCTTGCATAGAGCCAGCATATATGACCCTGCCAAACCAATCCCAATCCTAAGGGACTAAGTCTCACCATGCCTGCATTAACCCCTCCCTCTATAGAGATGGCCCAAATAGGGTCACATACTCTCTCATAACCCTATGGTACCAAACAAGCTCTCTTGGAAACTATTGTAACACCTTATCCAGTTGATACTACTCGGCAATATAATCCGATCAACCAAAAAAGAAGCAAGGTGAAATGGTATAAGGAAGTTGCTACCTCTCTTCAACCCATGACCTAAGACCCATATACAACCTCCATATCACTTCCTATACCTCACCCAAGTAGACTCAATAGAAGTCAACCTCCTATGTATGGTGATAGGTGAGAGTATCACCTCAACTATATACCACAGGATCTTATGGCTTCCTATCTCTCCGCCCGATTGGCTTGAAAGTCACAATGTACTGCTACACCCACACCTATAATAGAATAGGGAGGCCCATGCTCCTCCCCTAGTGGCACCCTACATCCTACTATGCTATGTGATTCAGGTCCATAATATAGCTCTACCAACATCAATGAGCCCCATGTCATTGGGACTCCTTCATCCATGATCTACATGACCATCAATATCAAGACCAAAGTAACACTTGTACCATCTATGTCTAGGGAAATAAACCCCAACACTGGCCTGTATACTTAAAAGTATATCCTCCAATCCACGACCACCCAATCAAAATGCATGTCTAATGCAAACTGGCCCCTCTAGATATGGAACCGAACTACAGGCCCCACCAATCATCACACGACCACCTCTCCTGTGATGTCCCTAGTCGCCATCACTAGTGTTCCCCACACAGATAGCTAGAAGATCATGTACACATCCTCTAATGTCATTGTCATCTCATCTGTCGATAGATGAAATGTGTCAATCTCACTATGTTAGTGCTCACATAATGCTTTCACTATACCTATATAGGTCCTTGTATGGGGTAACTTGGCCAAATACCCCAACCCAATGGCATCTATCATTGCCTAGTCCATTAGTGTAAACTACTCCCCAGCACAAAGCATTGTATCATGTCACTCTTGCGACACCAACACATCTAGTGACCACTGCATCAAGCAAAGTGACACTCATGTCAGTCCTCTATTTTATATAGTTTTCTACCTATGTTTCATCACCCTACCTTTTCCCACCCACTTAGTACCTTACTCTTCCCCTATGTTCCAGCTATTGAATTTTCAATAGGATCGCTCCTTAACCTTTTCTAATCCTGCCCAAACCCTAACCCGTATTCCTGCTACCCCACCTAAACCCTACATTCTTGTAGCTACAGATCACTGTAGGAATGCATCCTATCCTTTCCCCCTCCCAGTCAACTTTCTCACATTCCCGTGTTGACTCTCTCCTAAACCACCCATCCCTGTGTGACCACATTCTTGCTATGGGCAACATGTTCCTGCATTCAAGTTTATACATTCTTGCTATCGACAACATGTTCCTATACTCTTTTGATAATTACCAGCTAAATTTACCTTCCTAGATAATGGATTCTAACCCTCATTTTAACCCTTCCCTCTAAAATTTTTTGTAGGACTGTTGTCCCACTAATCCCAACTACGATCCCATCAAACCCATACCTATGTGAATGCTTTTTTCAAACTTCAAAAATGCTACTAGGTAAAATATAAAAATCACAAAGAAAAGTTTTTAGTGTCTACCAATTGGTCTAGTATTCGACATGCTTGTACTCATCATAACATGACCACCTAATGCTCTGGTCGTCCCTACACAACCATCATGTCAACCAAACTAGAGCTCCAAAATTGCCATATTGTGTCGTAGGTATGAGAGAAAATACCCCTTTTTGGCCATCCTAGACTGTTTTATAGCCCCCTATGGTGCCTTATTTCCCTCTATAACCACTCCAGCAACCCCCTTTTCCTCCAAACCTATTATATTCACAATTTAATTACAATTTTAACACATTTTTCTTCCTTCTGAGTCCTCTTGCTCACCTTGGCTTACTACACCTTTTCAAGAAGTTGCCAAGCCTCATTTTTTGTCCCTACCCGCTACCTTCTCAAGGGGGCATCACTCTATCCATTCTCTCATCTTCTATTCAGGACTAGGGCAACTTTGTTGCTTTAAAAATATCCTTCATGTTTTTTATATCCGAACTTCTTTGAAATAGTGTTGTCCCAACACTATGTTAAAGAGGGACAAAATGTAGACACCTAAATTTGATTACACCATTGTAATCAAATTTAGTCATCTTCTAAGACATTATTAATTAAATATTTATATTTAATTAATCAATCATCATACCCTAGTTTATTTATTTATTTAATTAACTATAGTCCAATTGATAAAATCAAATAATAACCCAAAATTAATTTATCAATTAAATCCATATTCCTCTATTAAATTAAATAAATACAAAAACCTATTTAATTTAATCCCACATCCCCACTTATTAAATAAATCATTTAATAAATCAATTCTAAAACCCTAACCATCCCTAAACCCTATTATTAGCCAAATCCAACTCATTCACCCATACTAACCTCACTTAACTAGCTAATTAACCTACCTTGTTAAGCCCTAGCCCACTTTCCTCCTAATCCCATCATAAGCTAAGCCTAATCCCCCTCCTAAGCATGTGCACAACTTTAAGCAAGAGTTAAGACTTTCTAACCCAAGACAAAGTCAAAAGTCTCCCCTCACCTTCTTACATTCCTATCCAATAGCATTAATGACTCTTACATGTCATAAAGGACTCTTAAGTGCCTCTTACATCCTTCTTCCACACTTCTCCTCCCTCATAATTCCCTTTGACTCTCCATTTTGACCATCCAATTCCCTTGTGACACTTGTCACAAGGCTAGAGCTTTGAAGAAGCACAACCCATGTGCTCCCCCTTTATTTGCATCCTATCCCTTCCTTAGCCTTTCTCCATCCTCACATCCTAGCCCTCCATCTCACCACCCCTTAGCCTATAAATTGAACCCTCCCCTTATCACAAATCATCAACTTTGAATGCAAAATTATGATGCCCCATTAATCACTACAGCAAAGCCATTTATACCCTTACCATGTTAAACTCCTTCCACACCTCCATTGATGAATCCTTCATCCATCTCCATGCTTGGTCACCTAACACTTGAAGCTTGAGCAAAGCTGAGCATACATCCCTCATCGTTGGACACATCAACATCATCATAGGTTTCACTTGAGGAGCTTACCATTTTTGGTTTGCTTCCCTCCACAATGTCTCCTTTCATCTTATCATAAAGTTTCAATTTATTATTTAGTTGTTAATGTTAATTTAATTCTTAATGTTTGGAGCATACTAGATTTCATAGCTCTATAGTGCCATATATTAGTTATTTGTTGTACATAGTCAAGGGAATACACTCATGTGTCATAAATGTATTCCTTGCTAGATTACATATCATATATCACCCACAATCTATTCTTATAGTGATGAATTTTCTTGGGAAGTAGCATTCTTTGAGTGAATACATCCTTCATTTATCACTATATTCTTTATTGCTAATGGATTATCCGTATATGCAATTTGCTTCTACCATGTAGCCTGGGTAGCTTTGATTGTATCTTCCATGAGATTCATTGACTATCTATTTTATGGGTAGCTTTGATTGTATCTTCCATGAGATTCATTGACTATCTATTTTATGGTGGTCCAATTTGTTGTACAAGAGTATCAAGTCATTTTTATTAAGAGATAATTCATCTTATCTTCTTATAAATTCCAAATTGCAATCTTCAGCTATTACTCCTACCACAGTTTACATTAAAATTATTGTATCTCCTCTGTAGTGTTAATATTCCTTGTATTATCTCTGATTGATCGAGAGACATAATAATCAAACAGAAGTACATGTTTCCCTACAAATCATTCTAGTAAAATTCTAGTTGAATATGGGTATGGTACAAGGATTTTGGAATGTAATAGATGCACTTTTAAGCCACAAACTTTTTGATATTCAATTAATTTGATTCTTTTATCTTTTCTTCCTTCCAAAACTCTAGGGTTCAATTTTTTTTACGATCCACCATATATAAACTATAATGCTTACCATAGTCGCCCTACAAGTTTGTGAGCATCATAATGTATTAACACTGATATTAGAGAGACAGTGGGGTTGTTGTCTTTGATAGAATCCAATATAAAAGATGTACTTTATTCATTTACCATATAATATTTGATTTATTTGAACTTTGTATTACTCACAATTTTCTATGTGATTCACTCCCTATTATAATAATACCTTTTGTTTCTTATTGTGATTTAAATGCTACAGTATTCAACAAAGGAAGAGATCCCCTTCCTTGTAACTGCGTGAAAGGATATGGTGCAGACATATGTGTGATGGTACTTGAAGTATAACGAAGAGATTGGCTTCTATTGGATATCAACACCATCATTTGTCATATATATAATTTATCCTTCAACTTTTGTCCAAGTCTATCACAATGCTCATCACAATACTCATCAGCAACTTATATCATATCGTAGTTCAATGCCAAACATGTATATATATTAACAAATCATTGTGTTAAGAGACACATTGTTTGAAGCATCTTTGTTTTTCCTTTATTCCCTTGTTGTATGTCTATGTTCTTAACAAGACAAATTTAATTCCTTCAAAACTATCATTATTCTCCAAATGACTTTACATTTCCTGTTGTATTACACAATTTTGTGCCAATAACAACTATGTTACGGGCATTTCAAACAAGACTTTATTATATTGCTCTAATCTATCTTTTGTCAGAAATAAATTCTATGACACAGATGTTATCACCATTCCACCATGGAACTTTAAGAATAAGATAATAAACTCTATGTTTTTTTGTTAGTGGGTCACAAAGATCTTTTTTTATTAGTTTTATGTATACTTGATACCTATTGAGCTAATAGGTAGATAGGCAGCTCTCTTCAGATACAAGAAAGATTTATTCAAGGCACATGTAGGAAGCCCAATTGATTTTGTCTAGATATTTTAGTAGTAAATTTGGACACCAATCTTCACTAGATGAAGAACAAGTTTGAACTAAACTATCAACTGTATACATCCTGTTAGCCATAATGACCTACCTTTTGTGACATACTAGCTCATGTAAATATTTGTAATAAATTTTTATTAATTTCTTTGTTCTATCCATTTACAAATATCCATTATTATTCAACAAATTCAATATGTCAATAATTATATTTTGTCATCAAATATCATTTTTCTAATCAATCTTTCCTTACAATGATGAACTCTTCAAAAAAAAAAATTTATCTCTAAATTTTGCCTCTTTGGTCTAATTCTAAATTAGATCTCTAATATTAAATTTGCCCTTTTATATTTGCAAATCACACTTTTTTTTATGTAATTTATTGGATTTTGTTGATGATTCACTCTAATTTGGATCTCATCTTTCTTTGTATGATTTCATTCACCTCTAAATTGATGCAATTTCCCACTTTAATGTATGTTGGGTCGTCTCTTAATCCACATCTATTCAAACCTAGTTTGTATTAAATTGTGCTTGAATTAATCAATATCTAGGCTTTTGTTTCTATTATTTCTTACATTTATAATCTGGTTGTGATACCATGTTGAAGTATTTAGGATAATTTTCTACAAATGTAATAATATTGCCATTTTTATTAGTGTGTTCCAAATGCATATTTTAACTCTTTTAAATAAGAGGAGGAGACATGTCTCACTCTTTGGTTAATTATCATTAGATAATAATAATATATTAGCAATAAATAACCATGTATATATATATATATAATATTGAAAATATAATATAACACACACACCCGCACCCACATATATATACCATCAACAATGATCTCATGATTGAATCAATCTAAATAAAGCTACAAACTTAACACAACTCACCAAGAATTAGTTGGAGGGTCATACAGGAAATTGTCACACGTGCACAAGAGCTATATAAGCTCATTTTAGACCTAAGTTAAGGGTTGGTTATCATTGTGTATAGAATTATCATTTGGAGCAAACACTAATAACAACAATTTGGTTCTTAGACACTTTGCAAGCCCATTATCCACATGTTATTAAATTTACTTGGGAGTTTTGTTTGTATGGTTAGATAGATTTTTATTTCTAGCTTCTTATATTATCACTTGATTTTTCAATTATTAGTTTGATAAGTGTTTGGTTAACCTTTTTATAGTGACTTGATCACTATCTTGTATAGAGTAACTAGTCAAATAATGGCTCTATCTTGATTTATACTGGTTGGAACACCACAACCATTTGGAATTAAGTAGGGAAATGTGTATACATTGTACATATGCAATTTGGTGTTGTTTGGAGATGTTTGAATTCTATCTTAATACAAAGCCCTAGGAGAGTATTACTACACTTGGCTAGGTTCTTGAAAGGTTGCAGAGTTTGAATGGAGTAGATGGATTGGTTTGTGCCAATCATGAGTGGGAAGATGTAGATAAATGTGTGAATCCACTTAGGAAAATATTTGGTTGGAAGTTGAATCCATTTGCATGCCCATTGATCCCTCCAAGGAGCAGACTGTGCATAAACCCTTGAAACCTTAGAAAATTAGGGTATTTGTGGAAAGTAGGTGTACGAACAAGTTGGGTACCTAAGACCTAGAAAATTCTTTGGCCTTTCCAAAAGGGTATTAAGTCACCTACCTTGTTTGAGGCCTTGTTAAGGATTTTTGGAAGTTATTGCAGGAAAAGCTAATTAGGAAGCCTAATTGGGGTATAAGGGCTACTAGCCCTATAAGAAGGGTTTGAGGAGATTGGTAGAAGACTAAAAAATTCCATGAGTAAGAAGACTCCTAACCTGAAAAATTGGACTAAAGAAGAAGCCTTACATCCTATCATGGCCATAGTGAAACCCTTAGCGAGTGGAATGAGAAGTTGATGACTCTAGTTATGAAGGTAGTTTTCAAGAAGTAATTGGTAGGGAGTTCCTTCGAGGAAAATGAAAATTGAAGTTAGCATTCTCCTAGTGAGGGGTCATAGATTGAACCCTAGGAAGGCCTAGAATAGAGCCTTGTGGGGTCCTGTAAGAGAGTAGGACAAGAGTGTAAAGGAGCTTTCCTATCATTCTCACTTTATTTCTTCATCTCCCCACTCTCCTCTCTTCCTATTTCTCTCCCTCTGACTTCTTTCTTATTTGCCTTTCCCTTCATAATTATCTACCTCATATGCACACTATCTCCCATTTTTTTCTCACTATTAATATTTTCACCCTTCTATCCCTCTTTTCTCTTCATATTACTTATCTTACTGACTCAACCTAACCTCTCTACCTTTATCCATCCCTATCTATCCCTACTCCTCTAACTATTTGGAAATAAGAGATATAAATGAAAGTTTGAAAATAAACTATACTACCATTATGCATCATATATATATACACACACACATGCACACACATACATACATACATATATATATATATATGTGTGTGTGTGTGTGTGTGTGTGTGTGTGTGTGTGTGTGTGTGTGTGTGTGTGTGTGTGTGTATGTATGTATATATATATGTGTGTATATATAGATATATATATATGCATATAATATACATACATACATACATACATACATACATACATACATACATACATATATATATATATATAATATTATATTTTGGTAATGTAGATAAGAATAATTTGAAAACACTTAGATTGTGAGTTACAAGCGCTCAATTTTAAAATGATTAGCAAAAATATTTCAAGAGTATAAACTATGCACTATGACACAAATGAAAATAATTATTAAGGTTGATGTTGGAAATAAAGTGAAATAGAACATAAAATTGATGTAGTTGTGCACATATTCCAAAAAAAATCACTTGAAACTATGACAAAGAACTTAACTTAAAAATTCTCATAAGAACCTACATGTCAATATTTACTATCTAATGTTTTATAAGCTTTTTGACATCATCTTATTCAAACACAATATCTAATAGTTCATCAATATGTATAAGTGATTACTACTTACTAAGACACTTTTATGATGTTCTATCAATTTTTTTATTAAATATTTGTTAATTGAAATAGAAATATAATCAGTTTATCAATATGTCACAAACTATAGTTTCACAAAGACAAAGAAAGGAGTATATATATATATAACTCAAATGATCAAACAAATAAAAATTTATTCCTTTTGATATGCTCAAATATAAATATTAATAAGTTGCTTATTAATGTTAGGTCTACCTAAAGTAATACAAATGGTTATTAATGATAGTGTTACCTAAAATAATGCTAAATGCTTAATAGTATGTAATTATAAATTTTTAGCACTATGAAATGATTTTGTAATTTGCTTATAAAAATAAGGCAATTCAAAAAATACAAGTGAAGAAAAAAGTAACAAAATTCCTTGCATGAGGAAAATTTGCCTTTATCATTATAAACAATTGAACAAATAAGAATATGTATTTCTCCATAAAGAAAAAAAAAACTATTTATAAAAAAACATTTTAATATTTTAAAAAAAAAAAAAAACTAAATGATCAAACAGATAAAAATATACCCCATTAATAATACCATACCTAAAATAATTCAAATTGTGCTACTTGATCACAATATAAATTTCATAATAGTATAAATTCAATCTACTCAAATATAAATATTAATGATCTACTTATTAATGATAGGGTTACCTGAAATAATAAGAATACAACAAATTGTCACAACAATCTCGAGGAAAACCTAATAGAAATATGCCTATTAGATTAATTAAATTTAATGAGATAGAGAAGTGTTTATTTCTCTAGGCAACCAAAAATTGCTCTTCAAAAACATTTCAAAAAAAAACTCACTCACTAGAAACTTTCTTCAATTTGATATGTTCTTTATCACACAATATTTCTCATAAAACTCAAAATTTGAAATGAGACATTGTTCTTGGAGCTTGCAACATCAAAAACTATTGGGAGGATGTAATCATAATGTCTACAGGTTGCATTTACTTCTCACAACTAGGTGTGCCCATAGAACTACAAGGAGAGGCTCACAACAAATAACATAATTTAAAATTCCAGCACTTGCCTTCTTGGAAATAATTACAAACACAAATCATTCACTCTAGTCATGATCTACTTATTAATGATAGGGTTACCTTAAATAATAAATAAATGGTTATTAATGATAATGTTACCTAAAATAATACTAAATGCTTAATGGTATGAAATTAAAAGTTTTTAGCATTACACAATAATTTTATAATTTTCTTATAAAAATAAAACTAGACTTAAAAAAGACAAGTAAACATTATTTAAAAAATTCTTGCATCAAGAAAATTTGTCCACATGATTATAAATAATTGAAGAAATAAGAAATATTATGCCAAAGCATATAGCCTAGACCATCTAAACTACACTATAAAATAAAATATTATAACTGTCAGGACAACTAAAACTATAATTTCCAAAAAAAATTTGCTCCTTTGCTAGGATTTATTTGTAGACATGAGAATTCTTTCAAAACATCCAAGTCTACATACTTTACCATGTGTGCACTTCCAACAAAAATATTGAGTTCACTTTTCATCATTTTCTTGGAGCATTCTTATTTTCTCAAGCTTTCAACAACACCAGATTCTCACAACAATCTCGAGGCAATCCTAATAGGAATATGTCCATAAGATTAATTAAATTTAATGAGATAGAGAAGTGTTGATTTCTCTAGGCAACCAAAAATTTCTCCTCAAAAACATTTCAAAAAAAAAACTCACTCACTAGAAACTTTCTTCAATTTGATATGTTCTTTATCACACAATATTTCTCCTAAAACTCAAATTTTGAAATGAGACATTGTTCTTGGAGCTTGCAACATCAAAAACTATTGGGAGGATGTAATCATAATGTCTACAGGTTGCATTTACTTCTCACAGCTAGGTGTGCCCATAGAAGTGCAAGGAGGGGCTCACAACAAATAACATAATTTAAAATTCCAACACTTGCCATCTTGGAAATAATTACAAACACAAATCATTCAATCTAGTCACTAAATCACTCTTGATGCTTTCAATCACATGTCAAGCTTCATTGTAATCAACCAATTATCCACCCATGGAACTTGTTTATTGCTAGGCTAACCAATTTATATACTAAGAAACATGGTATATTAACCCATGTAAGATATTTGGATGACCAAATAATTTTAATAAACATTGTTCTAGTATGTTGGGAGGTGGTTGTAAAGATTAATTGTACATATTTGAGAATGTACAATAAGTGAATTTGTACAAAAATGAATTATGACGTGTACTCCAAATTATCCTTATGTTCGAATATTGATTATATGTGGATCAACATTAAAAATTTGTGTGTAATTGCTTGATATCTTCAACTAAAATTAGAGCACTAAAAAGGGTGAGAAGCATGAGATGTTGTTTGCACTTGGTAGATTTACTTCTTCAAGGATTCAATCAATGTTTTCTATTTTCAATTGGTGGTAAACACAAGCTAATCTTGTCTACAAATAAAGCTAGTGGAGGCAAAGGGGTTTGGTTATCATATGTATATGTGATCATAACATTTCATCATTCAACCTGAGGAGATTTGAGTTGAACTTCCAAATATAGTTTAGAAATTATAATATTAGAATAAAATTAATATTTTTATTTGATTGCTATTTGAAGTATAATGTTATGAGTAAGTCAATTGGGAGAGGCCCCAAACCCCTAAAAACAACCAAATAGGTTGATAAATGAGAGGAACACACAACCATTGAGATCACCAACACCAATAAAGAGAGTAAAGAAGAGTCTCCTTATTGAAAAGTAAGTTTTTGATCAAAGAAACAACTGATAATAACAAGGGACTTGACCCCTAAAATTAAAAACTATAAAAATAATTTAGGGGTTTGGGAAGTAATAGCATACCATCTTCCAATAAAAAATCATTTCTTTGGAAATAAAACTACAAAGGAAATTGAAAATTGGTAGCAAATTTTGAAAGGCTTTTCGTAGCCTTTTTCCAGTTGGAATACCTTAAACAAAGATAATGTCAGACAAGGAAAGAGGCCACAAAGACCTAAAAAATAATTAATCTTGCAAGGCAACCAAAAACCCACTAAACACAAGAGCACTTTGAACTATAGATAATGAAGACAAAATGTGCTTGATGTGAGAAAGAGTCATAAGGTTTTGAAAGGCACCCTGCAAACTTTTATAATAAAAACCCCAAAAAACAAGTGAGTTCATAGGAATAGAGAGGAACATCAAAATTCATGAGAATACAACACATGAGAGTCCCAAAAACCTTCTAAAGAAAAGATGTTGTAGCTAAATCTATAGTAAAAAGTATACAAGGTTTGATGTAGGAGCATCCTCAGTGTAGAAACAATCATGCATCACTCAAAAATATTTTCCTTTCCAGTCTTTTCTATTTTAATAAGGACTAGTAGCTAGGGTGCTTACTATTTATGGGAACTTGTTATTTTTAGTAAGTTTGTTATATGAGCTCGGAATGTTCTCATTTTCTACATGAAGGTTCATTTCAAAATTATAAACCTACCATAAAAATCTCATTTCTCCAACTTAAGTATCAGAGAAGTTGTTGCATATTTTTGGTGGAAATATTTGCAAAAAAATCTTCAAGCTCACCCTTGGAGGCCTTAGATTTCCTATATGAGGTCTAAAAACTTCATAGAAGGGAGCTTGTGCAATTTTGAGCCTGTAGCACATGAGCTGGCATTTCTGAAAAGTGGTTATAATAGTCAATCAAAGCAATGATTTGAGAGTTATGTCCTTCCAAAGTTGGGATAACCAAAATATCTAAAATAATTGTCAAAGATGTATTTGGATGACTTTATATATATTGTTAGGGTATGCCGGCCATAGGTATTAAGTTTCAATGTCTAGAACCTTCCCGAGTAGCATAAAATTGCCTATCTGAGAAAGCTCGAGCATTGTCTAGGACAGCTCTGGGTGATAGTCCACAACTTAGTCTTACAGATTACTGTAAGGAAGATGCCCATGTGGGTTAGCATATTTTACTTGTGAATTCTATAATTCTACATTTGCAGCACAAATAAGAATTCCATATTTCATTCTCGCATTTGCTTTTGTTTCTTTATTTTTGTTATGGTTTATGGTATTGAGGGGAGCACCCTTCATCAAGGTTGATCTCATGCCCATAGAAGGAAGTTCAATAATGATTAATAACCCTAGAAGAGGGCACACTAAGGGGAGCAAAGGAAAATTTTGCAAAGCATGAGATCACCATCTAGAGTCCAACAATACCACAAACACAAACAACCCAACCAAAACAAGAGTCTAGACCACAAGGAAGGACACATAACATAGGACCCCAATAAGGAAAAAAAAAAACATACAAGATATAGAAAATACCTCTACCAAAGTCCCATATGATAGGGAAAAACCAAAGATAACAATCATCGACATCATCTTCTCTATTATCATCTCCCTCATTTTCCTCTTCCACAAGTTTTCCTCCTCCCAAAACCCTACCTCCACTCTTTATGTTGTCACCAATATTTAAATTGTAATGTTAGTTTTATAATAGGTACTCATTTTCAAACTAGGACAAATTTATAATTAATTAATTTATTGAAAGTGGAGACATTAATTAGTATGTGGAGCATTTATTATAAAATAAGTATTATTTCATAGATTTTGATGAAATATTATTCAAATCTAAATGAGCGCACCTAATCATGATGGGCCAAACAATGTCAATAACTTGTAAAATCTACATTATTACATTGCCAAAATCTCAAATTGATATTTGGCTCTTTCTTTAGATTAGGTGAAGAGTAAGTACTTTTGGTTTGATGAAAACTATGAAAAGTTTGATATAGGTTTCTAAATAAAATATAAGAGTTATTAAGAAATAAATATTTATTTCTATAAAATATATCTATTTTGAATATGTTGACAAGAAAGAAAAGAGTATTAATTCTATCAAAATGACTTATGATAGAGGAGAAAAGAATGAAAAGAAAATACCCAAGTGATGAAACTTATATTCATCATGGAGATCGTCATTTGTGAGTTTTGATTTGCTATATATTGATTGGTAAACGACCGAAGTCTAGATTAATTATTATTATTTTTTGGAATTAATTATTATTATATGTTAAGTGAAGGTAGATTCAAATCCAAGACCTCCCACTTGAGAGGCTCACAAGTTACCATTGCGTTGTAGGCTTTTGCGTATATTCTTGAGAACTAGAAGGTAACACATTTTTTTTTTAAAATTAGAATCTTTTCTAAATTTATTCAAATTTAATATTATTATTTAAGATTTATTTTAAAAATTTAGTGGTTATTTAAAAGTTTTTATTTTAATCTTTGACTTAAAAATATGTTTAAACTGGATGAGAAGGTTCAAAAGCCAAATACTTCTCAATTAAACCCTTCTTTAATTGAAGAAGAAATTGATAGACATATAGCTTGAACTATAAAATTTTAGAAATAAAATTGAAACTCTTCATCGGATTTAATGGCATCCACCTTAGAGTGAATTATTACCAAGTGTTTGAATCCTCATAAATTAACGTGGATCATTTTACTGGTGATGAGAATCCAAGAGGGAAGAACACTCTACCATATTTTAATATGATTAAGTGAAATATACTTCAAGACATTCAATGCCAAGAAAGATTAATATTTTATCAATCCTAAAATTACACATGATGATGTACAATGTTACTCCCATATATAATCATGGTGCCAATTAGTATCAAAAAGACTAAAGAAGATGTAAATATTTTAGTTGGTGAGCATAGTAACCGAGTCACTATATTTTTTGAGAAATGAAGGAGATGAATGAGTTTTACAGTTTTACCTGAGCTTAGTGCTTATCAAGTGTTTCTATATACATGAAGAAGAAGACATCATTGAGCCTTATAGAGGTCACTAAGCAGAGATAACCCTAAATGATAGCAGAAAAAATAGAGCATATACCGAGTAAAGTAGAAGCTACATACAAGTTTGATTTGGCACAAAATCTAATGTAACGTGATTATAAAAAGTGGGAAAATAGTTTATACAAATCAAGGTAAACATTTGCAAATATTTCTTGAAGATTGTACTTTGATTATTGTATGATTTCAAGGCAAGAAGGTCAATGAAAAAGAATAAAGGAAAAGCATGGAATGTGGATTATCTAGATCATTGATTCTATCAAAGAAGCATTCCAAAAAGTTCCCAAATCCTAATTAGGTTAGAGGTCAAAGAGGAAAAATAATACTATAAAAGTATCTATGATGAACCATTTTAAATTTGTTCTTGAGAGAAGTATTGAAGTGAAAAAAGGAGAATTGCTTACAATGTTAAGTAAAGAGAATAGCAAAGTTTAAATATCATATTTTCAAGAGAGTTGAGAGGAATTGAAGATAAATCACAAAAGGTGATATATCAATGAGAAAAATTTGGATTTGATCAAGAAAAGTAAGTTTTTATCATAAAGATCATTTTCTACTACTATCTAATCATTAGAGTAGTTCTAAATCCTTGAAGAAGGTGAACCTAATAGTCTTTTATGTAAACCCTTTATCAAGTAGATGCTTAGAATATTTTTGTAAAATCCTTGTGAAAGGTAGATCCTAGTGGACCTGATTGTATACTCTAAACATAGTTAGTCACCATAAGTGAAAAAAACTTTGCGCCCTAACAAGGCACCCTCTTACTATATTAGTGATGAATTTATGGGTATCATCCCCATCTCTGACCAAGGGTTTCTGAATAACCAAATATGTGTGTTATGTGTTATGAATTTTTTTATGATTTTATGGTTGTTACATGTTGAATTAGTTAAGTTACTTTCATTTACAATTAATGTGGTAAATTTTATATGACTATCAAGTGATGGAGGAATCAAGGAGAATACTAAAAAAAAATAAGTTGAAAGTTTTAGAGGATATTGATTCACCCCCCCTCAACATCCTACTTTTCCTAATATTCCAATAGTACAAAAGCCATTTTAAAAAATAAAATGGTGTAAACACTAGTGTATGAAAAATAATTTTTGGGATCCTTACTAAACAATTTTGGTTAAACTGACCAACAATAATCTTAATGTTACTCTATGCTTCCTCTTCATATCACACACAATATTTTAGACTATTTTGATGATATAGACTTCTAAGATTAGGTAAAGGATTTTTTTCACCAAGATATACCTAGGGAAGTGTAAAAAATGCAAGGTCCATTTACTCCTAATAGTTCACCTCTAATATCATAGTGATTCATGGTTGACAATGCAATACATTAGGGCATCCATGCCATACACTCTTTGAATAGAAATTTAGCTACATATAATTCTCATATTTTTTACAATTGCATGATATTTATGATTGTAATGGATTGGATGATATTAGTGAATTTACTTTATCTAAATATGTTTGTGCCTCTCATCATGACACTACATGCAATTAGTGTGTTTAGTTCATCTTAGAGAAATGATCCTCTCCTAAACACATATAAATATGATATGCATCATGTAACACCTTCAAATGATTTTCTAATGGTGTCAAAAAGATTTTTAAAAAAGGCATTAGAGGCTAGAAGAGAAGGAGAGCCATCAATGGTTAGATAATAGGAGAAAGGTCAAAATAAAGTTATTTTGTTGCATATTTCTATTGTAATTAATATAACAAACATTTTTAAAAGGATTTTTATAATTGGGATAATAATTTATTTTGGTCGATAATAATATTGTATTTCGTTAATAAAGATAGTTCAACATAATTAAATTAAAAACAAAAAAGGCTTTATAGAGTGACCTTACCCTTCATCTAAACCTATCAACTATTACTCCTACCT